>JBBDGP010000535.1:3000000-3377500 GCA_037952835.1 Lithobates septentrionalis | reverse complement strand
ATTTATCGCTCACATCCACTATATATCTTTATTTATATATTTTTATATATGTTTATTTATTTATTTATTGTGCACAGTGGATTTTATCACTTGTCTATATCTATCACTGGCCCTCTAGGCCGGGCCTTTTTATTTATTTTATTAATTTTATTGCATTTCACAAGGAGAAGTTCATAGAATAGGATTAGCGCGGCACCATATTATCTATACAACTTAAAGTGTTACTTAACCCACAACAGTAATGCCCTGTACACACAGTCGGATTTTCCGGTGGACAATGTCCGATCGGAGCGTGTTGTCGGAAATTCCGACCGTGTGTGGGCTCCATCGGACATTTTACATCGGATTTTCCGACACACAAAGTTGGAGAGCAGGAGATAAAATTTTCCGACAACAAAATCCGTTGTCAGAAATTCCGATCGTGTGTACACAAATCCAACGGACAAAGTGCCACGCATACTCAGAATAAATAAAGAGATCAAAGCTATTGGCCACTGCCCCGTTTATAGTCCCGACGTACATGTTTTACGTCACCGCGTTTAGAACGATCAGATTTTCCGACAACTTTGTGTGACCGTGTGTATGCAAGACAAGTTTGAGCCAACATCCGTCGAAAAAAATCCTAGGATTTTGTTGTCGGAATGTCCGAACAAAGTCCGACCGTGTGTACGCCCTATAAGTCTATGCATGCACTAAAGCATGCTTGTTATACTCACTGTGAAACCTAAATGGTTAATCCTCTGCATTGTGTAAAAAGGCTGTTTGATTCTGTATTCTCTGATCCTCCCCTTCTTTTACTGTCTCCAATACTTCTTCTGATAGTACGGGGAGGGGTGGTGGTGGTGCATGTGGACAGCACATGGACAATCAGTATTGCATAGGCACAGAGGGTCAGGGGTCATGTAGCCTCATAGAACAGTCAGAGGAGAATGAAAATTTATCCTAAAAGCTTTAACCAGTGCTTGCCCAGGCACTGATAGAAGTCATAAGACTGCTATATAAGGCTTAGGAGAAAAGATTTTTAGCAGTTTAAATTTACTAAAATAACTGCATTTCCATGTTCTATGTACTGTGGGAGACCATATATAGTGAATGCAGGGTCCTGTGTTTAGTAACACTTTAAGATTCTGGAAGAGTTTTGAGTTGCCTAGTAACAGACATGAGATTTTCCTTTACGTGATAGACATGTACTCTTGCAAACACATCCCTGGGTACTGCTACAGGGAGATGTTTAGGCTTGAAGAGAAAGCTCTTGTGCTCTTGTGGAGACAATATGGGTAGAATCACTTTGAACTATTGCTAGAGATACAGGCTTAGTTTGGAGAAAGTAAAATATTCAGGAATATAACTGAACTTAATGTTGTTTCTATGAGATCTATCCTTAAAATGGTTTTAAACCTCAGTCATGGAATCTGAGCAAAGCATATATATCTGTAATGATTACTTATCTGTCTCCAAAGCGCTAAGTATCGTTTCTCTCTGGTGCTTCGATCCTATCATCATGAGTCACTTCTGAGTAGTCTTCCAGACACATAGGATGCATTTGTATTGGGAGGGAGGGGGGAGAGCTCAGAATGGAGCTTGTCTATTCACAACACAGTTCTTCTGCATGAAGGGGGGATATGTTGCTTTCCTCTAATTAGCTCTCACAGACTGTAACTGCAGTCTCTCCACCCTCTGCTCTGCGCTGCTGACAGATGAAGAAAGATTTTTAACACGATCTGCCATTTTAGAGGGTTGTAGAAAGGAGAAGACTGCGGATAATTAAGTGAAACCTATGTAGGATGATTTGTTTCATCTCTGTGTATCATCTGAGGCTGTTCACTTAACTGGTTATATGTGAGGGTTTACAAACACTTTAAGGTATATTACTTTATCTTTAAGCCTTTTCAGTTCCTGAGACTGCTTCTGATCTACATCCACTACCTCATTATGTGCAAAGACATATTTCCCCACCTTTTTCACAATACAATTAGTGTGTTTTGGGAGATTTGCGCATGTATGTTGTATATCTTTGTGGAGTGACAGCTACATCCCTTTAATCATAAATACAGAGGCTAGTGTGTCCAGAGTTGGGAGCATTTCCAATAGGTTGCTGGTCTAAGAAATAGAAAGACAGGATATTGAAGTTTGTTTTTTACTCACAGGTCCTTTTGTGCAAGGTGACGGTAGTAGTGAAGTGCCACATCTCTTAGGCAGATCTTTAGTAGGAGAAGTGGGATCTAAAGTGTCAGATTTGCAGTGCTATTTGTGTCCTCATTGGGGAGATTTCCCAAAGTTCCTGAGTTGTCACCTGAACAGTAATAGAGGAGATATCTTCAAGTTGGAAAGATTGTTGCTGTGATAACTGTCTCTATAATGAGGGAAATACATTCTTAAGCCCCATATACACGATAGGACTTTGTAGAAACGTTCCCTTGGATTTTTGTACAAAGGGCGTTGCCAATGCCAGGCACTGTGTTTGGTATGAATCTTGAAGGGGAACTCCACGCCAAATTTTAAATAAAAAACTGGCATGGGTTCCCCTCCAGGGGAATACCAGGCCCTTCGGCCTGGTATGGATATTAAGGGAAACCCCCTACGCCGAAAAAACAGCGTGGGGGTCCCCCCAAAATCCATACCAGACCCTTATCCGAGCATGCAGCCCGGCCGGTCAGGAAAGGGGGTGGGGATGAGCGAGCCCCCCCTCCTGAGCCATACCAGGCTGCATGCCCTCAACATGGGGGGTGGGTGCTTTGGGGAGGGGGATGCCCTGCGGCCCCCCACCCCAAAGCACCTTGTCCCCATGTTGATGAGGACAAGGGCCTCTTCCCGACAACCCTGGCCGTTGGTTGTCGGGTCTGCGGGTGGGGCGCTTATCGGAATCCGGGAGCCCCCTTTAATAAGGGGACCCCCAGATCCCGGCCCCCCACCCTATGTGAATGAGTATGGGGTACATAGTACCCCTACCCATTCACCTAGGGAAAAAAGTGTCAATAAAAAACACAGTACACAGGTTTTTAAAGTAATTTATTAGGCAGCTCCGGGGTCTTCTTCCGACTTCGGGGGTCCTTTCCGACTTCGGGGATTTCAGTATAGTGCCTTACAAAGTTTTAGCATAGCTGAGACCTTGTTGAACACATGCAGAACTTTAGCTGGGCTACTTGGAAAGGCAGCAGCCCTTCAGTCAGGGAAATTATTCTTCTGGACAAGATTTGAGCAGCCCTAGGCTTCCAATTATTTATGCTCACTCCCAGCCATCATCTGGGCACCCACCCCCAGGGATGTGCTGAGGCAACAAATATTTATCTCCTGATTTGATTCATCTAGTTCACTGCATTCTAGAATACTCAATAAGGCAGGGGGAACTAATCTGCAACCAGTGAAACACAGAACAACCAAAAGCAAACACACACTGCTCCATGATTGCAGAGGAGCCAAAAGAACTACATTTACTACATTTACCTAATCAACCTAGCAAACTATTTTGGCGGGTGCTACAACTGAACTATGCACAAGCACATTTCTTGCAGTATCATATTTATATTATCTGTCACCTCTTCATTGGTAGTTTGTGAGTACATATCATTTTCTGAAGAGAAATTAATAAACTTATAGAGACATTTTGCTATAAAATATTGTTAATCTAATTTCTGACAAGCATTGTCTTGTGTCTATGACTAAAATTAGATAGTTTATTGTTAAATAATATCTTCGTGGTATCTATAGCGCTACACAGTTTGAGTCATCTAGAAATACAGATACATTACTATCTAGGCCATCAGTCAAGTCATTAATAACATTTTAAGCAATTCTGGGTCACATATCTTTCCTCCTTTTGATACGGGGAGGTTGTTTTGTATTAGAGGTGATGGTTTTGTGTCAAATAACTTTTTGCTTGTGCAATCTATCCTATAATTTTATGCAATAATTTAAGCAAACAAAAGAAAATATTACGCTGTTTCCAATATAAAAAGGAAAGCAAAACTTAAATAGGAAAGAAAGCAACAATTAATTTTAAAAAGTATATAATAATAATATTTAAACAAATAATAATTTTGCCACAAAAAAACTGTTATTTGGAACTTTAAAGTTTAGGTCAACTTTAAAAAAGCACTTAGGAATAGGGATACGAAAGATTAAGAACCTTTTAGTAAGAAACAGCAGATCTGTGGTGCTCTGGTTTCAGATCACATAAAAAATTAAAGGGAGGCATTTTTACAAGCATGGCATGTCAAAGCTTAAAGATGATGGGCTACAGTAGCAAAAGACATTGCTTCAGTCATGTCAACTATTAAAAAGAAAATAAGGCCACAGTGTGCAAAGGATCATCAAAACTGAATATGTTAGGATCTAATTGCGATGTATATAACAAAGTAATTGTGTAAAGAATATTTTCTTGCACACACTAAATATATCTAAGAACCAAAATATTATACATTGCACCTTCCAGTCCTTTGATGTGGAGGCTTTATTAATTTTCACTTTTAGGGCTCAGCTTATTTTAATCTGAAAGAAAATATTGTGTGTTCTTAAAAAAAATGCAGTGCCCTTGTAAGTTCCTGTGAGATGAACTGAAAGTACACATATGCCTCGTACACACGATCGGACATTGATCGGACATTCTGACAACAAAATCCATGGATTTTTCCCGACGGATGTTGGCTCAAACTTGTTTTGCGTACACACGGTCGCACAAAGTTGTCGGAATTTTCGATCGCCAAGAACACGGTGACGTACACCACGTACGACGAGACTAGAAAATGCCAGTTCAGAACCAAGCGCGGCACCCTTTGGGTTCCTTTTGCATAATCTCGTGTAAGTAAAAGTTTGGTGAGAGACGATTCACGCTTTTTCACACTCGTGGTTTTTAGATCGTTTTCTGCTGTTCAGTTTGTGCTTGTGGGTTTGTATCTGCTCTTCAGTGCGTGCAGCAAGTGACGCGTGACGCTTGTCATTCTGTTCTTGTTTGTTTGTTACTGTTTTTCAAGTCGCTCTTCACAGGCCTTGCTGTTCTTCAGTGCGTTCTGTTACTTCTTTCTGAGCAGCCGACCGTTTTCTAGCCATGTTGCGTATACGTACTCCTCGTAGAGTTCGTGCTGTGCGAGGGCTTGGTGTCGGGGTCCTTACCTTGACACAAGTCCAGTCCATGAACAGGGTGGGGAGGAGTTCATGGACCAAGAATTGGTTGCTTCAGCGTGACCAGTTCTGTCACATGCCTTTGCTCCGTGAGATCCGTGAGAATAATCCTGATGATTTCAGGAACTTTCTCCAGATGACGGACCCCGTATTTCACCATTTGTTGGCTTTGCTGACCCCTTATATTAGCAGGCAGGATACCTACATGAGGCAAGCCATCACTCTAGAGCAGAGGCTCGTCGCCACCCTGCGATACTTGGCGACGCGGAGAAGCCTGCAGGACTTGAAGTTCTCGACAGACATCTCCCCCCAGGCTCTGGGGATCATTATCCCAGAGACCTTTCCTGCCATCATACAGGTCCTGCAGAAGGAGTATATTAAGGTAAGATTTATCCTTTAACATCACATTTTATTGTATTTAATGTTTTATAATATATTGTATTTCTTTCCTCATTCCCTAATTACCATGATTGTAATATGCTGTGAATGTCCCCTTTGTCCTCATGCATGCTGGATTTTTAGGTAATTATTTTTGTTGTCCTTCATACATATTTGCCTTCACTTACATCCCCAGCATGGTCTCCTGGCCCTATATTCACCTCATGTAGTCACTTAACAATGTATTTTATCAGCTCCATAGTAGTGCTTTACCCAACACCCCCTAAAATGTTTTCAAATGTGATTTGTGCTTTAAATTCAGGCAGAGTGCCAGAGGCTTTTTTGGGGGGGTCCCAAATCATTTTTAACTCTCCCCCCAACTGCTAAGTCAGCTGATACCAATTTGCTATCTATCCTCAATCATCTATCTTTGCCAAACCCATACACACTATACCCATCTCCTTTGTGGTCAGATTTATGGATGAATTCCCCAAAGCATGTAGTGCAAGGGCCTGCCTGTATACTTTCAAATAGTACTGTTTCAAGTTTCTGTATACTATTATTATCTTGATAGGTAATAGCAGAATGTCCAAATGTGCTCAAATGTGTACAATGTGTATTTATATCTTTGTATTATGACACTTCTTACCTGTCCAGTGGGCTGCCAATAGTGTAACTAAGGAGGGGCTGTTCAAAGTAATACCCATTATTTAGGCATTCAACTCTCAATGAAGTGGAGAGGGTTACCTGTCTAAGAGTCCCCCCCTATAATGTTAGAAATGGCCCATGAGAGGGGAGGGGGGGAATCTGATAGGTGTACCTTATACTTTGGTCTTTAAAAACTCCCTCAAATAAATGTTATCTTGATGTTGGCCAAGAATGTTTGTGTCTAATCAGCTTTCCCTGTTTATGTGCAAAATGACTAAATTTTTTTTTGTTTGACTCCACAGTTTCCCTTCAGGTCACAGGAATGGCAGACTGTGGCCTCCCACTTTGCCCAGCGGTGGGACTTTCCTAACTGTGGAGGGGCAATTGATGGGAAACACATCCACATCGTCCCACCCCCCAACTTGGGGTCGCACTATTATAATTACAAGGTGTTCAATAGTATTGTGATGTTGGCGGTGGTGTCGACTACTTATGAGTTCCTGTGGAAGGACTCCCATTTGTCTTCGTTGCGGATGAAGCGTTTGCGCTGGGGGACCATCTTATGCGACCATTCCCGATGAGGACCCTCACCTTGGACAGGGTTTTTAATTACCGGCTGGCCAGAGCCAGAAGAGTGGTGGAGAACACGTTTGGAATCATGGCCAGCCGGTTCCGCCTATTTCTTACACCCATACACATGGCGGAGTACAAGCTAAATCATATTATCCTGGCGTGCTGTGTTCTACACAACTTTTTATGGCAACATTCTGCCAACTATGCTGGCTCATTTGGGCCTGAGGCTGGACTTCAAAATGAAACAACCCTGACGGCGCTTGAAAGTGGCCATCTTGGCTTGCCCCCCCGAGTGCCCGTGATGTCCGGCTAAGATACCTTGAATTCTTTACAGGTAGGGGGGCTATCAATATGCCAGACAATGTCTGAAACCTTTTTCAAATAAAAAAACACAAATAACTACTCAAATCTTTGGTGACATTTACTGCTTGTGTTTATTTTAGCTAACCCTGACAGAAATGTGATGAGTCCTGAAAATGGCGTGATTGTGTAACATTACAAAGCATGGTTGGGTGTTATTTACTAAAGGCAAAGACACTTTGCACTACAAGTGCACTTGAAACTGCACTTGTAGTGCAAAGTGGATTTGCCCTTAGGAAATACCCATTGTCACAGAAAACACCAATTAGAGCACCACAAAAGTGTTGTAGCGTTGAAACAATAATCCACACATTCTTGATTATCAATCTTTTTAATACCAGCACAATCACATGTGCATTTAGAAAAGGTTTTTAAAACAAACCAACATGTTTGTTGTATAACAATTTTTGGGGTCACATTAGAAAAAGTAGAAATGTCCATTTAAGATAAAACAGGCCTGTTTAAAACGAACAAGAAAGACACAAATCTTGAACTTACAAAGTTCACATTTGGTAGAACTTGAAGGCAATATCAGACATGAGTATTTACAAACTGTGTTTTATATTGCGTTCAGATGGGGTGAAGTCACCCCAGGAAAAGCCAAATTTTGAAGATGCACACAAATTGCCGAATGTCAACATGTGCTACCTGCCATCACGGGGGATCAAGGGACGTGTTTTGGGGGTGCAACCCCTTCCTCACAGCTACTTTATTATTGAGGAAGGGGTTGCACCCCCAAAACGCATCCATTGATCTCCCGTGATGGCAGATAGCACATGTTGACACACTGTGTGCCTCTTCAAAATTTGGCTTTTCTCAAATTTGTCCAAAAATGTCAAAAATTTGTAGCACACAAATAAACAAAGGGATTTAGAGGAGTTTTAAACTCTCCCTAGAACATCAATGATGTTCTTAATTTTTTGAAGAACATCGTTGATGTTTTTCTTGATGTTTTCCAAGTCCCTATTACACCCCATGATCTCCCCGATCAGGATCTGTGCACTTTCCGAGGTGAAAGGATCTGGATCCACAACATCACGATCACCTAAAAAGATAGAAACCAAAAAACACACCATGTATTATAGATCTGCAGGCATCCATCTCTTACCTGAGCCTGTGGTCGCAGACACTCACCTGTTGTGGTGCCAATTTCCACCACGTCTTCCTCCTCCTGCTCTGCTTGTCTTGGGTGGATTTCCCCTTCTGGGGGGGGTCTGTGGTCTCCTCGGATGAGGGGTGTCCTCCGAGTCTTTTCTCCCCTATGTAAAAAAAAAATAGGTCTACTTAGCACACAGATATTTGTTGGCAGAACTATAAATATGAAACATTGCTTGGGAGTGGGGTACAATTGTATATTTTGGCAGAGTTCCAAGATGTAGAATTTTTAGTGTCCTTTGTCAAGCTTCAATACTTTACCTGTTTTGTACAAGCTTCACAGATGGAGACACCCCTATAGTATACACTGGAGCACCTGTGTGGGCCCCCTAATAAAAAGGGTGTTCTTGTGTCCCACACTAGTGCTCCAGCGTCCAGATGTGTAACCAGCTGCTGAGTGTCCTCTCCTTATACAGAATCTAGTTTGCATTTCATTTTAATAACAAACCCATCTACACAACCAAATTAGTTTCACACAAGTAGGCCCTAAAAAATGTGGGCAAATGCATATGGCCAAAACAATGGTGTTTTATAGGCCGAACGAACAATGTTTTATACGAACGAATAATGTGCCCATGCACATGAAACATGAACATGAACATGAACATTGCCTTTTGAAACTGGATAACAGTTAAGAAAAGCACATGGAGCAGCACAAATGTAATAAACATAAAGAATAGGAACACAGGACAACTACTTACTTTTTTGCAGCACTCTCCAGGTCTTTTGGTACTGCTCATGCTCTCTTAATTTTAGGTCCGACCACCGCTTCCTGAGCTAATCTTTCGATCGTCGTACCCCGAAATTCCGGTGCAGACTCTTGACCACCTTCGCTATGATCTTGGCCTTTCTGACATAAGGTCCATACGTCCCGTCATAGTCGGCCTTCTTCAGGATGTCGACCATCTCCAACATCTCCCCAAAGGACATATTCGATGCCTTAAATCTTCTCCTTCTGGATCCAGACGTTTCAGGCTCCGGGCTTTCCTCCTCCTCGTTGCTGTAATTAGCACGCACCTGCTGTGTGTCCGCCATGTGCTCTTCCCCCACTGCGCCGAACGAAAAGGGGCGGGGAATAGACTAGAAAGAACGTGAGGGGCGGGCGGAGTTACACGTATAGGGATGGTGAACCCGCGCAGTGGAAGTAAAGGTTTGTTTGGTGAGGTTTTGGAACTGCTGCCTCCCAACAAGCAGTCACCCTAAATGGGGACAGCTGAAATTAATTTAAAATAATAGAAGGGTTTGGCGCTGTTCCTTTTAGTTGAATAATTCCCTACCTGCATATAGGTTACTAAGTGCAAATTTAAATATAGATTCCTAGGTGTACCGTGCATGTATCAGATTGGTGATATACTAAAATATTGGTAAATATTGTACAAACATAAGTGATACATAAACTTTAAATATATAAAAAATTAGATATCAAATCCCATATATGGTATTGCTGGTAGGTATTCCAAAAAAACATAAAGTGCAAGGGGAGGGGGGGAAGGGGGAGAGGGGGGGGGGAGGGGGAGAGGGAGGGGGGTGGGGGGAGGGGAGTGACAGGGGAGAGGAAGGGGAGAAGTGTGGGAGATCTGCTCCTGGTGGAGGAAATAAACAATATCAGGATCCCTCCTAATAAAGTGCAAACGTGCTGGTGAAGTTCAAAGGAAGTCCTTATGTGTAATACACTTGTTGTCAAATTCTTAACATATATCTTGTGCAGTTTCTTGTGATATTGTGATAATAATCCTTCAATTTATATCCTTGCTCTGAAAGTGCAGCCACTCACCAGATCACTTCACCCCTGCAGGGGTATCAGGCAGTTACAGTTTTGCGCCACTGTACGGCGTTCGCTGGCGGGCTCAGGATCGTGGTGTATCATATGTAAAGAGAGAGGGAGTGCCCATAGCGTAAAATTGTTTTTTAAAAATTTTATTAAACAAAATAGAAAGGTACTCACAATTTTGCAATGTAAATCAAGCGAGGTAGTAAAAAACGTCACAATTATCCTTCAGCGCTGGTACAGTAGGTGACCTTGACCTCAATTGCTTCCTAACCAATTACTAGTAGTAACATCAACTTGGGAGACATATAGCACCTACACACTTGACCTCAGAAACACGTTGGTACCAAACCATCCTTTCTCTCTCCCCACAAATGAGCAGAATTTGTACCAAAAGCAGGGTACAAACATGAAAAGTGCCTAACAGGTCCTGTACACCTTTCAAATAGAGGACCCTTCACACTCACTTAAATAGTACATATATACGCACAAATTGTACACGCATGAATAGTATAATACAGATTTTAAAATACCTCCCTTTAATACACACTCACAACATGAAAGGATGGGCTCACAATATGGGGAACATCCAGAAACAACACCCCAGAATTCTCCTTTTGTCTCCATTTTCTCTTTTTATATATATACATATTCGAAATATTCTAATTTTATTTTTATATAATCTAACCTTTGGGCATAGGTCCACAGTGTTACCCAGAAAGAAACGTTAAAAAAGATACCTAATATATCTCCCCCACGTGCGCACTATAGAAGCAATACTCTCAGGTAGTAATTAAATGAGGATATATAATGTATAAATATGGACAATCCAAAAGCCAATATATATGAGGCCGGAATAATAAGCCCTCATAAAAATATGTCCTCCCTCTCTTCAGAGTAATAAAAATACATAAAAAATGTCACACAAAATATACATGAATTTTAACATCAAGCATTTTTTATTTAATATATTTTATGTTTTTATAATAAATTTTATTTTTATGTATCTTATTCTTACTTTTAGTAATGACATGTATGTGTTTCTTTATATTGCAGTGGCTCATATTCCATTTTCTATGTATTCCTTATGGGTTTTAAATCATTTATTTTAAGGTTGAATTTAGCATAAATATCTTGAATTTTACCATCACATAAAGCAAATTGATTAATGTGCAAAAACCTTTTCACAGTGTGCGGTAGACCTAACACTATATACTTGCATTTTAAGTAGGAACTGACACTAATAGCAAGAAAAACTTCCTATGGTCTCCTTTGTCCAAAAAAAACAGGCAAAATGGCCGCCGGACTTAGCAGGATAAGCATACAGAGACAGTGGATATGGTCTACTGTCTGCTAAAATCCCAGGCAAAATGGCCACAAATCGCTCCTTAGAAACACTGTTACTCTCACAGGAAGTCGGACTTCGGTCTGCAAAATATAAACAAAATGGCCGCGGACGCACTTCCGGTCCGCGGAATCACAGGCAAAATGGATGCCAATCGAAAATTCAATAAGGGGACACCGCACACTATATAAAGGTGGGAAGACACAACACAGGTCACGCTCCCGTAGACGTCCTAACGACGAAACGCGTAGGGCGTGGCCTAATCTGTGCTTCCCAAACATCACCTACTGTACCAGCGCTGAAGGATAATTGTGACGTTTTTTACTACCTCGCTTGATTTACATTGCAAAATTGTGAGTACCTTTCTATTTTGTTTAATAAAATTTTTAAAAAACAATTTTATGCTATGGGCACTCCCTCTCTCTTTACATATGATACACCACGATCCTGAGCCCGCCAGCGAACGCCGTACAGTGGCGCAAAACTGTAACTGCCTGATACCCCTGCAGGGGTGAAGTGATCTGGTGAGTGGCTGCACTTTCAGAGCAAGGATATAAATTGAAGGATTATTATCACAATATCACAAGAAACTGCACAAGATATATGTTAAGAATTTGACAACAAGTGTATTACACATAAGGACTTCCTTTGAACTTCACCAGCACGTTTGCACTTTATTAGGAGGGATCCTGATATTGTTTATTTCCTCCACCAGGAGCAGATCTCCCACACTTCTCCCCTTCCTCTCCCCTGTCACTCCCCTCCCCCCACCCCCCCCTCTCCCCCTTCCCCCCCTACCCTTGCACTTTATGTTTTTTTGGAATACCTACCAGCAATAACATATATGGGATTTGATATCTAATTTTTTATATATTTAAAGTTTATGTATCACTTATGTTTGTACAATATTTACCAATATTTTAGTATATCACCAATCTGATACATGCACGGTACACCTAGGAATCTATATTTAAATTTGCACTTAGTAACCTATATGCAGGTAGGGAGTTACACGTATGCGCAGTGTGTATAAAGCGTAACACGCGTGCGTAGTACGTATGATCTGTGAGCGGAGGAAGGAGTATCGGAGGCGCTGATCGTGATAACGAAGGTAAGAGCAAAATTTGGGCCTATACTGCTTCTAGATTGAGGCCTATATTGTAACAAGATTAGGAGAGTTTAGCCTTACATTAGGGTTTGTCTTGTGTTGTGTCTTGCAGATAAAATGGATGGCTTCAATGACCACAACTTCCTCCCCCTGTTCATAGACAAGTACAGGGAGCTGCCCTGTCTGTGGCAGGTGAAACATCCACATTACAATAATAAACAAAAGAGGCAGACAGCGCTGGAGAAACTGCTGGAGTTGGTGAAGCCGGTGGTCCCCATAGCAACCATCCCCTATTTAAAAGCCAAAATTGGTGGCCTGAGGAGCACTTATCTAATGGAGCGCAAGAAGGTCACGGATTCCCAGAGATCCGGAGCTGCATCAGATGACGTTTATGTCCCCAGGCTGTGGTACTATGAGAGACTGCGATTTCTGGCAGACCAGACTGGAGTCAGGGAATCCCTCTCAACCCTTCCTTCCACTATTCCTTCCACCCCAGCTGAGGCTTCCGATGTCCAACCTAGGACTTCCAGCCAGGAAGAAGTGGAGGAGCCCAGATGGAGTCAGGTATAGCATTCTTCTACAGATTTCTGGTCAATAAAGAAATTATGTTTACTAAATGGTATTATTGATCACTAATTGCTGATTTAATAAAGGCGTTTACATATCAATAGACAGTAGTGGGAAAAAATACTGTATTTATTGGCGTATAACACGCACTTTTTCACCCTGAAAATCGGGTGCAAATAGTGTGTGCGTGTTATACGCCGATACTGCAATTTGGGCTGCCTAGGGGGGAACGGGAAGGGGGCTGGACGAGCACCGTCAGATTACATACAGCAAGAATCTCCTGTTTACTCAGCAGCCTCTGTAATAGGAAGTCCCGTCTCCTGGGCTGGCATTGGACCAGTGTTCTGTCTATCATAGAAGCCGGTCCAGGAGGTGGGATTTGTATTAAAGAGGCCGCCGAGAAAACAGGAGATTCTCGCTGTATGTAATCTGATGGTGCTCATCTCGCCCCCTCCCTGTCCCCTCCGAGGCAGCAGTAATCTGAGGTGAGGCTGCAGATGGGCATTGATCAGGCTGTATTCATGGCAATGATGAGGCTGCATATGGGCATTGATCAGGCTGCAGATGGGCATTGATCAAGCTGCATTGGTGGGCAATTGTGAGGCTGCAGATGGCATTGATCAGGCATCAGATGGGCAATGGTAAGGCTGCATTGATGGGCACTGACCCTTATTTTGCTTCAAAGTTATTTATTTAAAATTTGAGTTTTTTTTCCTGAAACTCTCCCTCCTAAAATGAAGGTGCGTGTTATACACCTGTGCGTGTTATATGCCGATAAATACAGTAATTGGGACAACAATGAAAAATGCTGGGCTCAGAAGGATAGTCTGTTATATTTGTTAACATTCAATTTGCAACAGTCATGAGGTGAAAATTGTGTGTGATTGATGAAGAAAAAACTAAAACTATGTCCCTTTTTCATACACAGGAAGACCTCAGCCAGGACGAGGCTCTGGAATGTGGCACACAGGAGGAGGCTGTGGAATGTGGCAGACAGGAGGAGGCGGGGGTTAGTGGCAGCCAGGAGGAGGCGGGGCTAAGTGGCAGCCAGGAGAAGCCTGGGACCAGTAGGAGCCTGACAGAATCGCAGGTTCCTCCCCTCCGCCTTCCAAACAAAAGACCCAGGAAGGGGAGTCACGTGCAGGATTCAGCTCTCAGGCTCATTCAGGAGGCTTCTGCATCCCTCAGAGCCTTACCCACTCCTGAAGAGGCCTTTGCCTGCATGGCTGCCACCAAACTGAAGGGCATGCAGGAGGGTCAACGCCTCATGTGTGAGAAACTTCTTTATAAAGTCCTAACTAAGGGGGTGAGTGGCGAAATCACACCCAATACCGACGTGATTGAGTTGGACCATTCTCCTCCTCCTCCTGCCACAACTACACCACTACAGTCACAGTGTGGAAGGAAGCGTGTAAAGAAGACCAGAGAGTGATGGCCCTGGGTTCAGTCTGGTCTGACAAAAGATGCAGGCTCTTGTATGACCACAGCCTGGGGACACAGATGTCATCTGCTGCTTTCAGGATCTCTGGGACTTCTGGTCCAGACTGCACTCCCTTAGATATGGACTCCTCAGGCCACCAATTTTGCTGGAAAATAATTGATGTGTGCCCTGGGGGCCAAAAGCTTCGCCAATGTCTGCTGTTTCTCCAGCGTTGCCTCCCTCTTTGTTTGGTTCTGAGCCCTTAATAAAGGAATTTTTGGTTCAATTATACTCGCCCATGTGTGTTTTCCTTCAAAAAGGACAGTTTGTTTGTGAGAAGGCAGGTACATTTGTAAACTACAATGTTAAATTAACAAGGGACACCAACACCAAGCAACCTCCTTGAGATTAAATAATACAAGATAATAATGGTGTTGTGGTAACTTGACACACAAAACACACACAAAAATATTATGGAGTAAAACCCAAAAAAAACTAAAAAATGCATCAGCCTGGAAAAAAATACAATTACAAAAAAAAATAATCAGCCTTGAAAAAAATACAAAACAAAAATAAAACAACAAAAAAGAAATTTAGTCAGATGTGACAAATCAAAATATATTGAGGGAATCACGATAAATAATAAAGAAAGAAGTTTGTGAGAAGTCTGTGTGAATGTGAGCAGCAAAACTACTTCATTCTTCTCACATTATAAAGAAGAAGATAGTGTGCTGTATTAAACAATTTAAAACATTGCAGCGTGACGAAAGTGCTGTATCCATTCTGAACGCTAATTTTACCAGACCGAGCTGTTCCGTCTCGGAATTTCTTCTGAGCATGCATGGCACTTTGTGCGTCGGAATTGGCCACACACGGTCGGAATTGACGCGATCGGATTTTGCTGTCGGAAAAGTTTATAGCCTGCTCTCAAACTTTGCGTGTTGGAAAATCTGATTGAAAATGTCTGATGGAGCCCACACATGGTCGGAATTTCCAACAACACGCTTCTGATCGCACATTTTCCGTCGGAAAATCCGGCCGTGTGTACGGGGCAATATTCTTACCTTCCTTACAAGCTATCTACTATACACTACCTATTCCCATTCCCCTTTGCAATGTCTAAATTAGGAGAGCAACCATAAAGGAAGCCATACATGGATCAAAATTTGGCTGGTTCAACAGAGACCAGCTGAATTTCAATCCTTGTATGGACAGGCTGGTTGTACAGAAGTCAATCTACTGATTGACTTCTGTACATCCAGCCTGTCGGCTTTTTCCCAAACAATCATGATCAGTGTACTCTGACAGCAGGAAAGTCTCCCTGAAGTCAGAACACAATAGCACAGAATGAGTGATTCCCTCATCCACCTCAAATGTGCGAATGGGGGAATCAAATCATTCTTTTTATTCAACCTGCTGGCTGAAAAAAAAAGATTATTGTATGGCTAGCTTAACTCCTCCAAAGATACAGTAAAGGAGTGAGCGTAGCCACTCAAGAACAGCAAGTCTTTTATTTACAGGATCAGCAGGTGAAACTAGACTAGCACTAGCTAGCAGGTGAAAGATAGAAGGCTGAAAAATATGTACCAGTAGGAATGAAGATTGAGTCTGCCAGTACCATAAGTTGGCGATGAATCTCCAAAAAGTTCACAAGTTCTCTGTCAGAAATAAGGAACTATGATGCTGTGCATACACTTTTCCCTGGAAAGTGGAGTCACATGAACCAATAATAGAGGTTCTCGATTTGTGTAGGGACTTTTTTTTCTGTTGGTAAACTAGATAGACTTTTTTCAACCAGATTAACTATGTAATAATCTGAAGGAAATAACCCAACACTCTTTCCATAAATGGATGAGCTAGCAGTAGCCATATTTTCAGTCTGTATTGCAGCTTTAAGGGAAGACCTGACAATTCTGTGTAGGTAAAAATATTGTTTTATTGTAATTAGTATTGGCCCATGTCCCCCATGGCAATCCCAAACATCCTATGCATTTTACTTTACAATATCTTGGTCTACAAATGGCCAGAATTAAACAAGAATTAAAGCAGTATTAAATCCAAAAGCAAACATTTACTATATTATACCTTACCAGTTTTTAAATGTAATTGCTGTATTTGTTTCCTTTTCTTATGCTTTCTTTATTTTATTTTGATCTGGTGATCCTGCCAGCAAGTCTTTTTCACAGCATGAACTCTCCAGCAGATTGTATCGGTTTACATGGATGAGACAAACCACTTAACACTGGCATGCATGATTACATTGCCCAGCTTTTTTTATTCATGCAAAACTTTTATCCCAAAAGGAAAAACACTGTTTGCTGTAACTGCTTATAAAGTGTAAGCTTAAGTTTGGCTTCAATTTGTTGGTGGTTTTAAGGCCCCCTCCACAGGAGGCGGATCAGTTTCAGCGGAGTCCGCCAGCTCAGCAGGAGATCTCTCCATTGATCTCCGCTGAGCCGGCAGATGATAGGTCCGTCTTTGCTCACTGTGCGGGGAAGGGGCCTGTTGAGTGCCACTGATTCCTATGGAGAGATCAGACGAAAATGGACAGCATGTCCATTTTCATCAGATCTCATCTGACCCTATCCACCAGGACGGATGGCGATTGTATCACCATATGTCTGATTTTAGTGGACCAGATGGCAGACGGGTGTCAGCGGACACATCTACGCTGACACCCGCCTGCCCATAGGAGTCAAAGGATGGCCCGCTCGGATCTGCCTGAAAAATGGACAGGTGGATCTGAGCGGGCTTGTCGTGTGAAAGGGGCCTAAATCTGATATTACATTTAACACCCCCCCAGACTAACAATACTGCTGTGCCTCCTCTGCTCATTGCTCATTCCTCCGGATTTGTGTCTCACTAATACAGGAGGGGTGTTACTGGCCAGATTACCAGGTGAAAACTGAGGAAAAAGCCAAAGAAAGGAAAACTGATGCAGTCACCACACCTTATGATTGGAAAGCTGCAATATATTTAATTTTTAATACCATTTTAACCCCCCTGTAGACTTTAATAAGGTCCCTCAACAAAACTATTAAACTTTGTATTTCAAATAGATTTGCAAAACTGTTCACCAATTAAACATAGGCAGATTCACTTATGCCTGCTGAAAAGCTGCAAAATATTACCGCTTGGGTTTTGGGTTTATGCTTCTTATTACTAAATAAAAGTCACACTCGCCTGTCATGCGAATTTGCATATATGTGAACTCGACCTAACAAAGAGAATGCAGGACGCATGGTACACAAAAAGGTGATTGCAAGAGCTCTTTGCATTGGATTGGCCTTTAGGATTTTCTTTCACCCTGACAGAGCCAACGTAAGATCAGTTAGGATAGTTAAATAAGGGGAAAAACATTGAAAATGAGAATTAGATTTATTATCACAGGTTACTTTATTTTGCATATCAGCATTGCACTTATCAGTACCGTGACTACTCTGAAAAAAAAAACAAAAACATAAATGCCTGTTTTTTTTTATCAGTTAAAAGTCTGAGATATCTCAATGTACATTTTATCTATATTATCTGCATTTGTACTTGTGAAACATTTTTCCTCTAGTTTTATAGAGGTTTTTAGTTTGACCCTTGCCTGTATTTATACTGCATCGCTCTCGGTTTGGAAGGTACTGGAAAAAAATGATAAAAACAGATAAATGTGTAAAAGTCCATGTCCCACAAGATTTTCTCAATTTATCTCTGCTGCCCATATGGGATTAGGAGTTACTTTTATCGTAGATAAAGTGTACAGCTTCTACCCAACAGCCACAAATCACTTTTTTTTTTTTTTTTTATTTTTTTTTTTTTTTTAGAGAAAGTATTTATTTCATAAAGAAATAATAAAGTGTATTTGCCCTAGGATACATTCGTTAATAGGCTTTCAGGTATGACTGCTATTTTTTTTTTTTTTTTGAAAAATATTTATTGGGTTTTATAGCATACAAAAGTATAAAAACTTAGTGTAACAAAAGTTACAGAGTAGTATTCGTGACAATCTATGACATTCAATGACTTCTCATAATAATTAAAATACAAGCTTGCCATATCAGTTAGAACAAGGGAGAAGTAGCAGAAAGCATAAAAATAAAAAGAAAATTATCGGAAAGGGAAGACGGGGGAGTTCATGTTTGCCATCTTATCAACACTATGAGGTGTAACTTTGCTTAACATATGAAATCTTAACATTTAAATACCTTCAGGAGTGGAGGCAGCGTTTGAATAAATGTGGGGGGGTGGATGCCAAGGGGCACAATGAATTTGTGGATATCCTACGGTGGGTTAAAAGTAAAGGAATCTGGGGTGGGGGGTATTTTGAGTCGGCCAAGAGAGTTGGTGAGATCTTTTGTCAAGTACCATTTCGTGTAGCGAAATGGGTTCATTATCTCGATCAGTGCCTGCGAAGCGAATGTGGCTTCAATGTATTTCCTCCATCTTTTGAAGAAACGGGAAGTCGATCGGAGATTAAGGGTGATGGTGTCCAGTCTCTCCAGGTGAAAGAGTGATGCCAGGGCTTTTTTAAACAGTGTTAGGGTAGGAGGAGTAGCTGATATCCAGTGAGACATAATAGTCCTGCGAGCCACTAGGAGACATAGGTGAGCCCAGTGTGGAATATTTTGTGGGACCGTCGTTGGCGATGAGGATGAAGGGGGTATGCTGAACAGGCATAATAGGCGGTCCTTAGTGCACTGAATTTTGTGGACCTCGTTGATGTAATTGATCACCTTAGTCCAGTAAGCATCAATCTTGTTACAGTCCCAAAGCCTGTGCAGTAAAGTGGGGCGAGGTAAGTTACACCAGGAACATTGCGCTTGGGTGGGGTCCTCCTTGTTGAAGCGGAAAGGGAAATAAGCCCTGTGGATGATCTTGAATTGTGTTTCCCTCCAGGATTCAGAAGCTGTAAGGTTGCGGACTGTCTTGTACCCCTCAAGGATTTTTTCAGGCAGAGATTCGTCATCTAATAAATGTGACCATTTTTGAAAAGGTTTGAGGGCATATTTCCGTGCTTGATGTTGTATGAGACAGGAGTAAATATTGGAGATGGAGTAGTTGTTGCTTTTGATGAGAGTATCAATGCAGGATGTTTCAAGTGGGTTGGTACTAGGTCCCGAGCATGATTTGAGATAACTGATGAGTTGGTGGTAGAAGAAGACGTGAGTTGGTGGTAGGGAGTACTCCCTCATCAGGTTTTGGAATGGTTTGAATTTCCCTGGTTTGTTGAGATAAAGAGACGAGACATCTGTGAGGCCTTTAAGTTTCCATTGGCCAAAGGCTTTATGGATGGTAGATGGAAGGAACATAGGGTTTCCTTGTATTTTGAGGAATTTGGAGATACTGGATGGCATTTTGAGCAATTTCCTTACTTCTCTCCATGCAATGACCGTGTCCTTAATGATTACACTTGTTTTGAGGTGGAGGGGTAATGCATTGGGATTAGAGTGAAGGATGGCCGAGAGGTCATATGGGTGCACCATAGCCTCCTCTAAGGATAGGTTAGAATATTTAGACCCACCAGTTAGCCAGTCTAAGCCCTGTCTAAGTAAACATGCCAGGTTGTAAAAACGCATATTGGGCAGTCCCGCCCCGCCCTCGCCCTTCGGGAGACATAATTTCTGTAGCGCTATGCGAGGTTTCTTGCGAGACCATATAAAGGCAGTTAGGGCCTTCTGGAGTTTTTGGATGTCTGAATGCTTAATTAGAAGAGGTATGGTCTGCATTGGGTAAAGTAAGCGTGCGAATGACACCATTTTGAAAAGGTGGCATCTCCCAAAGAGCGAGAGAGGTAGGGAACCCCAAGCCTCCAGCTCCTTCACAATTTTGGTTATCAATGGGGGGTAATTTAAAGAGTACAAAGATGATGGTTCACGTCCTATTTTAATGCCCAGGTATGTAATATGTTGGTTGGCTATGGCCAGGGGGGATAAATGTTTCCATTTACTGGAGAGATGGGGGTGTAATGGCAGGATCTCGCTTTTGTCAAAATTGATTCTGAATCCCGAGCAAAGTCTGAAGTCTGAAAAAAGTTGTTTAAGTCTGTCAAAGTCAGTTATGGAGTCGGTGGAGAACAACAGTATGTCGTCTGCAAATAGCGCCGAACGGAGAGTGTGGCTCTCCAGAGTGATGCCACTGATTCCATCAGCTGAATTTAGTATTCTGGACAGGGGTTCTATTGCTAAATTGAACAGGAGTGGAGACAGGGGGCAGCCCTGTCTCGTTCCTTTTGTTAATGGAATCGTGTCTGAAATAAAGTCAGGGGTGACAAGACGTGCAGTAGGGGATGCGTACATTTGTAAAAGAAATCGCATAATCGGACCTGAGAATCCAAATTGTGACATCACTCTGAAGAGCCAAGAGAAACTAATGTTGTCAAAGGCCTTTTCCGCGTCCAATGACATGATGGCAATGTCTTGGTTAGGGTGAGTTTTGGCGTATTCCAGAGCCATTAACACTTTGCGAATGTTTAGGGTGGCCGATCTGCCCGAAACAAAGCCAGATTGGGCTGGGTGTAATAATGATGGCAGTAGGGGAGCCAATCGCGACGCAATTATTTTGGATAGGATTTTGACATCGACATTGATTAATGATATCGGTCGGTACGAGCCCGGTAATAGGGGATCTTTCCCTTTCTTGGAGATTAGTTTTATGTGGGCCTGTGTTCCCGTGGGAAGATAGGGCCCTCCGTCCCACATAGCTGCGTATACATGTTTTAAGGTGTCCGGGATAAATTCCCTGGTCATTTTAAAGAATTCGGCGGTGTATCCGTCGGGTCCCGGGGCTTTGGCCGAAGCCATGTCTTTGATCGTAAATCTAATGTCATCAACCGTAATGGGGGCATTAATCGTCTCTAATTGTGTGTGATGGAGTTTGGGTAGATGTATTTTGCTAAGCAGCAAGTCAGTAGTGGGTATGTCAGTTGGGTCAGCTTTGTATAGATTAGTGTAGTATTCCACAAGTAGGTTGCTAATTTCGGCTGGGGAGGTGACCAGAGAGCCTGTCTTAGCTCTAAGAGCAGAGATACGGGTAGGACGTCTGGGGCCTGAACACATCTTGGCCAGGAGCCTACCAGCCTTGTTTCCAAATCTATGAAAATGTAGCTGAGAGTATGACGTTTTGGCCGCTTCATGCTGTTCTGCCCAGAGGTCAAATGTGCTTTTGGCCTGTCTCCATTTTTGTATGTTCTCTGTGGTGCGGTTTAATGTGAGCTGTTCATGTGCCAAGCGTAGGGCTTCGCTTGACTCACTATATTGTTGCTTGGCTCTTTTTTTAAACTGTGTTGTGTATGAGATTATTTTACCCCGTAGGAAGGCCTTGCCTGCTTCCCAGAATAGGTTAGGGTTTGTAATGTGAGCTCCATTGGTGGAGATGTATTCCTCCCAGGCATAGTACAGGGTATGTTGAAAGTCCTCATTGTCAACTAGATAGGAGGGAAAGCGCCAAGTAGGGGAGGGAGAGGAGCGAGCTGTTTGGGTTAGATGAACCACGATTGGGCTGTGGTCTGAGATCACTGCGTCTTGTATGTCCGGTGCGTTGATTAGAGAGCTTAGGGCCGGGGAGGCAAAAAAATAGTCTATACGTGAGAACGTATTGTGTGGGGGCGAGAAAAATGTGTATTCCCGATCCGTTGGGTACATTAAGCGCCAGACATCCACAAAGTGCATGGAGGCGATGGCTTGTGACAGTAGGGTAGATGTAGATGACGAGGGGGTACGGGTGTGTGATCTATGTGTAGGGGAACCTGTGCGATCAGCTAGGGAGGACATGACTGAATTAAAATCCCCACCTAATAGGTGTAGCGTCTCTGGCGTGGTTAGCACCCATTTTACTAAGTCTTGAAAGAAGGAGGTGTCAGGAGAATTGGGAGCATAGATGTTGGTCAGTGCTACGGGTTTGTCATCTATAGTCAGGTGTAGAGTCAGTTTCCTTCCTTCCGAGTCAACCTTGACGTCCCTGACAGTGTGCTGTAAATTCTTGTGCAAAAGGATTGCAACACCCGCTTTACGGCCTACTGCTGGTGAACCATACACAGAGCCCACCCACAATTTACGAAGTCGCTGTAGGTCGTCTGTGGCCAGATGTGTCTCCTGAAGCAGAGCCACATCTGCCCGGAGACGACGCAAATGTCTGAGGATAGACATGCGTTTGTTTGGGGAGCGTAGCCCCTTAACATTCCACGAGACAAACTTTAGGTGACTCCCAATTGTAGATTGTGACATAATTGATAGGTAACAGCGTTTTGGTTGAGGGGTTCGTACAAGGACCCCTTTGTAGATGTGTTATCTACCTTTAGAGAGCCATCGAAGCGCCCCAGAGCCCCTGAAGACATATGGACCAAGCTGGCAAACATGAACATAAACATAAACTTCTCTAAGTAGCAACAAGTTATAAACATTGATAAGGCAGTATATCGTATAAGGAAATACATAACGTGAATTGTGGACTTCTCTTTTTTCCACATGAGGTCACACCTATCCAGTTAGCATAGCTCCCATTGATTGCCAGCTCCTCACTTAGGGGCAGGGTGGTGGCATCGGGGGGGGGGGATAGGAGTGGTAGGGGAGAGGAAGGGAGGCTGGGGGGGGGCACAGGGTAGGAAAGGAGAGTAGTTTAGGGGGGGATCCCCTGAGGAGGTAGTGCAAGCTTAAGTTATCAATGATGAGGTATGCTAAACACAGGGGAGGGCCCCCTCTTAAAATTAGGCAGAAACAAACCATAAAATAGAAAATATAAGAAATTACAACATTGTAATTGTCCCTGATAAGGGAAGTTTCCCAGGTAGTGGGGGACTAACTTTGTTATTGAGTCACATGACCCTAGCAGTATAGCTGCATAGCTTTTAGCTGCATAGTTTGCGGCTACATGTTGGGAAGGGTGGTGCTCCACATAGAGCATGTACGGCAGTTTATACATGTCTCGATAGCCTCATCTTAAGAGTAAAAAAAAAATTTTTTTGAAAAAGAAAAAGTATAAGATGGGTTGATACTACCCGTTAGAAGATGGCGATGTGGAAAAGGTGGTGATGTGGGGTCCTTAGACGATTCCGTCAACGATTCCCAGAGCGGTCTTCCTGGTTGGTGGAGCGGCTGCGTTTGTATGGAGGTTTGGTCGGGGTTCGGGGGTGTTTAGGGGGTCCATATGCATGCTGTGAAGATCCCTCTGTCGCGGCGCTGTGTTCCATTTCGGAGCTTCTGTTGGATAGGTAAGTTTCCGCCTCTTCAGGTGTATGAAAGGTGAGTTGCTCCCCTTCAGATGTTTGAACGCGGAGGACAGCTGGATAGGCTAGGGAGAATCGGGTTTGTGAGCGGTGCAGAGTGGAGCATACCGAGGAGAATGCCTTACGTTGCTTCATTACCTCTATGGAATAGTCCGCGAAAAGCAGCAGTTTCGCGCCATCTACCACCAGTGAGCGCGTGCGACGAAATTTTTGCATTATGGCGTTTTTGTCGGCGTAGTTTAAGTATTTTACTATCACATGCCGAGGTTTAGCGCGCGTGTCAGAATATTGACCCATACGGTGCGCTCGTTCAACAGTGCATGGTATGCGGAGGCCAAGTTGCTCTGGGATGGTTTTCGCGCATATGTTTGTGAGGTGGGAAGCTGGGATCGACTCTGGTAAGCCAATGATGCGCAGGTTGTTCCTTCTTGAGCGATTTTCCAGATCGTCCAGCTTGTCCCATATGTCCCTATAAGAAGCATTGATACGTGCAAGTGCTGCAGATGAGGCTGTGCAGTCATCTTCAATTATAGAGATCCTTTCCTCCACCTGGGTGATGCGCTGGGCCTGAGCCTGGAGCTCTATGTGTAGTTGTTCCAGCCCTCTGTGTACCGCTGCGTCCACAGTGGCTGTTAGTGTTGGCCCCAGTAGTTGAACTACAGCCTGGGCAATGTTGGCAGGGGATGCGGGGTCAGTTTCTGCCATAGCAGGGGCAGGGGGAGGTTGTGACTGCTGCTGAGGCCGCTCTGCTGTGTCCGGAGCGGCCGCCATCTTGGCTGTGTCAGCCGCTATGTCTCCCGCCGGCGGAGCTGCGGAGGGGGGCGAGGACAGCGCCCGAGCGTAGGATCGCTCCACGAAGCGATCCATGTCTGCCTGAGATGGAGCGAAGGTAGTGGGGGTTCCCCCCGGTGCTGTGGCTGGCTTAAATGCCGGTTATGTGAGGAGCTGTGCGGGAGCTGGAGCTGCTCACCTCCTCCTCATGTGGCGCCGGAACCGGAAGTTTCACAAATCACTTTTAAAGACTACTGAAATATTTGGTGTATATCCCAATTTGGTAGATCTAATCTTAACTGCAGAAAATGCTAAACCTAAACTAGCAAATCCAAATATTGTATAATTGTCAGTCCTAAGCATAGTGTCTTATACAGTAAAGTACTACAATATGACCAAAACAAAGTATTATATATATAAATAATGAGAACCAACTTCCTAAAATAGTAGTGCATTAAGTACACAGCCACTCACTTAAGTCTTCTTTTTAACGGCTTTTCTTGTCCTCTTTTATTTAAAATAAAATTCAAAACTCACACAAAGCTCCAGTTCAACAAGGGAGTTTGCCTCACTGGGGATGTTCAGCATTTCTCCGCCACAAAAAAAAATGTTCACCATCCTCCTCCTCACACAATGCAGACAGTGTTACTGGCTTACACCTGTCTCCTAAGGAAAGCCCTCCTGACTCCTGGACTGAGATGTCCTTTGTCCACGGGGGTGGAGCCCTGAACATTAGTCATGCTGGCTGTCTGCAAAGCCTGGTCCCAGGATTGGAGACTTCACCCCTCCCAAGTCTCTACAAAGCCAAAACTAGGTACCTGCTCCCCCTTACTCCAAAAAAATAAAAATAAACCTCCAATATTGTGGGAGGATTCTTAAAAACAGAAGTTCCCATTTAGGGTGCAGTTACAAAACTGAAGGTAAAAAACATTTCAGTGCCTGTTTCTCCCCCAAGCCAAGCCCTATTGTATGTCTCAATAGACGCACACATCCCAACTCAAAATCAAATTCACGTGTGCCACCATAGCAAATGGCTTCCTATGGTGTACACACAGAAGAGGCACTTAGAGCACCGGTGGGGGGCCCCACACAGCAGATAAGTTCAACTTTTTTTTATTTTTGAAAACAAAAATATATATTTTTACAATCACTTTAAGCTTCATATAATAATGTCTGACAAAAAAACTTAAATGTTACTTCTTAAAATGTACAGCGTGTTACCGTAACAATGATAATTTCCTATATGTGTAGCTTATTCGTAAATTTCTTAATAAAAATAGCCTGTATATATATATATATATATATATATATATATATATATATATATATATATATATATATATATATTTTTTTTTTTTTTTTTTATATTTAATATTGTCTTGTTAAATACCTGGTAAACCTGCCCAGTTTATCTGGGGTCTTTTTTTTTAAAGAATCATTCCAAGCACAGAAGCCAACCAATGCTAGTGCGGTCAGTTTGCATTCCTGGGATCACTGTTAGGAGATGCAATGAACGGCATGCCTGTATCTCCTGTAATCAGTTTTACAACAATGCCCCACCGCCAAGCTCTGTGGTGTTGCAGATGCAGTCTAAGGAGTGTGAATCAGTCTGTTGAAATGCAACAGATGGGGGACATACATCCCTGCTCCATGTTATATCACACTATACCCATCCACATGATCAGCAGGCACATCTCCTGCTATGGAGAAGGAGGAGATCAAAAGGTACATACTGTAGTAATTATTTTGGGTAAATGTAAAAGCAATTTAAGTTTGCAATTAGTGTTTGCCCTTTTGCAACTGACTTTTAAGCTACTGTGTGCAGCTAAACTCCTCTATGTGGGAGAACTGAAGGGGATACATCCTATACACTGGTGGCCACTAAATAAGAGGTAATGAGGAGGGGGAGGGGTGCTCCAGCCCAAAAAACCTGGTCAGGGTCTATTCCAATATACAAGTACATATTTGGGGGGCACACCCTACAATGCGTTTAAATTCAAGATGGTGCTGCTATAAGACCTACAAACAGTACAAAATATTTTACAGCGCACACATACAAGAATGACATTTCCTGCAAGGCTAGTTAAAAACACCTAAACATTTTCAAAAAATACGGGGGTTTGGTCACACTATATGGTCATACAGTGCTAAGCCCACTTACTGCGACAAAGTACCCCGAATTAGTGGGTCCTACTCTAGTAATAGAATGGAAGATCCTTTGTCTCAACCATGGGAGCTAAACTCCTCTATGTGGGAGAACTGAAGGGGATACATCCTATACACTGGTGGCCACTAAATAAGAGCTAATGAAGAAGGGGAGGGGTGCTCCAGCCCAAAAAAACTGGTCAGGATCTATTCCAATATACAAGTACATATTTGGGGGGCACACCCTACAATGCGTTTAAATTCAAGATGGTGCTGCTATAAAACCTACAAACAGTACAAAATATTTTACAGCGCACACATACAAGAATGACATTTCCTGCAAGGCTAGTCAAAAACACCTGAACATATTCAAAAAATATGGGGGTTTCGTCACACTATATGGTCAAATAGTGCTAAGCCCACTTACTGCGACAAAGTACTCCAAATTAGTGGGTCCTACTCTAGTAATAGAATGGAAGATCCTTTGTCTCAACCATGGGAGCTAAACTCCTCTATGTGGGAGAACTGAAGGGGATACATCTTATACACTGGTATAGTGAATACCAGTGTATAGGTTCTTCAGTTGAGCAGGTATGAGCAGGTGTGTCCACCAACCTTCTCAGGGTGAGCTGGGGGTGGGGCGGGAGGTCAAGTAGGAAGCAGTTTTAAAAAAGTCTCCTTTCAGAGGCTCTGGGTAGCTGACCATGTCTGACGCTTCTCCACCCTGCCCTGCAGATCCTACAAGTCAGGACAGCTCCAAGGTAAGCCAGAATACTCCAGGGTCACTTCTGTCTGATACCTTACTGCAAAGTCTACGCACAAAGTGCAGTCTTTAGCCTCACTTCCTCACGGGGTCTCTCTATGCTTGATTTCAGGCAAGAACCCCAGAGGAGAAGAAAACGAAAAGCGGCAAAACATGTGCATAATGCAGCCATCTGTTTTCACCAGAATGGAAAAAACCATTATGTCAAAAATGCATAGATAAGATGGTGGCCAAAGAGTCGCAAGGTTACTTAAAAGATCTGCTCATCTCTTTCAAAAAAGAGATTAAAAGCACCATGGCGCCTCTACGCTCAGCAATTGAGAAATTGGAAGCGCCAGTAAAACCCGATAAAGCCAGTACCCCATCTACCAGTGGGACAAGCACCCCCTCAGACAATTGGGAACTGACAAAAAGGCAGGAACAGGAGGAGGACTCGGAGGAATCCGAACAATCCGAATCAGAGGATGGACTCTGCTCAGAATCAAAGGAGGAAGATCTCGGACTCAGAAGGCAATTTATTTCCTTCAGAGGACACAGATAGCCTGTTAAAGGCCATAGCTGACACACTGGGCATTAAAGAGACAAAAGCCGCAGAGCTCACACTACACGACAAGATGTACAAGGGTCTACAACCCAGAAAGCCTGGAACATTTCCGGTACACCAGACGCTCAAAGATATTGTCAAAAAGGTATGGGCAGACCCGGAGAAGAAACTTTTCATACCGGCAGCGGTCAAACGCATATATCCGTTTGCAGAAGCAGATACCAAAACCTGGGCTAAATGCCCCAAGGTAGATGCGTCATTGGCAAAAGTTACAAACAAATCGGATTTGGCTTTTGACGACGCAGGTACCTTAACCAACCCAATGGACAAGAAAATAGAAGCACTTCTAAAGAGAGCCTGGGAAGCAGGAGCAGCGAACCTAAACCCAGCTATAGCTTCCACTTGCACAGCCCGCACCTTACTGATATGGTTAACCCAGCTGCAGGAACTCCTGGAGAAGGACACTCCTAGGGAAGAATTAATAAAAACCATCCCTACATTGACCAGAGCAGAAGCATCCCTAGCAGATGCTTCAGCCGAAACGGTCAGAATCTCATCAAGAGCCACAGCACTACTAAATTCAGCCCGTAGAGCTTTGTGGCTGAAATCTTGGGAAGGCGACATCGCTTCTAAAAACAGGTTGTTTGGTATTCAATTCACTGGAGACCTACTGTTCGGGTCTGAACTTGAAACAGTACTGGACAGAACATCAGCAAAGAATAAAGGGTTTCCCCAAACCAAAAAGAAACAAGGCAAGGCGCCCTTTCGGCAGTTCAAAAAATGTAACAAGCCAGGGGCCAGGTACAGCGGGAAGAAGCGTTGGGGACAACAAAATAAGAAAGGCAAGGAGGAATTCATCCTCAAGCCACCTAACCCAAAAAACAAAAAGCAATGACTACCATCAGGTAGGGGGCAGGCTCGCAGCTTTTTCACACCAATGGAAGGAAGTAACAAAAAACAAATTCATCGTACGCACGATAACGGATGGCTATGCAATAGAGTTTTCCAACCGCCCCCCAGCCAATACTGTACATATACTGTAACCACGCTACCAAAAGAGGAAGAGCGAGCAAAGGCATTTTTGGAATCACTAGAGAATCTCCTGGATCAAAATGTGATTCGCCATGTACCTCAAGGAGAGGAGCAAAGAGGGTTTTATTCACATATTTTCAGGCAAACTGAGGCTCATATTGAACCTCAAACTACTCAACAGAAGCATAAAATACAAAAGATTCATAATGGAGTCTATTTATTCGGTCAGAAACATCCTTCCTCGAGAGTCATTCATGGCAACAATAGACCTGCAAGATGCCTACCTACATGTACCCATAAAAGAAGAGCATCAAAGATTCCTGAGATTTGCAATACAAGGGCCAGCTACCACTCTGCATCTGCAATATACAGCTCTCCCTTTCGGCATTTCTTCGGCACCCAGAATCTTTTCAAAGATTATGGCAGAATCACTAAAGAGCCTAAGACAGCAAGGTATTGGCATCATACCATGCCTAGACGATCTACTCTTCTTTGCCGACTCAGCAGAGACCCTAGAGATCTACATGCGCACAAGTATATCCTACCTACAGGGCCTGGGGTGGATAGTAAATGCAGAGAAATCGCAGGTGACCCCAAGCCAGAGATTGGTGTACCTGGGGTATGTATTGGACTCCAAACTAACGAAGATCTTCCTAACAGAGGAAAAAAGCAGGAAGTTAATGCAGGCGGTAACCTATCTAACAGAGACCAACGCCATCACAATCAGAAAAGGAATGGCAGTTCTAGGTCTAATGACGGCATCAATACCAGCCATCACATGGGCTCAAATTCTCATGAGACCACTGCAAAACTACATTCTGTCACTGTGGGATGGAAACCGCTCATCCCTAGACATATCCATTCCTGTCCCGGACACGGTCAAACAAACACTCCAATGGTGGCTCCATCCACTTCGATACATCGAGGGGCGCAAATGGGCCCAATCCTTTCCTGTCAGGATCACCACCGACGCCAGCGCCCTAGGCTGGGGAGCACATATGGAGGATTGTTTCGCACAGGGAAAATGGAGTCCCAGACGATCCCAAGCTTCCTCAAACTGGAGAGAGCTAAAAGCTGTGGAAGAGGCATTGAAAGAATTCAAACCAGCAATACAGGGGAGAGACATAAGTATACTATCGGCAATGCCACAACGGGGGCATACCTAAACAGGCAGGGAGGGACAAAGTCCCAAAGCTTGATGAGATTGACGGAAAGAATCCTACTATGGGCAGAACTAAACATAAGCTCTATATTGGGAATCCACCTGAAAGGAACGGACAATGCGCTGGCTTACTTTCTGAGCAGGAAGACCGTTAAACACATGGAGTGGTCACTGGACCAATCGGTTTTCACATAAATCACTCAAATGTGGGGGATACCTGAGGTAGATTTGTTCGCCTCTAAAGCAAACACAAAATCACCAACATTCTTCTCTCTAGATCCCACAGATGGGAACAGCGGAATAAATGCTTTCAGCCAAAATTGGAAATGGAAACTGTGTTATGCATTCACTCCAATTGTGCTAATACCAAGAGTGATTCAAAAAATAATACCAGAGAGGACTACAGTGATACTGATAGCACCACACTGGCCCCAAAGGGCATGGTTCAGCCATTTACAGAACCTCAGCATCCAACGCCATCTAACGTTGCCGGACCGGCCAGATCTTTTATCTCAGGGCCCAGTCAACCATCCGAACCACAGAATCCTGAAACTCTCGGCCTGGTTACTGAAAGGTTGAGACTCCAGAGCAAGGGACTGTTAGACAGGGTGGTCAATACCATCTTAGTCAGCAGGAAACCTGCAACTAGATCCATCTATGAAAAAGTGAGGAAAAGGTTTGTCTCCTGGAACAAAGATAATCCAATTTCTAGCAGGGGGATAATCCGATAAACGATTCTGGAATTCCTGCAAGACGGGGCAGATAAAAATGTAAAAATATCTCCCTGGGCACACTAAAGGTACAAGTGGCAGCACTGTCATCATTCATGGACACCCGACTTGCAGAAGACCCGCTGATTAAACGATTCCTGATGTCACTCAAGAGAGCCAAACCAGTTAAAATAAATAGAACGCCTACCTGGGACATGTCCACGGTACTCAGAGGGTTTCTCTCCCCTCCGTTCGAACCGATAGAAAACAGCTCAGACAAAAACCTCACTCTAAAAACGGCACTTCTTTTGGCCTTAGTATCAGCCAGAAGAGTGAGCGAAATTCAAGCTCTGTCTATGATGGAACCATACTGTCTTATACATATAGACAAAATAACTCTCTCGCCAGACCCAGCCTTCCTACCCAAGGTCTCTTCAAAGTTCCAAAGAACACAAAGCATCATCATTCCCTCATTACCAAATAGTATGGATAGCAAAAAAAGAGACACTTACAACAAGCTAGATGTAGGAAACACACTCGTGACATACCTCGAAAGAACAAAAGACTGGCAAAAAACAACTTCTCTTTTTGACCTATATGCGGGGGTCAACAAGGGGAAGCAAGCTTCCAAAAATACCATCAGCAGATGGATAAGAATGGCCATACAGACGACTTACGAGGCACAAAATTTCATCCCTCCTGACGGGATCAGAGCACACACAACCAGAGCCTGGGCAACTTCGGTAGCAGAGAAAGCAGGGGCAACTCCGGAGCAGATCTGCAGGGCAGCGACATGGTCGAGCTTCAGTACCTTCGCAAGGCATTATAGTATAGACCAGCTGTCCGACCAAGACCAGGCATTTGGTCGCAAGGTGCTCCAGTCTCTGTCCCCACCCTAGTAAGTATTGCTTGATACATCTTCTCGTATGCTGCCCTGGAAGACGATTCGAGAAAATAGAGTTAGGTACCTGGTAACTCTTTTTCTAAGAAGTCTTCCAGAGCAGCACTAGTTACCACCCTTGGAAGTTCAAATACGGGATACAAAAAGGGGGGAGCTTTTTAAGCTAACTGTGATTTCCTTCTGTACTTTATTACAACTGAGGCACACAGGTAAGACTGTGAAATTTATAATGGTGCACTAATGTGTTTCCTGTTTTAGGGAGGAGGAGCCTATCTCTCGGATGCTGCCCTGGAAGACTTCTTAGAAAAAGAGTTACCAGGTACCTAACTCCATTTTTTACAGATAACCTCAGGAGACCCTCCCAAATTCCCACAATGCATCAAAAACAAGTATCATTAACTTTTTCAGCCTTTCTGTGAGAGAAGAGAGAGCAGTGTGCTTGTAGATAGATTTTTTGTGTTTTGACTATTGATTCTCTCTCTATCCATTCATCCATACCTCTCTTTCCCTTCATCCATCCATCTCCCTCCATCCATCTCTCTCCATTAATCCCTCCATCTCCCTCCATCCATCCATCCCTCTCTCTCAATCCATCCATCTCCCTTCCTCCATCCCTCACTCTCTCTATCCAACCATTCTTCCCTCTCCATCCACCCATCCATCTCCATCCATCCATCCTTCACCATCCATCTATCCTTCTCTCTCCATCCATCTCTCTTCTCTCTATCTCTCCATGTGGTGAAAAATGTGTTTTTTACATATTTTATATGTCCCACTTTAAAAACGCTTATAAACACAGGTTATCACATTTATACACACTTACAAGCGTTTGGAGCTTAAAATGCCAGTAAACTACAGTCCTGAACAAGATTTTTCTGCTTTCAGAAAAACGCCAGTAAACTCAACTGCCTCTAATATACTATAAATGGCTGTAGGTACATGTACACATAAGAAAACATTGAGGAGAGTTAAGGGGCTGCTGAAAAGAAAAACGCTTAACTGCTACAAAATGTGAGTTTAACAGCTACAGTGTACACAAGGCCCTAATGATGTGTCAAAGCCCTTGTTTAAAGTAAGTGCTAGGAGGAAATGCCAGACTTCACCATTAATTCATGTGCAGTTCTGGTGATGTAATGGACAGTTAGGGGTATTCCATTTTTAAATATTTTATAATATAAATAAAGTATATTTTTTTCAATACACAAAAAAAGAGTTAGGGGTGAACAAATCTGGGTTTGGTTTGCAACAACTTCATGAATCTAGCTTAAAATTTTTAAAACCATTTGGAACCCTATTGAAGTCTGTGAGGGTTGAATCATGTTGTTTAATTCTAGCCATTTGTAGGACTAATAATCAAGCTTTAAGTCAAAAAGGCATAGAAAGCCAGGCACTGCCACAGAGGACATGTAGCAATACCAAATTAAAACATAAAAGAACAGTATATCCTCTACACAGAATTGCCAACTAACAGCTTCAAAACACGCTAAAAATATGGTTGCTTTGAGACCGCCATTTTAAAGCAAATGAGTGGGGTTTTCTATTGCTTCCAATTATTGTCTTTTGTGACTCAGACTCAGTGTAAAGGCTCTGCACTGCATTACTACATTATAGGCTCATGAACACAGATGTTTAAAGGTGCAAGTAAGTTCTAGTGTAAAACTTCTGATGTTTTCCCACACCTACGGAGATGCAGATGGCACTTACAGTCAGGTATAGTCGTGCATGTCTGTATACTAGGAGGGCATGTATATTTCCTAAATGTGGAAGTCCCTTGCTTGTGCTTATTATTATTATTTATTATTATTATATTATTATTATTATTGTTGCTTATTATTATTAATAGGCAATGTCAAATTTCAATGTGTAAAGGTTTTCGGGGTCCTTTCATGAGGTCAGGCTCTTTATTCCTCCGCTCAAACCAGATTTAAACTTGCTTGCTGTTATTTAGACTTTTTCCCTTTAGGTCCTGGCACTAGGCAGGGGTGTCCTTTCTCCCCTCCTCTGTTTGCTCTGGAAAATGAGCCCCTTGCCTGTGCCAGTAAGTGAGATATTAATAAAAAAGGTTACAACAAAGGCTCTGCAGAATTCAAACTTAGTTTATGCGCTGATGTATGTACTGTTGTTTTTGACTGACCCCCTCACATCATTACCTAATTTATTCTCTATCTTAGAAGTTTTTTCTGATCTCTCTGACCTAGGAGTTAAAATGTCTAAATGCTCTATTATTAATGATTCTCCGTGAGCCGTGGAGACGAACGGCACTTCCCCAAGGCTACAAACACAATTTTTTCCTCCCTGCCCCCCTGGCGGAACACTCAGCACATGCCGGGACCCAAAAATCGCTGCAGTAAACCGGCCCAAAAGTCCCTCTCGACCTACTTACTGAGAGTAAGGGAACAAAGCATGATGACCCAAGATGGCACCTAGATGAAGCAGGCACATCCACATGCTGCAGCCTCCTCACCCGCATGCTCCCTGGGAGACTGTGAGTATTCTCTGCAACTCACTAAAGCAGATTTAGATGAGAGTCTCACCCTGATGTATGACAAAATAGCTCAAAAGTTTCAATAAGAGCTGCACAAATCCACAAATACCTTATCACTGGAAATTGCAGCCCTGGGCTTGCCCTGGTCTGTTCTGATCTCAGAAAGGAGCAAGAATCCCTTTCAGAGACTTTCCTGCAGCTCCAAGCCTACATTGAGGACCTGAACAACAGGAACAGACGAAACAATCTTAGAGTACGGGGGGTCCCTGAGTCTGGGACTGACCTGCTGGCCACAATCCAGAAGTTGTTTCAATCACTCTTGCCTGACTCCCCGCTTTCAGCATTTTCCTGTGACAGGATCCACAGAGCCCTGTGTCCACCCCCTCCTCCTGAGAAGCCCCGTAGGGACATAGTGCTATGCCTCAAGGACTTCTTAATCAAAGAGGACATCCTTTGGGCCTCAAGCAACACTCCTAACATATGTTTGGAGGGCACCCCAATTCAAATATACCCGGATATCTCCCCCACCACCCTGGACAAGCGCAGGAAAATTAAGGAAGTCAAATCAGTCCTCCAGTCTGCCAACATCCGTTATCGTTGGGGGTTCCCATTTAGGCTTTAAGTCCCCCATAACGGCACGACCTACACTGTTACCATGCTCACTGAGGGAAAAGAATTACTGGTGAAACTTGGCCTCCTAGATGCAGCAGCCTTACCCAGGTTGCCGTCCACTCCTCGTCATTCCGCCATTTGAGCCATCCCACCTCCCAGGAGAGATCGCCGGAATTAACCCTGAGTCTAACTTTGTTTCTTTCTCCCCCTGTTTGATTTTTTGATTTTTGATTATTCAAGGTTCAGGATACAGGATTTTGAGCTGAATTCCAGTTGCGTCCGCTTGTTTGTCCCCCTACTCTACACCCGTTGAGGCCTGTTGGCCTCCCGTCTGTTTGGTGATGCCCGTGGAGGTGGGCCCCCCCACAGGTACTTGCGCATAATGACTTCAGGTATGTGCTTATTTTATGGACCCATGGGTTTAGAGTACTGGACCCTTTCGTCCACACCGACATCGTTCTTTGGGTCAGTGGGAGGCCTTCCCCCCTGACCCCCCAAGACTATGCATTGCCATTTTTTGGCCCAGTTTCGAAGTTGCTGGTTTTTCTATTTTTTCTTTTTTTAAATTACTAACCTTGATATTTTTCCACAAATGTGATATAAATGCCGATATTGTACCAGATATGTCTGTTGAACGGGGAGCTACCCCACATACATTTATTACACCTGTGGCATATAGTCTCAGGGGTTTAGCGAACTGTTTTATGGGCGCCCCTCTCGGCCTGGACTCTCCCAGAACCTTCAATCACCCACTCTTACCATACCATGGGTCTTAAGGTAATCTCCCACAACATTAAGGGGTTTAACTCCCCTCATAAATGGAGAAAAGCCTTTAAGGCGTATAAATCATTGGGTGCTGACATCCTCCTACTGCAGAAGACGCATTTCTCCACCAGTAACCACCCATCCTATTTGGATAAATCATTCAAACAATGTTACTTTTCCACCTTTGAGTCCAGGTCTAGGGGGGCTGCTATCCTCATTAAAAACTCTGTGATGTTTCAGGTTCAGCAGACTTACAGAGACCCATGCAGTCGTTTTGTTATAGTCAAAGGCTCCATACAGGACAAATTGATAACTTTAGCCTTAGTGTACGCCCCCCAATACATCTCAGGCCACTTTTTTAAATAACTTTTTCCAGGTTCTAGATAAGCTCCACTCGCCCCACACACTTATAGGGAGGGATTTCAACTTGGTGGCCCACTCCGTTTTGGATAGAACTCGTACGGGTTCCTCCTCTAATGCCTTCCCTAAATCTCTTCAACACTCCTTAAAGTCTTGTATAGGTCTCCCATATGCTACCAGAACCTGGTGACTCAATGATGCACTGCTTACAGACCCCATAGTAATGACCCAACTATCTGAACGCCTTACAGACTATTTTAGACACAATGACATAGACGAAATAGTCCCCACATCCCTTTGGGCAGCTCATAAAGCTGTGATGAGGGGCCACCTGATTGAAATCTCCACCACTAGCAAATGCCAAAAACAACAAGAAACTCAAAGACTCATTTGTGACCTCAAGAAACTTTACCACAAGTACAGTCAGACTCCGTCTCATGACTTACTACTCCAAATTAACGAAAAAAGAAGGACCCTATACACCTTACTCTCAGAACACACAGAAAAGTCCCTTAGGTGGGCTAAGGCTCGTTTCCTCTTTCACAGCAATTCAGCGTCCACAATGTTTGCACTGAAACTAAAACAGACTACTCAACCGACACACCTCTACAAATTGAGGGACCATTATGGTAACCTCACCACCCATCCCAAAGACGTCCTGAGCATCTTTTCTTCCTTCTATCAAAAGCTTTTTTCTGAACCTGGCTCCCCACTCCCTCCCTCCCCTCCAACCTGGTTAGATGCCCTTGCACTTCCCCAGCTCTCAGAGGAGCAGTCACAAATCCTCAATGCCCCTTGCACATCAGAAGAAATAGCCTCTATCATTTCCTCTTTCAAACCCTCTAAAACTGCAGGCCCTGACGGATTCTCTGCCACTTATTACAAAAAATGTGCTGATTCCTTAATCCCCAAATTGACCAAACTCTATAACTTTATCCTGAAAGGAAAACACTTCCCCGAAGAAATGCTATTGGCCAATATCTCCCTTATACCTAAACCAGGAAAAGACAATACCTTACCCCAAAACTTCTGCTCTATCTCTGTCATTAATAAGGACTTAAAGATCTTTGGGTGGATATTAGCTGATCGACTAGCCTCAGTGATTACCACACTGATATCACCCGACCAAATGGGCTTTATACCATCTAGACAAATCACTGATAACATCCGCTTAGCAACAAACATTCTTCAAGATGCTGACACTCACTCCAATAAAGTATTACTTTTTAGCCTGGATATTAATAAGGCCTTTGACAGTGTCCTTTGGCCCTATTTAGACACTGTTCTTTTCAAATTTGGATTCAATGGCGCATTTATACATGGATTTAAGGCCCTGTACCACCACCCCGCACACGTATCAAACTCCCTGGGTGTAACTCTGAATATTTTCCCCTTAACCCCACTCCTATCTTCCTTTATGGGAGAACCTTCATTCCCTCCAGCCTTTAACACAGGCGATTCATTTCACAACTGGAACGAACATGGGTTGGTAAGCTTAGAATCTCTGCTACAAGGCACATCCTTTTTCTCATTTTCACACCTACAGCAAACTTTCGCCCTTGGCAGATTATATTTTTACCAATACCTGCAGATAAGGCACTTTTATTCAGCCGCATTGAGTGGCAGAGTGGATTTGTCAAAAATGCCTTTTGAGTACTTATGTGGCGAGGCCTCTAGGGATAGAGGGACTCAACGTTATACAGATGCCTCAAAGACTACAATACCACCTTGAAATCTGTTGCAATGATGGGTTGGGAGACCGAGATGGCTCAGGAATTCCCAGAGGATGACTGGCAAGACATGATTGACAATATGCACAAATGCACACGCTCTATAGCCATTAAAGAAACGGTCCTCAAACTACATACCCATTGGTACTACACTCCAGATCGCTTACACAGGATGTACCCCCACTGGTTCCTGACACATGCTTTAGAGGATGTTGGGACAGGGGGACACTCCTACGCACATTCTGGAGTTGCAAAGTATTGGGACCTATTTGGCATAAAACTGCCACTCTGATCACCCAGATAACTGGAGCGTCTGTTACTCTGACCTACCAGATGTGCATATAATATGCAGAACTCCCCGGAGATCTCCCTCCACAAAAAAAAATGAGTGCACATACTCTTTAGTGCCATCCAATGGGCAATAGCACTGAACTGGAAGACTCCCTCAGTGTCGTGGTCGCAGGTACTCCTCCGCATGGAGTCCATTAGATTGATGGAAAGGACTTAGCACAGGACTTGGGGATCCCCTCGATCCCTGTTGCTGCTGCCCAGATGGACTAGGTAGCTTGACACATCTCATACTGTGGACAACTAAGATACTCATTTTTATGGACGCATTATATGTCTGCAATTCGTTTTCTGATCAAATGGTATTACAATCCCTATATTTGTAATATTTGAACATCAAGGTCTCTAGTTTTCTTTTTAATTTTTTTAATTTTCTTTTATTATGTTCCTTTTCCTCCCCAATTATTGGGGTGAAAGCTTGTTCCACTACTCTGTTCATAGGCCACATGAGAGATGTACTTGTCAGCCTATCTTGTGATTGTACTTAATATCCTCTCTGTGCCTGTACACCCTGTTTTTATGTTAAACTTTAATAAAAACATTTGTAAACAAAAAAAAAAATCTGAAACCTTATTAAAATGTGGTCTTATTATAAAAGTGTAAATGTAAAATGTCAGTTTTTACCTAAATTACTTTTCTTTTTGTAGGGCCTTACAAATTTGCATTCCTAAATCCATGGTCGATAATGTTCAATCAAAACAGATTAATCTGGCAAGGGATGATACCCAGGTGCAGTAAATCTCTCCTATACAGATCTCAAATCAAAGGTGGTCTAGGGGTTCCCAATTTATGGTACTACTATGTGGCTGCTAGTCTAACGTAACTAGCACAATGGCATATACCCTCTAAAAATGTTCCCTGTCTTTGTTTTAAATAATTATATGTTATGCCTTGCTATCTTCCAGGTCTGTTAAACTATGAGCCCTTCTACTCTCAAACCACTCAATTTGTTTTTTGCCCAAATATTCTCTTTATGGGCCCAATATAAAAACACCTATTGGCTGTCCTCTACTATCCTTCCCCTAGTCTCTTACCTAGGAACCCTGGTTTTCCTCCAGCCGTTCAGTCTAGGAATTATTTTTTTTCACCCGATTTATTTAAAGTATACTACCCTTCCCTCTTTTCAAACAGATTCGGTTTTTGCCCCCTTTGAATTTTTGGTACAATAATTCTCCTCACTCACGCAAAACAGAAACCACCAAATTAAAAAAAAAAAATCTCTAATCCCAAGAAACCCCTTGGGCCCAAGTTTTGGTAAGGATGGATGCTATTAAACTTATGGCCCTTGACTCTATAATTGTTTTCCCTAATACATGGAACTACTGGAACATTTTGCTCCTCTCTCTTCCATTTTTATCCCCATCTAATTAAGGCTCTCTTTTTCTTAATTTTTGTATTTGTTTTTGTACAATTTCGGTGCTCATTTTGTCAAAACAGTTTTAATGATATTTTACTATGTATTATGTCACTATTACAATTTAATGTAACTGCTATTTGTAAATCTGATGTTTACTACTACCTCTGGAAATCGTGTTTTGTAATTGCCTGTGATATCCATATTACAGAACATGTTGTATAATTACTGCTGATATTTCAATAAAAAAAGTTTGTAAATTTGCAATTAGAAAGTTGTTGCTGATAGTTTGTTAAAGGGCTTTTATTTTTTAAGTTTAAAAGAAAATTAAAAATACAATTTGCAATAACAGTGTGCACCTAAACCAGCTTACACTATATCACTTCAATTTATTACGCCCCCCTTTCCCCACAGATAAAAAAATGCTGGCATTTACCGGATAGGCCTGTATTCCCTGATAAAATTGTCCTTCTGCTGTCCAATTTTACATTGCTGTATTATCTGCAATATCTTCTTTCTTTTTGTAAAGCCCCAGACTGTGCTCTTTGTCTGTAGTAAATACCCATTCACATGGGGGAGGGGGCAGGATCTGGGGGCCCCCTTTTAATTCCGATAAGCCCCCTGCCCGCAGACCCCTTCAACTACAGCCCAGGGTTGTCGGAAGGAGGCACTTGTCCTCATCAACATGGAGACAAGGTGCTTTGGGGTTAATTGATTAACCAGCTATCAGTCAAGTGGCATATATTTATCCAGGCAGAACTTCCTTGTTTGCAACTTATTATTGTCCTAAAAGCTGAAAAAAAGTTTTGATCAACTACTGGTAACAGCTGACGTTTTAAGAAAGATGCATCATATTAATTTAGGATCAAGTGGTCATAGAATTCAACCACTAAAATCAGATAAACAGCAGGGATAAGTGAATCTTCTTGGGTTCGATTTTACAAGGATTTAACAAAACTTGTTTGAAATTGGGGATACCTGAAGCTTTGAATCCCACTGAAGTCTATGTGGGACAAATTATAATCAAGCTGTGCACCCTACAAATCAGCTGAATATCCTGAGCCAGCCTTATATTATTGTGACAGAGAAAGTCTGGTGTGGATAGTGGGTGCAGCGTCTATACCAGAAGGTGTCTTAAGGAACAGCTGGACAGATGAGCCCAAAAAAATGAGGACATGCCTGTAAAAGAGCTTTACTTCCACACGCAGAAGAGGAGAGACATAATGTGAACTGGATTGGAGGAGTATTTCAGGCAGAGAACTGGTCTTTTGGCATTCAAGGAGGAGATGTTATTTATCTGGGTTGGAGTGTGATGATGAGCATGCTGTTCATCACATTGAGGTCAGCAGGCACTCTATCTGGTGAAGGATATGCACTACTTATGAAGATTGAAGACACTGGGGGGTTGATTTACTAAAACTGAAGAGTGCAAAATCTTGTGCAGCTCTGCATAGAAACCAATCAGCTTCCAGGTTTTTTTGCCAAAGCTTAATTGAACAAGCTGAATTTAGAAGCTGATTGGATACCATGCACAGCTGAACCATATTCGCAGTGCACCAGTTTTAGTAAATCAACCCCTGGGTGTTTTATTTTCTTCAGTGTCTGGCTGTGCAACACATAATTGATTTGTTTTTTATGTATTGATTTTTATTATTTAGGATTTTTGCACCAATTGCATTTATTTTTAGTTTTACACACCATATTTGTATATCAACTGTATGATTAGCTGTTTTCAGGAGTTCCGATTTAACAAATATTCACTGAAACTATCCATTAAAAAGACAATACAAGTTCAGTGTTTGAGGAGTAACTGCACAAGAGAATTCTGCACTTAAGATATAAACTCTGAATTTGAATCCCTTGCCTTTCTCCATGCTTTGCTCTCCCATTTCCAAAATTTCTATCCCTTTATTTTTTCCTCTTAGTCCAGGTAGCAACAATTGTACCTATACTTTCTATATTTTTAACATTATAATTTTGAGCTCTACTATGCTTCATATACTAGATAGATCATCCAATACATTTTTGCATGCTTATGCTATGTGTGATTTTCAAGGATCAATAACCTTTTGTTTAATACTAATTTGTCTTCTTTATTATATTGGATTTTGATCTTTCACAAACACTTTTAAGAACAAACTCTCTTAATTACCTGCCTATATTTGAATTATAGTGTATATATCATCTTATATTGTGTCTTTGAGCTATCTTCACAATTTCTTTTATGCTTTTGGGCTGGTTGAGCCGAGACAGTTTTCTTGTTCTCAGTTTTAATTATGCATTTACCGAAGACTCCCACTTCATTCATTTTCCCTCTTATTTGAGTTTGACAAATCTCAATAATTCAAACTAAGTTTTTTTTCTTTAGAACTCTTTTGATCATTATAATTTTGTGTTAGGCATTACCATGAGAGCCATTTAATTTTGAAGTATTTTTATCTTCACAATTGTACTTTATGATGTTACTTCTTTATTGTTGCATCTGTACCTGATTGTATAAATTGTTAAAATCTAATAAAACAAATTTGACAAGATATAATAGATAGATATAGATATTTTTTTGTTTGTTAAAGTGGAACTACACTGAATCTTAGCACCACAAACCAAAAATGCTATTTAATTCATTGTAATATTCAAAGCAAACTCATCCATCCATGTCTCCACGCTTCATTTTGCAGATAAAGTGCTTTCAAAAACAGCCCCTAGAATTCATGTCTGAGGCCATTTTGAGTAAGGGCAAATAATTCATGTAGCATTAACATCCTAGAATCCATCTGCCCTTCACTCAGGCATGCAGGATGGGGGGTGCTTAGCTGAGAAATCCCCTCCTCCCCTCCTGAAGACTCCTGGGATGTTTGACAGCATTTGCCTAGACCTGGAAACCAGGAAGTAACTGAAGAAATATAAAAAAAAGTTTGAAACAAGTAAATATGATATGCTTTCCTATCTATTTACTAATGTTAGCAGCATAAGGATTAAAAATAGTCAATATTGATTGAATGTAAAATACCATTCTAAGTGAATAATTCACAGCTTTTAAAACTAATAAAACTACCTAAAGGTGTATTATACATTTTATTTGTGTAGCCATGTGTGAGATAATATTTATAATGTGTTATTTTTTTCACAAAGCCTGTTTAGGGGATTTTCTGAAGCTCCCTCCTAATTCCATTAGAAGGAATTGAATGTTGAAAGATCATACTAAGAATTTCATACATTCAGACTCTATGGGATTTTGTTGGCAAGCAGTTCTTTGATAGAAATGCAAGTTCCTTTGTGAGCAAAAATGTTGTCTTGTTTAGAGAATGCCAATGCAAATTAGTTCAGGGGAAATATCTAGAGTATATGAAAATTATATACAGTATTAAGATTAAACAAAACATAGAGATGGAGGGGGATGTTTCTGAATTACACTTTAATTAATTCCACCCCCAGTGTCTATTTAGCTCTGTATATTTCTACTTCCCAGTGATTAAAACTCATTGGCGTAAATTCTACTAACTCAATTATACAAATACCTTGTTAAAAAAAGGAATTCTTATGTGAATTGATTTCATTTGAAATTATTTTATTATTGCTTTGAATACAAAAGCATCAAATTGTAGGGATTTGTGCAAGTACCGTTTTGACATTTGAAAACAGGGGATACATTTTTTTTTCTACCTCTACCTTTTGTTGTCTAATCCATTTCATTTTCATAAATTGTTTTATTTCTCACCCTAGGCTTCAGCATGCGTTTATTATTTTTTCTTTAACTATTTTCCTTCTTCCCAGCCCTCTAATTTTCCATGAACATTATGTACTGTAACAGAATGAGATTGTTATATTGCTATATCTCATTCTATGATCTAATTAAACATTCTTAATAGCACAGATTACTCATGTCAAAATATAGTACTTAAATATGTAGGAGTAAAATCTTGGAACTGCCCATAAAATGCATTTTTTTTGCCTCACACATTTCTTATAAGGCATCTTAAAAAAGCTGTGAACATTGCTAAACACTTGTATAGTTTATGCAAATTATGAAATATGTTAACAAATTAAATTTAATATTGGGAGAACTCCATTCTGATTGTCCCAGAAGCCTGTGGGGAGGGAGGGAGAATGGGTACCTAGTTTTGACAGGTGCCTACTCCCATTTCTGCTCGGATCTCCAAGTTTCTCCTCTCCCCCTCCCTCCCCACAAGCTTTTGGGACCTGTGACAGCACAGCCAGCTGCCCACAATTAAGATGCTGGCACTGGGAACCCAAAGGCTAGTGAAGGTCCCTGGATAGATAAGTGTCCTATTATTAAGTCATCAGCTACAGGATTTATATTTTCTTAACTTTTCCCTGGTAATCCTGAGACTAACACACTTCTTGGCCCTTAGCATCTATACTAATTTCTCTATTGTATGTACTGTATGGAGGGAACCCCCCTGCTGCGAGAAACAGATGTCCTGCTCGGGATGACTCAGATCTCCCCTCCTCCTCACTCCCCTGTCCAAGCCGGGTAGTGCTGGATGGTTAAAGCAGATGCTGGATGGTGAGCCATCCCTGGAATCTGACTGTGCGGCTGGTGGGTGAGTTGGTCTTCCCCTGCTTCTCCCCCGGCCATGCGTCTCCTCTAGCCGTGCATCTCCTCCCTCCTCCCCCTTGACCAAAAAGATCAATTCTCCTTTCGGTCAATCGGGAAATGAGTCTCATGACCAGCTTTCTGATTGGCTGGGAAGAGAATCAGTGTGAGAATAGCAAATATTAATTCGCTATTCTCACACAACTGGGAGGGCTCGGAGTCCAGTCCTCCCTTTTTTGAAGCCTATTAGAGCCTCTGGCTCTAATCACGTGCTTTAAAACAGCAGATCTCTCTCTACTCCCCTGTCAGAAGGGGGATCTGTTTGTTTGAATACACAGATCCCCATTCTGGCTCTCTGTGGGGCGAGCTTGGGTGGCCAGCAGACATCCGCTCCAGCGTCACGTGTGTGCCTCCTATTGCTCTTAAAGCGGCCGATGTACACCTACGGCGATTCGCGCAGCCGTGCTAACCTGCCACAGTATAATGACGGCGGCTGGTCAGCAAGCGGTTAATTAGGTCAGTTAAATTATTGTTATAAATTATTTTTGTATGGGAGGCACTGATCAATTAAACAATCAATACAACTGAGTAAATTAATCGTTCAGGCATTATCCAACAGTGATGGCACCACTAAGCTCTATCCTGATATGTTTCATTACTTATTCAAAGGATATACCGCTACTTAGAAGTAGCTGCTGTATGGCTGTCAGGAAGATTCTGCCAGTAACAGGCACCCCAGGCGCATTGGCGCACGTTCGCGGGTGCCATTGTGAACACACGCGCGCACATGGGAATGTGCGCACGTGCTCCTGTTGGCGCCAGGCGGGCTATTTAAACCTGCCTGTCACATACAAACTTTGCTTTCTGCTCTACAGTGTTCTGTGTGCCTTTACCTGATCTGAGACTTTACCTGTGAATACCTGGCTATCCGTGACTATCCCAGCTATCCGCCTGCATCTGACCTCCGGCATGTCTTAGACTACTCTCCTGTCTGTTCCTCTGGTCTCTCTGCTTTCTGCTTGATATCCGACCCGGCCTGCCTGACTACTCTCAGTGTATTCCAGTTCAAGCCTGTTTACCTGTCAGCTGCTCCTGGTTCCAGTCCAGTGCTCCAGTTCCAGCCTGCTTGCCTGTCAGCTGTTCCTGGTTCCAGTCCAGTGCTTCAGTTCCAGCCTTTCTGGACTTCTGGACTGACTTTCTCCGCTTTTGATCCTGACAGGCACTTGTACCACTCCTCACTCCTGTGCCTTCTGTTACCTTAACAGGGGCCACAAGTGGGAGCTGTAAGGGAGGCCTCCCTCTGCAATTAGGGCTCAAGCCACTAGGTACGTGACAGTAGCAGACAGCCATGTCTGAGCCCGAGCAGAGAGCCTCTCCTATGGAGGAACTTTGTCTACACCTGGCAGGACTAACCCAGGCAGTTAAGAGCCTTCAGGAAAGGTACACCCGGCTGGAAGAACGGGTTCTAGTCCTGTCTAACCCCACCAAAACCCAGGGAGCCCCCCCTGTTTCTACCTCTTCAGCTGGGGCAGGATCTTCTCCAACAGTTGTGATGCTCCCTCCAGAACCCAGAGTATTTACGCCCGAAAAATTTCCAGACACTGAAGCAAGTTCAGGGCCTTCCGCAATTCTGGCGAACTGTACTTCGCCCTTCACCCACATACCTTTTCCCTGGAAGTTACCAAGGTGGGCTTTGTGGTCTCCTTTTTTTCAGGTGACCCCCAAACCTGGGCCCACCGTCTCTTGGAACAGAAGGCTGAGGTGTTAACCAATCGTACCACCTTTTTCAATGCAATGACACAGCTATACGAAGACCCCCAGCTTTCAGCAACTGCAGAAGCCGCACTGCATACCCTTCAGCAGGACTACATGACTGAATTTAGGCGGTGGAGTGCAGATACAGACTGGAACGATGCTGACCTCTGCCACCGGTTTCGCATGGGATTGTCTGATCCATTAAAAGATGAACTAGCTAGAGTTGACATCCCTCAGACTCTGGATGCCCTGATCGATCTGGCCATACAGATTGATCGGTGCTTGAGTGAACGAAGAGCTGAGAGAACAACAGGATTTCCTCATCCAACCTGGATGCTACCAAGAGTCCCCAGCCACTTACACCCGGCACCCTCTGCACAACCAACCTCCACGCCGGATACATCCGAACCCATGCAGCTAGGGGTACTTCGTCCTTCCCTTACTCCGAAGGAGCATCAGCGTCGCCGGATGAATAATCTGTATTTTTACTGCGGAGAACCTGGACATTATGTCAGAAACTGCCCTGTAAAGCTCCATAAGTGCCTTTCTATATCCCCTGATGTTGTAACCTCCTTGGCCAAGACCACGTCTCATCTTGCTCTCTCTGCCTCATTACAGCTCCCAGGAAAGACTTTGCAAATACCCGCTATTATTGACTCTGGAGCCTGTAGTTGCTTCATGGATGCATCCTTCGCAGCCCAACACCGGATTCCTCTTCTTCCTAAGACCCATGGACTTTCTGATCATGGCTGATGGTTCTGTAGACCGCCCCCATACCAGTTACCATCTCTAGCTCACACCGAGAACTTTTACGCATGGACATAATCTCTTCTTCCTTGTTTTATGTGATTCAGTATGCCTTGGCTACAGGCCCACAACCCTAACATCAACTGGGTCACAGGGGAGGTCACCTTTTCTTCACTCTACTGCCAGCAGTTCTGTGGCTCACAAGACCCTCATGGGACTTCTACTCTACTATGCTTGGACACGGAAGCCGAAATACATCAATCTATTCCTAAGACTTACCATGATTTCCTGGACGTATTTAGTAAGCAAGGGGCAGAGACTCTACCACCCCACCAAGCTTATGATTGTCCCATCGAGCTGCTTCCCGGAGCCGAAATTCCTTTTGGTAGGATCTTTCCTTTAACGGAGGTGGAGCGGGGGCATTAAAGGAATATATTGACGAAAATTTGAAAAAGGGGTTCATCCACCCATCCACATCTCCGGCAGGCGCAGGCATCTTTTTCATGGAGAAGAAAGACCACACTCTTCGACCTTGCATTGACTACCGCAAGCTAAACAAAATTACGGTTCAGAACCGTTACCCCTTCCCTTGGTACTGGAGCTATTTCAGAGACTGTGGGCCGCTACTGTTTTTATCAAACTTGATCTCCAAGGAGCCTATAACCTGGTCCGTATCAGAGAAGGGAACAAGTGGAAAACTGCCTTCCATACCCGATTCGGGCACTTCGAGTTGCTTATGAACTAAAGCTTCCGAATTCACTGAAAATCCACTCTGTGTTTCATGTGTCACTACTGAAACCTACTGTCTCCAATCCATTCCCTGGTCAAAGTTCGGATCCTCCTGACCCTGTTATAGTAGATGGAGAGGAGGAATTCTTTGTAATCTGTGGCTAACATCTGTACACTGATGACACTTCAACACTTAAAGGAGTTGTAAAGGCAGAAGGTTTGCATTCTATGCATTAAGATAAAAAGCCTTCTGTGTGCAGCAGCTCCCTCAGCCCCCCTAATACATACATACTTGAGGTCCCTCTCTGTCCAGCTAAACTCACGAGCGTCTCAGCCGTCCGAGATTCTCCCTCCCTGATTGGCTAAGACACAGCAGCTGCCTCATTGGCTGCTGCTGTCAATCAAAGTCAGCTAACCAATCAGGAAAGAGAGAGGAAGGGGCCCAGTTGGGGCTCCATATCTGAATAGACACAGGGAGCTGTGACTTAGCTTGGGTGCCCCCAAAGCAAGCTGCTTGCTGTGGGGGCACTGAACAGGAGGGAGGGGCCAGGATCACCAAAGAGGGACCGAGAAGAGGAGGACCCAGGCTGCTCTGTGCAAAACCACTGCAACAGAGCAGGTAAGTATAACATGTTTGCTATTTTTATAGGAAAAAAAACAAGACTTTACAATCACTTTAAGACACACTCTTGGTTAGAGAACACCACTTTCTTAGGTGTGCAGTATTTAGAGACCAGTAACAGAACCTGTACCAGTCACCACCAATCCGGTAGTACATGTCACCCCTCTCCCAGTGTTGCTAATGGAAATAGGAAACACTCGCTCTCAATTATTTGAGCTTGGTTTCTTTCTCCCAATGTACCTCATACATCTACTCTCCCCTGTGACTCCAGGCTGGGCCCCTAGGCACTCTTTTCTGGCCGCTAGTGAAGGTGCCAAGCACATAACGCCTTAACTAATAGAGCAGCCGTCATCATTGTCATTTCACCTGTCATGTGACACAGATACTGTAGTCCTCAACAACGAAACATTAGCTTCCTCAGGATAGCGCTCTACATTATACCCATGTACTGTATCTTCTCTAAATTAGTCCCTAAAATGTAAGCCCTGCTTTTTTATATGCTATGCATACACCCCTTTAAGAGACTTCAGACCAGGCAAAGCAGGTTAACAAATAAAAACCTTTTACTGAGGCAGTGTGCAAAAAAGGAAGAAGGCATCTTCACAAAGCTATCTGGTGCCATATAAAGTTACTGTACCTTAGGCTACTGGTAAAGTCCATAAAGCAATCCTTGTAGGACAAAAGTCCAATTAGGCAGTAATCCACAAGAGCCAACTTAAGTCCCTTAGAATCCATGATTGGTACTTTGCACTAGTTTTCTCTTTCTTTATACACTTTATAAACCATTGGTCCATTATTTTAATAAAGATTGGGAAAAAAAAGAATCCACGATTGGCAGTAATCCACAAAGGCTATACGTTCATTCCTGGCAATTGGGAGTCTATAAGGGTCAATAGGCTCTAGACACCACTGGCAGCCCCGAGTGGGCTCCCATCACCCCCTCCCACTCCCCTTCTAATGGGGGTATCCACTTCAGCAGAGACAGCTACAGTTTAGCAGTATTTCCCCAGCAGAACTCTTTAGGGCACTATTTATATGGTATGACCTGTAGGGGTTGGTAACCTTGCTAAAAATTGCAGGAAATGCATTAACCCTTCCTGTTTAGTTACCTCCAGCTCACAGGTCAACCTAAGGACACAGTACAACATTAAGACATTTTAACAGAAGGGGGAAGGGAAAGGATCACCACTCCGTCATAGCTACGATTAAGCACTGTTAAGTGTGAAACGCATCAGCTTGTTTGTCCCATTTTCTGCTGTGGCTTGTATTTTTGGATTTTTTACTTCAAAAGGTTTTTATTTTGTAATCAAACATATACAAACATATGTATCAGCAGGTTGACAGTGAATCAAATTAAAAAAAAATTATATGACTAATTAGTCTTTGAGATATCTCTAATCCTAGCTGCAATAACACAGAGGGAAGACTAAATCGGCCGGGACCAGGTCCCGTCTATGTATAGAGTTGTATACGGAACCTAGAACAGTTATAACTTGCAAATGGAAAGGTGGGTTTTGCAACCGAAGAGAAAGCCCTTATGACAGTATAATGTTATGATAGTACAAAGATAGAGACAGGGAGGGGTCAGGGGAGTCCCATTTATACCCACAGCACCCCCCAAGGGGATCAGACTGTGCTGGGTGGGGGTCCCGACCCTGGAGCCCATCCCCCACCATATATCTTAGGTTTGGCACAAAATGTTTCCTGAGTTCCTACTAGCATCTGGAACTCTGGGCTGGTGATTTGTATGTGTTCCATTCGTCCCGTTTAAACAGGGTTAGATGAGGAGGGAGAACAGAATGGAGTTGAGAGAGTCAGGGGTATGGGAGTGGAAGAAGAGAGAAGAGGGTGTTGCTTGGTGTTGTCTAACGTCGATCACCTTTTAGATTGGATTTGTAGGGTCTCAGTCTGGTCTATTGACAGGGAGGAGGGAGATACCTATGTACTGAGCCCACGGTTTCCATGTGGCCTCGAATTTAGTGCGGGTGTCTGATAGTATACTAGACAATTTTTCTTGTGACATGATTCATGAGATCTTCCTTTGGTCGGCCTTAATGGAGATGTTTGGTAGTTTCCACGCTTTAGCTATTGTAAGTTTAGCGCCCACTAGTATGAAGTGGATTAGCTTCCTAGTATATGGAGGGGTTTTTGGAATCTGTTCATTGAGAAGGGCTAATGTAGGAGATCTGGGCACCTGACGACCGACCAACTTGTCTATAATGTTAAAGATTTTTCTCCAGAAGGGGCGTATCCTGGGACACTCCCACCAGATGTGGGTCATCGTGCCTGTAAGTTGACATCCTCTGAAACAGAGAGGATCTGCAGAGGCATACATGGACGCTAGTCTGAAGGGGGTATGATACCACTTCAAAATTACTTTTATACTGGCCTCTGTGAGTGATGTGTTCAATATCCCCTTAAAGGATTTAAAGCAGGCCGCTTGCCAGGTCTCCAGATCCCAACTGAATTGTAGCTCCTTTTCCCATCTCGTCATGAAAGGGGATTTAGAATCTGGGAGTACCAGTGATGAATAAATGATCGATATTCCTCCCCTCTGGTCTGTGCCCTGTCCACACCATAGTTCATATGCCGTATATCTAGGCGGGAGTGGTTTTTCCGACCATATGGTGTGCAGAAAATGTGAGATTTGATGGAATCTGAAGTGTTCTTTTGTGGGTAGCTCCAGCTTATTAATGTAATGCTTGAGGGAGAGAGGGACTGCAGGAGAGAAGAAGTGCCCGATTCGGTACAGTCCCTTGTCCAGCCACCATTTGAATGCCACAATGTTTTGTCCTGGGGGGAAGTCAGGGTTGTTAAATACATGGGATAGTGGTTTGCTGGTTGATGTTAGGGTTTTAGATTTTTGTAGCTAGTCCCAGAGCACTAGGAAGTGGGAAAGGGTTGGTGTCATCATCGGCGGACGGGACTTTGGGGAAGACCACATTAAAAAGTCTATAGTGTGGTGGGGTATTGCTTGTCTTTCAATTCAGAGCCAATCTGGTTTTTCATATCTTGAGTATATGTTTGAGATTTGAGAGCAGCCAAGTGGGGCCCGGTGAGGACAGGCTTCTCCTCGGGTGAGAGCGGGCGGCTTTGCGGACCCGCGGGTGAGAGCGGGAGTGGCTTTGCGGGCCCGCGGGTGAGAGAGGACGGCTCCACGGGTCCGCGGTGAGAGCGTGGGCGGCTCCGAGGGCTGTCAGGCGGTGAGACAGCTGGGCGGCTCATGTGTGAGCGGGCTCGCCAATCAGGGAGCTGGCAGGCGGGGGTGCATAGAGATGACATCATCTCTCACTGCCCGGCGCCCTCCCTGCATCCCTGCAGTGCAGTTCCCCCCTCACTGTGCAGGCAGCTTCGGGAAGCAGAGAGATGACATTATCTCTCTGCTGCCTGACTGATAATCTGCTGCCTGACTCTGGGACACAGCAGGAAAGTGACACAGCAAGTGACAATCCGTAATGTGTGACAGGTGAAGTGGCAAGTGACAATCCGTAATGTGTGGCAAGTGACAATCGGGGACGTGGCAAGTGACAATCCGTAATGTGTGGCAGGTGATGTGGCAAGTGACAATCCGTAATGTGTGGCAAGTGACAATCGGGGACGTGGCAAGTGACAATCCGTAATGTGTGGCAGGTGACGTGGCAAGTGACAATCCGTAATGTGTGGGAAGTGACAATCGGGGACGTGGCAAGTGACAATCCGTAATGTGTGGCAGGTGACGTGGCAAGTGACAATCCGTAACATGTGTCAGGCGACGTGGCAAGTGACAATCCGTAATCCGTAATGTGTGGCAAGTGAAGATCTGGGACGTGGCAAGTGACAATCCGTAATGTGTGGCAGGTGACGTGGCAAGTGACAATCCGTAATGTGTGGCAGGTGACGTGGCAAGTGACAATCTGGGAAGTGGCAAGTGACATTCAGTAATGGGTGGCAGGTGATGTGGCAAGTGACAATTCTTAATGTGTGACAGGTGACGTGGCAAGTGACAATCTGGGATGTGGCAAGTGACAATTAGTAATGTGTGGCAGGTGACGTGGTAAGTGACAATTCGGGACGTGGCACGTGGACAATCTGCAACATGTGGCAGGTGACATTCTGCAATGTGTGACAAGTGACAATCTGCATCTGGTGGCAGGCGATGTGGCAAGTGGACAATCTGCAATGTGTGGCGGGTGATGTGGCAAGTGACATTCTGTGACAAGTTTCATCTGGTGGCAGGCGACGGTGGCAAGTGACACGCTCAGGGCTCCCACTGATTCTGCATTATGGTGGGTTGAACTATTTAATTTTATATAACAGAACAGAAATTGGTTAGAAGGCATGGAGGTCAGCAATGTGTGTCCTTCAGGGGATGCATACAGTATACTGCATACTTTGTTGTTCAAAATTCATATAAGCTGTTGCCTGGGTACTGTGCATGGGTGCAGTAATCTGTTGTTCAATGGCATTAGTTCTTTTTTTTGTGCGGGGGCGGTTTGCAGGGGGGGGGCTACAACATTTTGCTATGGGGCCCTGTGATTTTTATTTACGCCCCTGCTGCAAAGTAATATTGAAGTAAATTGGGGAGCCCTAATCCTCCCTTTTTTCTATGGCTATACATGGAGCCTTGTGGAATATATATATATATATAGCCTGCCTTGCCCCAAGCGAATTGTAGGATCTTACTTTGAAAGGATTTAAAATGGCCCCTGTTGATTGGGATGGGGAGGGAACAAAACAAGTATAGGAGTTTGGGGAGAAGAGTCATCTTTATAGAATTTATCTTTCCTATCCAGGAGAGGTTATGGTTAGCCCATATTTTGAGTTCTGTTTCCAGTTTCTAGGGACATAGGGGGATAATTGTTATTATAGAGAGATTCTATCTTGGGTGTTAAGTTGATTCCAAGATATTTAATAGACTTGTCGTTCCATTCGAAGGGCAAGGATATTTAAAGCAGGGATACAGTTTGCGGATGGAGTGATATATTCATGGGAAATGTGAGGGATAACACTGCGCTAACTAAAAAAACTATAAAAACAATGGTGGAAAATGTAGCGCGTAACAGACATATGAAATAAACGTGATATCTGTATAACACAAAAAGTCTGTGAAATGTAAACATGTGAAATGAATACACTAGACTGAATGAGTGACACACAAAAGTTCTGAATGGCTAGTGTAATAATAAAGTGGTAAATGTCCAACTGTGTGTGAACACAAGAGCAACTAGAGCAAATGTGTGTGTGTGAACACAAGAGCAAATAGAGACACTGGATGTATAGATCCGTCTGTGTGAACAGCATCAAAAGGAATGACAACAACAGATGAATGGTAGGTGTATACACTTACCAGATCTGGTGGACTCTAATGTGAGCGACATAGAGTCTTAACAGGCAATGTGCCACACGTGGCAGCTACAGAGGTGTCCAGGTGGTTAGGACCTCCGGTTGGAACTTTCAGGGCGAACTCCACAGGAACCATGTGAGTAAACCGCTCAAGCCGAAACTGGAGACTGGAATCTTGTGAAGAGGATGCACTGGGTCTACCGGAACGGGACACTTAATTGCATCAAGATGATATGTGGGGAAAAAATTATGCTTCCACATAGTGCAGATAAAAAGGGGCGTTTTATTTCTTAAAAAACAGTAACATTAAAAGTGATTACATATAGAAATTGGGCAACATGGAAGGTGAAATAGCAGCCTGACACGTTTCGACCTACAGGTCTTCTACTGGGGCATAAATCACCTCCTCCATGTTGCTTATATTTATAAAAAACAATAAATGATACAGGACCAATCAAACACATAGAGAAAATTGCTTCATCCTATTGGTGTGACATGGTCGTCTGACTAACAAACCCACCTCTCAGTTGAAAAGACCTATGGTATGCAAGGGTTGAAAGACATGCGGGCCAAGCCGCCAATCGGCAAACAGACCGGAAGTTCGGTCTCCACGGCCGCAGGTCCGCATGTCAAACAAAAGGAAATTACGTTATAGACAAAAGACCGCAAAAATGCGGATCTCTGGTCACATGACGGGTACGGAAAGGAAACATAACAAAAAGGGAAGTGATCTCGATTTATATAGAACGGATCACTATGGCAACGTAGCACGTTGCGTCACTAGTTCAAACCTCACTCACATGACCCAATCAGAGGTCACAGGAAAAGACATTGAGAGAGATGTCACCACTGCATCCAAAGTAGCAATAGCGATCCACATAAATAGAACCAAATCCTGATATGTAAAGGAACATTAATAGAAGGCAAGGACCAAATCCAAGTTCACTGATCTGGGGATATCCAACCGGGAATGGGAACATTGAAATAACCGGACCCAGAATGACTTCTGAACAGGGATATGAAAATTGGGACTATGAAAAGTTTTAGGGATAATATGAATATCCCAAATCTACAAGTATAATGCAATAAAGATAAATTAAATAAAAATTAAATAAAAATGAAAAAATCAAATGAAAATAAAAATAAAAATAAGAATAAATAAAATAAAAATGAATATAAAAATAAAAATAAAAATGAAGATGAGAAAGAAAAAAAAAAATTAAAAATAAATAAATAAATAAATAAATAAAAATAAAAGTAACCCCCTGATAAGGTTATTGTGCCCCTATACCAGAAAAATTCTCAAATGAGGACCAAACTCGAAACATAAACCAGAGTGAATATCTAAGACTGATTGATAAACGAGTTGAGGTCCCACTCAACGTTCAACCCAAAAGGAAAATACTGTAGGACCTCAACTCGTGTATCCAATACCTAATACCTAATCCAATATCCAAAACGCCACAAAGACGGGACTCACCCCTCCAATGAGGGACGCAATTATCAATCACTTGAAAAAGTGTACCTGTAGGGTCCTTATTATGATATTGCAAATAATGACGAGGTACTGTGTGTTTGCTTTTCCCACTTTTTATCCCTGCCACATGCTCATTGACTCTGATGGAAAAAGTCCTAATAGTGTGACCAACGTACTGTTTTTGGCAGGGACAGGTGAGCAAATACACAATGTATTGCGAAGCACAGGTGGTGAAGTGCTTCATGGAATAAATCCGCAAAGTGACAGTAGATTTGAATGTGTCCGTTTTGTGTCTCCCTCCAATGTTATGGAGGCACACGTTACATCTACGGCATGGATAGTAACCCTTACATTGCTGAAAGAAAGATGCCCTTTCAGGGGGGTTGATCACATTCGGGGCGACCTGCTCCTGAATGGGCCGTGCGCCCCTGAAATCGACACCGGCCCATTCAGGAAGGACAGGGCCCAATAGTCTATCATTCTGAAGCACCTTCCAGTGCTTTCTGAAAATATCCTTGATCTGTTTAGACTGGGTGGAGTAAGTTGTGAAAAAGAACCATCTAAATCTGGAATCTTGAGTGTCTTTGGGGCGCTCAACTAAAGTGGAGCATCTCTCAATTTGCAAAACTTTATTGATCTCAGCATCTAGAGTATCTGGGTTGTAACCCTTTTCTAAGAATCTGTTTTTTAGGACCTGAGCCTGTGACAAATAATCAGAGGTTCTTGTACAGTTGCGGCGCAGCCTCAGGAACTGGCTACGAGGGATTGACTTCAGCCATTGCTCTTGGTGGCAACTATCAACTGGAATGTATGCATTCCGGTCGGTAGGTTTAAAATATGTTTTAAACTCTAGATGTTGTTTGACCACTAGGATCTCGAGATCTAAAAAGTGAATTGAGGAGGTGCTAGCTTCATAGCTTAAAGTAATCCCTTTATCATTCAAGTTGAGTGTGGCCATGAAATTTTCCGAGGATGTGTGGTCTCCATCCCATAGGAGGAGGATGTCGTCAATGTATCTTGCCCAGAGAACCAACTCCGATCTCTGGGAAGCATAGAAGACATCCTCCTCCCACTGGGCCATGAAGAGGTTGGCAAGACTGGGGGCAAACTTTGCCCCCATAGCCACACCTCTTTTTTGAAAGTAAAACTGATTCTGGAACCATAATTATGCTGGGTGGCAAATTTCAAAAGTTGCATGATAAAATTACGTTGTAGAATGGGAATTCTAGTGTCTTTTGATAAATAATTCTCAACGTCTTCAAAACCTAGATTGTGGGGTATGCATGTATAAAGTGCAGCCACGTCTGCTGTGACCAAAATCATCCCTTCTTGAAATTGGAATGATTCAAGTAATTTGATGGTATCTCTGGTATCTTTTAAATATGAGGGGACAGAACGAACTAAGGGTTGTCAGTAAAAATCAACATATTTACCTATGCGGGCTGTGACCGAGTCAATCAATAATCAATAATAAATAAAGACGGATTCGACAATCCTGAATGTATGAAACTTGTAGCAGACGGAATGACATCTGAAGAAGTGGGGTCTCTATCGGCCATGGGGAGTCTAGGAGGTTGAGACAGAAAATATCTCTATATACTAAGCTTTCGTGTAAACTTTAAAACATCAATAAATGTGTTGAATGCGTTAAGAGGTTTGCGGGGGAAAAATTTAAGCCCTTTGTCCAAAACAAATTTTTCAGCGTCTGTCAATGTAACAGAACTCAGATTGTAAATCCCAGCCCCTTTTAAGTTATTTTTCTTTTGGCGTTGGACCCTCGGCCCCCCTCGGGTCCCTCTTTTCTTTCTGAATTTTTGGGATATTCCTCCATTGGTCTCTGAAAAACCAAATGTTGGAAAGAATTAAGGTGATTTAAATTGTAATTATAAGGGGATCTACTGGAGAAATCCTCTTCTCTACCGTAGTGAGAATATGTTTCTCGATATGCATCATGAGTGACATTCTCACGGAGGGGAGTGAATCGGTTGTGTAAACGAATTAGAGTATGGTAATTATAATCATAGTTCTGATGTTGTTGAACATGATTATCTTGGTAACCTCCCCAATTGTGGGGGGAACCCCTGAGCTGTTCCTATAGTATGGATCAACAGGGTATCCCCTTTGTTGGCCCCTACCTCTCCCTCTGGGGGCTCCACCTCCACTTGGCCGGTGCATAGGGGGGGACGCCAGCTGGACCGAGGACCCCCCCAAACCCCTTAACGCATTCAACACATGTATTGATGTTTTAAAGTTTACACGAAAGCTTAGTATACAGAGATATCTTCTGTCTCAACCTCCTAGGCTCCCCATGGCCGATAGAGTCCCCACTTCTTCAGATGTCATTCCATCTGCTACAAGTTTCATACATTCAGGATTGTGTAATCCGTCTTTATTTAACCCTCCAGGCACTATACCACCATCCATTCAGGTGTTCAAAAGTCTTGTTTTACAAGACTTAGAGAAACTATCCTATTCAAAGAAAAAAGTTTACACTAATCCTAATATCAAAGTTGGATTAAAACTACTATTCAAGAGGAAAAATATCATCTGTCCCGCTGACAAAGGCGGGGGGATTGTCATTTTGGATAAAGTAGACTACTTGAAGGAAATGAACAGAATTTTGCAGGACCCTGGTACATATAGTCTCATTCCCACGGATCCTACTATGCAATACAAAAAAGCTTTGGTGGAATTAGTTGACCAGGGTTTTTCACTTGGGATACTAAGTAAGAAAGAGAAACATTATTTGGTTCCCCAAGTTCCCCATATTCCCACCATCTATTATCTTCCCAAAGTGCACAAAGACCGAGTCAATCCCACTGGCCGACCTATCGTCAGTGGGATTGACTCGGTCACAGCCCGCATAGGTAAATATGTTGATTTTTACTTACAACCCTTAGTTCGTTCGGTCCCCTCATATTTAAAAGATACCAGAGATACCATAAAATTACTTGAATCATTCCAATTTCGAGAAGGGATGATTTTGGTCACAGCAGACATGGCTGCACTTTATACGTGCATACCCCACAATCTAGGTTTTGATGCCGTTGAGAATTATTTATCAAAAGACACTAGAATTCCCGCTCTACAACGTAATTTTATCATGCAACTTTTGAAATTTGCCACTCGGCATAATTATTTCTGGTTCCAGAATCAGTCTTACTTGCAAAAAAGAGGTGTGGCTATGGGGGCAAAGTTTGCCCCCAGCCTTGCCAACCTCTTCATGGCCCAGTGGGAGGAGGATGTCGTCTATGCTTCCCAGAGATCGGAGTTGGTTCTCTGGGCAAGATACATTGACGACATCCTCTTCCTATGGGATGGAGACCACACATCCTCAGAAAATTTCATGGCCACACTCAACTTGAATGATAGAGGGATTACTTTAACCTATGAAGCTAGCACCTCCTCAATTCACTTCTTAGATCTCGAGATCCTAGTGGTCGAACAACATCTAGAGTTTAAAACATATTTTAAACCTACCGACCGGAATGCATGCATTCCGGTCGATAGTTGCCACCAAGAGCAATGGCTGAAGTCAATCCCTCGTAGCCAGTTCCTGAGGCTGTGCCGCAACTGTACAAGAGCCTCTGATTATTTGTCACAGACTCAGGTCCTAAAAAACAGATTCTTAGAAAAGGGTTACAACCCAGATACTCTAGATGCTGAGATCAATAAAGTTTTGCAAATTGAGAGATGCTCCACTTTAGTTGACTTGAAAGACATTCAAGATTCCAGATTTAGATGGTCCTTTTTCACAACTTGCTCCACCCAGTCTAAACAGATCAAGGATATTTTCAGAAAGCACTGGAAGGTTCTTCAGAATGATAGACTATTGGGCCCTGTCCTTCCTGAACGGGCCGGGCCATTTTCAGGGGCGCACGGCCCATTCAGGGGCAGGTCGCCCCGAATGTGATCAACCCCCCTGAAAGGGCATCTTTCTTTCAGCAATATAAGGGTTACTATCCATGCCATAGATGTAACGTGTGCCTCCATAACATTGGAGGGGGACACAAAACAGACACATTCAAATCTACTGTCACTTTGCGGATTTATTCCATGAAGCACTTCACCACCTGTGCTTCGCAATACATTGTGTATTTGCTCACCTGTCCCTGCCAAAAACAGTACGTTGGTCGCACTATTAGGACTTTTTCCATCAGAGTCAATGAGCATGTGGCAGGGATAAAAAGTGGGAAAAGCAAACACACAGTACCTCATCATTATTTGCAATATCATGATAAGGACCCTACAGGTACACTTTTTCAAGTGATCGATAAATGTGTCCCTCATTGGAGGGGTGAGTCCCGTCTTCATGGTGTTTCACGCCTCGAGACCTATTGGATACACGAGTTGAGGTCCTATTTTCCTTTTGGGTTGAACATTGAGTGGGACTTCAACTCGTTTATCAATCAGTCTTAGATATTCACTCTGGTTTATGTTTCGAGTTTGGTCCTCATTTGAGATTTTTTTCTGGTATAGGGGCACAATAACCTTATCAGGGGGTTACTTTTATTTTTATTTATTTATTTATTTTTATTTTTTTCCTTTCTTTCTCATCTATTTTTATTTTTATATTCATTTTTATTTTATTTATTTTTATTTTTATTTTAATTTTATTTTTTCATTTTTATTTAATTTTTATTTAATTTTATCTTTATTGCATTATACTTGTAGATTTGGGATATTTATATTATCCCTGAAACTTTTCTTAGTCCCAATTTTCATATCCCTGTTCGGAAGTCATTCCGGGTCCGGTTATTTCAATGTTCCCATTCTCGGTTGGATATCCCCAGATCAGTGAACTTGGGTTTGGTCCTTGCCTTCTATTAATGTACCTTTACATATCGGGATTTGGTTCTATTTTCACCTATGTGGATCGCTATTGCTACTTTGGACACAGTGGTGACGTCTCTCTCAATGTCTTTTCCCGTGACCTCTGATTGGGTCATGTGAGTGAGGTTTGGACATGTGACGCGACGTGCTACGTTGCCATAGTGATCCGTTCTATATACATTGCGATCACTTCCCTTTTTGTTATGTTGCCTTTCCGCACCCGTCATGTGACCGGAGATCCGCATTTTTGTGTTTTTTTGTCTATGACGTCATTTCTTTTTGTTTGACATGTGGACCTGCGGCCGCGGTGACCGAACCTCCGGTCTGTTTGCCGATTGGCGGCTTGGCCCGCATGTCTTTCAACCCGTGCATACCATAGGTCTGTCCGACTGAGAGGTGGGTTTGTTAGTCAGACGACCATGTCATACCAATAGGATGAAGCAATTTTCTCTATGTGTTTGATTGGTCCTGTATCATTTATTGTTTTTTTATAAATATAAGCAACATGGAGGAGGTGATTTATGCCCCAGTAGAAGACCTGTAGGTCGAAATGCGTCGGGCTGCTATTTCACCTTCCATGTTGCCCAATTTCTATATGTGATCACTTTTAATGTTACTGTTTTTTTAGAAATAAAACACCCCTTTTTATCTGCACTATGTGGAAGCATATTTTTTTTCCCCACATATCATCTTGATGCCGTTGAGTGTCCCGTTCCAGTGCATCCTCTTCACAAGATTCCAGTCTCCAGTTTTGGCTTGAGCGGTTTACTCAAATGGTTCCTGTGGAGTTCGCCCTGAAGGTTCCAATCGGAGGTCCTAACCACCTGGACACCCCTGTACCTGCCACGTGTAGCACATTGTCTGTTAAGACTCTATGTCGCTGACATTAGAGTCCACCAGATCTGGTAAGCGTATACACCTACCATTCATCTGTTGTTATCATTCCTTTTGATGCTGTTCACATGGACGGATCCATACATCCAGTGTCTCTATTTGGAAACCCATCACTTTGAGCGGTTGCTCTTGTGTTCACACACAGTTGGACATTTACCACTTTATTATTACACTAGCCATTCAGAACTTTTGTGTGTCACTCATTCAGTCTAGTGTATTCTTTTCACATGTTTACATTTCATGGACTTTTTGTGTTATACAAATATCACGTTTATTTCATATGTCTGTTACGCGCTACATTTGTGCCATTGTGATATACTCATGGCTAGAGACTTGGAATAATTCACTTGGAGCCCTGAAATTCTTGAAAATTCCTCTAAGGTCTGGTGTAAATTTGGCAGGGACATGATGGGTGAGGTGAGGAATAGGAGAATGTCATCTGCGTAAAGTCTGCACTTATGAGTTTGTAAGCCGCATATTACTCCTTTTATGTTTGGGTTTTCCCTAATCGAGATGGCGAGAGTTTCAATTGCCAAGGCAAAGATTAGTGGGGATAGTGGGCAGCCTTGCCTGGTGTCTTTTGACATGTGGATGGGGTTCGAGTAGTGTCCTTTGAGGCGTATTCTCGCTTGGGGTTTAGAGTAGAGAGATCTGATTAGTCCCATGAATCTATCTCAAAACCCCCATCTTTCCTGCAGAGTGAAGATTTATGGCCAGGATACGAAATCAAAGGCTTTTTAAGTCTAAAGAGAGTAACATACCTTCTTGTTTGGGTCCCCCTTCCCAGTTAGATTGAAGTATAGATATTATGTTGATCGCCCGCCTAAGTTGGTCTGGGCCTTGTCTGCCTGGGATGAATCCTACTTGGTCCTTGTTTATATACTTAGTTATGAAGGAGGCAAATCGATTGGCTAGAATTTTTGGTAAATAACTTGAGATTGCAGTTAATAAGAGAGATCGGGTTTTTATCCGGTTTGGGGATCACCGCAATGAATGTGGAATAGAGTTGCAAATCTAGAGGGTCTCCTTGGGTCTTGGCGTTGAAAAATTTGGCTAGATGAGGAGCTAAGATGTTAGCAAAAGATTTATAGTAAGGGTTAGACAAACCGTTCGGACCTGGGGCTGATCTACTTTTTAGTTCCTTAATAACGCTAAGAATTTCCTCCTCCATGAAGGGAGCTTCTAATGAGTTTTTATGATCCTGAGACAGAAGTGGGATGGGTAATTTATCTAGGAAAGTTTTGATGGCCTCAGTGTTTTTTGGAAGGGAGGCTGTGTACAGTTTTGTGAAAAAAGGTCTGAAAAGCGTCTAGAATTCTCACCGGATTTGCTGTGAGGCCATGTCCGGGGATTCTGATTTGGGGCATTTGAGCCAGCATGGAGCCAATTCTATCCTTTTGTGTATAGTATTTGTTTTTGCTCCATCTTATGCTTTTTTTATGCTTGTGCTGTGAGGGCTAAATTAAGTTCCAGTTTGATTTTATCTATTTGTGTGATGTTATTATGTGAGGGTTTTTTTGTGTTGGAATTTTAATGCGGCATACTCCCTTTCCAGTCTCTCAACTTCAGCAGTTCTTTCCCTTTTTATTTGAGTGGACATTTGTATGATTTCCCCCCTAATGAAAGCCTTGTAAGCCGCCCAAACAGTTTCCATAGTGGTATCTCCTGTCGTGTTGAATTTGAAGTATTCTATCAGTGACTTTTCGAGCATGGTGACTCTGATTGGGTCCCTTAGAAGGGATTCATTCAGTCTCCAGGGTTTTAGTCTTGATTTTGGAGTTGTAAGTCGTATGGACATGCTTACTACTACGTGATCTGAGAGGATCGTGTCTCTGATTCGGGATTGGGTGACTGCAGGTATTGATTGTGTGTGTAGTAGAATGTGGTATATTCTGGCGAATGTGTTGTGAGGGGCCGAATAGTGTGTGTAGTCTCTGGTGGCTGGATTCAGTTCTCTCCATACGTCGGTCAGTCCCTGAGTATGAATCAGTTTAGCTATTTTGTGGCTGGCCTTGAGGGGGCATGTTAATTGATGTTGGCCTTTCGTGTCCCTATAGTCAGAGGTCCAGTTAAATTTGCAGGGTTTTGAGAAGAAAATAGCCACTCCTTTTGTTTTATTTTCTGCGTTTGCGAGATAGAATATAGGATACTGCCCGTGGATGGACTTAGGACTGTACCAAACCGGGAAGTGCGTCTCCTGTATCATAATAACATCTAGTTTGAGGGATTTATAGAAGTTGAAGATTTTCTTGCATTTCAAAGGGGAGTTCAAGCCTTGCACATTGTGAGAGGCGACCCTTAGAGTGTTTGGTGTGAGGTTAGCCATGGGAGCAGAGGGGAGGACTGTGGATACATTCATCATCACTTACCGTGGGAAGTCTTCTTTTGTATTTGGTAATACTTGAGGAGATCTCCTTGGGCCTTTTCAAGTGTCGTTTATTCAGGATCTGGGATACGGGAGTATCTGCTAAAGATGTATTAATTAGTGGTGTCACGATAGGCAATAGAAGGGAGTAGACATGGAGTTGGAAAGAAGAAAGAAAAGAAGGTTTTCTCCCTGAGAAAATAGTAGGTTCCAGGGGGAGAAAGAAACCCCGGGAGCTAATAAATCCAAAAAATATTGGAAAATATCCGAGCTTGCCATCTCAGATGTCCCAGCCCCTGGAAGCCGAGTGGATTTCAGGGGATAGGCGGAGGCACATGTGTACCGCCCCAGACCAAGGGACTCTATATACAGAGAAGAAAAGCAATATAAGTCGGCTATGGTACATGCATTCACATATAGATGTCAGGAAGCTATACTGGGGAGAACATTTCAACCTGAAAACCTGAACAAATTGGGGAAGTAAAACTATCCAAACAGAACTTTGACTTATTAGATCCGTCATTTGTCACACCAGAGGGATTTCTTGTGATCCCGTCTGTCCATTATATCAAAGTAGGAATACTACAATGATGTTTGGGGAAATACATGACACTTGGGGACAGAGGGTTACATGGAGGTGGTGGGAGGGAGTGGTGAGGAGGATGGGTAAGGGGGAATAGGGCATTAGAAGATGGGAGGCTGTATAATCTACGATTCACATAACAATATAGCTGTGAAAAGAAGATGACACAGTTTCTGTGTGACAAATGTGTCTGTTCTTAAACCCGTAGGATAAAACGTGAACCGAAAAAAAGGGGGAGGAAAAAAAAGAAGGGAGGTGGGGGGAGGGGTAGACTGTGTCAGACAGTGCACTTAGGAGCAAACAACAGTAATGTGGGAGTAGGTTACAAGCTTGCTGTTTTAGGGGGCCTTAAGTAAGGAGTCAGGATAACTTACAAATATTAAGGCAAATAGGTGAGTCCAGGATCAGTTGTGGAGGCCTTCAAGTAGGGCCATTGTCTCCCGATCTTCTCAACTTCTGCTTTGACCATAAGGGGGTCGAGGGGCTGACAGGTGGAGGCCTCTTAGTTAAGCTTGTGGAAGCAGAGGACTAGGGATGAGCTTCGTGTTCGAGTCGAACCCATGTTCGACTCGAACATCGTCTGTTCGCCCGTTCGCCGAATTGCGAACGATATGGGCCGTTCGCGACAAATTCGTGTGGCGTGTCATGGCCCATAATTCACTGCGGCATCGCAGTGCATTGCTGGCTGATGATTGGCCAAGCATGCACTATGACCCGCATGCTTGGCCAATCACAGCGTCGTCTGAACAGAGAGCCGTAATTGGCCAAAGCCAAGGAGGCTTTGGCCAATTATGGCTCAGGGGATTAAGTACACGCCCCACACTATATAAGGCCACCTGTACGGCGGCCCTGTGTAGTGTGTGTTCCGGCGTTGAAAGAGATAGACAGAGAGACAGTGTCATTTGATTTGAGTTAGATAGATTAGGCAGAACAGTCAGTTAGTTAGCTGCACTTACAGTGTATTGTGTATATATATGCATCCCAGGCGTTGAAAGAGATAGACAGAGAGACAGTGTCATTTGATTTGAGTTAGATAGATTAGGCAGAACAGTCAGTCAGTTAGCTGCACTTACAGTGTATTGTGTATATATATGCATCCCAGGTGTTGCATATATATAGAGTGGCTTGCGAAAGTATTCGGCCCCCTTGAACTTTTCAACCTTTTGCCACATTTCAGGCTTCAAACATGAAGATATAAAATTTTAATTTTTTGTGAAGAATCACCAACAAGTGGGACACAATTGTGAAGTGGAACGAAATCTATTGGATATTTTAAACTTTTTTAGCAATTAAAAAACTGAAAAGTGGTGCGTGCAAAATTATTCGGCCCCTTTACTTTCAGTGCAGAAAACTCACTCCAGAAGTTCAGCGAGGATCTCTGAATGATCTAATGTTGTCCTAAATGACTGATGGTGATAAATAGAATCCACCTGTGTGTAATCAAGTCTCTGTATAAATGCACCTGCTCTGTGATAGTCTCAGGGTTCTGTTGAAAGCGCAGAGAGCATCATGAAGACCAAGGAACACACCAGGCAGGTCCGTAATACTGTTGTGGAGAATTATACAGAGGCAAAGGGCATGAGGTAGAGAGAGGTCGCAGGTAGCTGCCACTGTCGATCAATATCTCAATACCGCATGCACTAAGACAAAAAAACCCCTAAAGAGGGGGGGGGGGGAAACGAGGGGACTATTCCGGTACCAGGTATGATTACTATTAGTAATAAACAGTGATAGTAACAAAGACTGTAGTAAAATATAAAAATTCCATTTTAATAGAAACCATGATTAAAAGATTGTAACAATGTCACATACAGTTGCAATCAAAAAACGGGAGCAATGCATACAACCAATTAAGTTACAACTTGTAGTGGTGTAGACACAAATAGAGCTTGGGTTCTCGACCGGTTTCGCGGTTTCACCGCTTCCTCAGGAGAGCAATATCTGTGGTGCAACATACAGTAAATGTAGTAAATACAATCATACACAAATTGTACAGAGATATAAGAAAGCAGCAAAAACAGTGAAGAATACATTATATAATATACAATATAAAAATATATTATATTATATAATATAATATAAAAAACAGATTAAAACAGATTAAATTCGGGAAGGACAAAGCTGCCTTCACTGAGGGCCTGGTCTACCACTGGCCAGGCAGAGGTCGTGGTAGACGAGGCCCTCCCCGCACCAATAACAGCAATTTTACCACTGATATCGAATCAGACTCCTCTTTATCCTCCACTGTCTCGTCCCTAAGCACTACCCAACCCAACACTTCTTCTGTATTGAACTCATCACGCAAGAGACTTCGTTTTGGGGGCAACACCCCACCAACGAACCCTAAAAAAGACAAAAAAGGCCCAAAAGGCCCGAGATCCACCCAAACACCTGCTACACAAACCACACACGATACTAATACCCCCATAGAAGGGGCCACTGGCCACTCTACATTGCACGGCACCATTCCCAAAATTCTTAACTCCACCCTCTTGGCAAATAAATACACGAAAATTAATGAAGACGCGATTTTTTTAGATTTGAAAAAACAACAGAGCAATCTAGATGCGTACGTTCTGAAACCCACATTGTCCCAACCAAATCCCCTGCCCCAGACCACACCGACCGTAACGTTATAAATCTCACTCCCTACACGCTGAATAGTGAGGAAATCTCGGTCCTACAACTAGGTCTGGGGTTCTGCCCTCTTGACGCACTCAAGGTCACCGAAACAATTAAAGATCTGTATCTTTTTGCACGAAATTTAACATTTAAATTTATCTATGACAAAGATCGAGTTAATTTAGGACTAGAGCGTGAGCTCGCGGAGCGCACTAAAGGCTTCTCCATGGATGAGTTCAGGGCGCTTCGCGACCTGATGCTCCTCTATGACGAAGGTGATACCGGAGACCCTGGGCCCTCACAAGACTCTAGGGCCTCCGACATTACCCCCTCAAGTGGGTGCGCAGCAGGGACAACTTCCTTTACTCTCCCTGCATCTAACAGACCTGACGATTCAGTTACCTCTAAACCAGCTTCGTCAATCAAGCCCTTTCGGCTACGATCTCGGAGATTCCCTGATCTCAATACCTGTCCTGAGATTTGGACTTTTCTGCGAGCAACTATAAGTGACCTTAAGAAACAAAAATGGCCTGACTTTCCCCCAAACCTAGACCCCAGTCAGATTCGAGCCCTTCGTTCACTGCAGCAACGTTCTGATGTTGTTATTAAACAATCAGACAAGGGCGGAAATATTGTTTTGATGACTAACCATCAATACAAATCTATGTGCCTGGCTATCCTCAATAATAAACAATGGTACAGACCCATTTCCCCTACCCATATACCTTCCTTTGCACAGGAACTCCGGGCACTTTGCACTGAGGCCTACTTTGTGGGCCTCATTGACAAAGATACCCTAGAGTTCCTGGTCCCCAAATTTCCCTGCACTCCTACCTTCTACTCCCTACCCAAGACCCATAAAGTGGCACGGATTCCACCAGGAAGACCTATTGTATCTGGGATAGGTTCTTTAACAGATAACGCGAGCAAATTTGTCGATGCCTTTCTAATGCCCCATGTCCATAGCCTCCCATCTTACATCAAAGATACCACCGACCTCTTGCAACACCTCGAGGGAATTCAGGTCCCTCCGGACGCCCTGCTCGTGGCAGTTGATATCGAGGCCTTGTACTCGAGTATCCCCCACGAGCGGGGCGTACGGATGGCTGGTTCCTTCTTGGCGGAGCAAGATACCACCACCTGGCCCTTGAATCAGTTTATACTGGCACTACTACATTTTATTTTGACCAAAAACTTCTTTACTTTCAACGACCAACTTTTTCTACAAATACAAGGTGTCGCAATGGGGACGTCATGTGCCCCAGCATATGCTAATCTATACCTAGGTGGTTGGGAGCGATACATCCATGCCCATGAACAGTATACAGAATTTCTGGATTGTATCCTCCTATGGTACCGGTTTATCGATGATCTGTTCATGGTCTGGACGGGCCCTAGAGTTCAATTGCTACAATTTTTACATCTATTGGATAAGAACGATCTAAACCTCAAATTTACCTTTAAAATTGAGACTGAGCGAATCCCCTTCCTAGACCTACTGATCATTAAACAATCTGATGGCACACTAGGCACCGACCTCTACAGGAAACCCACGGCTGGGAATACTTTACTGTTTGCCACCAGTGCTCACCCCAAGTCTTTGGTACGGAGCATACCCTATGCCCAATACCTGCGGCTACGCAGAAACTGTACTCATCATAGTGATTTTCTACGCCAAGCTCAGGCATTACGTGAACGTCTTTTACGACGGGGTTACTCTGCTACCAACCTACGTAAAGCCTTTAACAAGTCCCTATTACGTCCACGTACTTCTTTACTTTTCAAAAACAACAAACCTCCCCCCCCCTTAGAAACTGTTAAATTGATTACAACCTATTCTGTACATCACAGTATACTTCGGAATATCTTAACGAAACACTGGCACCTATTGACCGACCATCATGTATTAACCAAATACATTAGACACACACCGGAAGTGGTTTTCCGTAGAGCACGGTCACTACGTGACCAACTAACTGCCAGTCATTACAACCCTAGTAGACCCACTAGGGGTGGCGCCAAAGGCACCTTCCAATGTGGAGATTGTCCTAGGTGCCCCTGGATTTCCGAAAGTAGAACTGTGGTCTTGCCGAACGGCGAGATTTTGGTCCCACGGACCTTCGCCGATTGCAGTACTAAAGGGGTAGTTTACCTTATGAACTGTGTCTGCAAAGCCTTCTACGTGGGCAAAACAATTAGGGAATTGAGGCAGAGAATTGGGGATCACCTGTACGACTCAGAAAATGGCAAATTAACCACCATTGGCCGACATATCGGCCTTCACCATAGATTCGATAACTCCGTGGTCAGTTTCCTAGTATTGGAGGTGGTCAAACCCAATCCCAGGGGTGGCGATTGGGACCGCTCAATACTACAGAGAGAATCTCTGTGGATTGAGCGGCTCAACGCCACCATTCCCCCTGGCCTCAATGAATCGGTGTCCTATAGGGCCTTCCTATGAGTCACTTTATGGTCTCAGTACCCCCTCTCCTCTCTTTCCTTCTTCCCCCCCTTTTTTCCCCTCCAGGGCTCCCCCCCCTTTTTCCCCCCCTTTCCCCCCCCCCTTTTTCCCCTCCACCCCCCCCTTTCCTCTTCCCCCCCCCCTTTCCTTTCCCTTCCCCTTCCTTTTTTCCCTCCCCTTCCCTCTTTTCCTCCCCTTCCCCCCCCCCCCTTCTTCCTCCTCTTTTTCCTCCCCTCCTCCCCTTATCCCCTGTCCTCTCTATGTACCCTATGATGCCTTTTCACCATTGGTGAACGCCTACGGTTTGTTGTTACTGACTATCCATTGTCTAGATCCAATATCACATTTTGTTTAATTACTTATATGTATGTTTATGCTTATTGTATTGCTTTGAATTGTTTGCTGTACAAGGATGCGCTCTTCTTTTTCTCTAACCCGTCAGGTTCCTGTGGCTCCGCCCTGCCCCGAGCCTTCTTTCTGCGGCGGACACATGCTCGCCCTGGCAGCCTCACAGCTGCTTGCGTCTCCATGCCTGGGAACTCGATTCCCTTTGACAGGAGCGCGCGCTTGCGCAGTAGCAGCCAACACTGCACCTGCGTAGTGCGGGCGAGCAGACCCGGTGACGTCAGGGGACGCCCTCCACGCCGTCCCTGACTTCCGGGTTGGGGCGCTCTTATAGCGGCCATCCATGGCCGCTATCTGAGCCTACAGCCCCTGGACGTTATTCAACTGAGGACCACTGCTTTGGGTGAGTGTTGTGGCCCCCCAGTCCCTGCCGTTTGGTCCCTTTCCTTCTTCCCCCCCTTCTCCCTGCCTGCCGACAGACAGTCTCCCGTTCAGCCTTTGCTGTGCTGAATAGTTATCCCTGTATATCATGCTTGTAGCATGCTCCCTTATACTTCCCATGTTGCTACCCCAGTATTAACTATATACCCTGTCACTCTGACTTGTTGTCCTGTGACATTAACTTTAGCCGACTGGTTTCACTGACCGGTGAGTCACTTTTATATGACTTTATTATTATGTTTGTTACAGCTGGCAGCGCAACTTCTCTGAGTGCATACCAAGCACTCCAGCCTTATCTGGGGGGATTCTTTTCACTGCCCAATAACAACCAGTGGCCTCATTCCATCCATTATACGATCACCTGCTTTTGGTCCTCATTCAAGTCCATGCGCATGTTTATGCAATTTAGGGGTGAGTGCCGGTTTATACCTATGTGTGCTATTTCTCTTCAGTCTCTCCCCACATACCCCTTGTGGGGCTTCCCATTACCCTTTCCTCCCCCCCCCCTTTCCCCCCCCCCCTCTCCCGTTTCCTCTTCTCTCCTCTCTTCCCCCTTGATTCCTTCTTCCTTCCCTCTCCCTCCCCCTTTCCTCCCCTCCTCTCTCTCTCTTTCCCCTCCCCCCCCCCCTCCCCCCCCCTTCTCTCCCCCACCCCTTTCCCCCCCCCCCTTCCTCCTTCCCTTCCCCCCCCCCTTTCCCCCCCCCCTCGTGGTTTTCCTTTTTCCCCCCCTTTCCCCCCCCTCCCTTTTCTCCTCCCTCCTTTCCCCCCACCCCCCCCCTCTTTTCCTTCCCCCCCCTTTTTTCCCCCTTCCCCCCCCCCCCTTCTTTTTCTTTCCCCCCCCTCCTTTTCTCTCCCTCCACTTTCCCTTGTTCATACACTCCCCGTGGTTACTTGCTCACTTGCACACTGTTTTATTCTCTAAAAAATACATCACTGGCACCCCCCACTTCACCCCTCCCCCCCCCCCCTCAATTGATTTCTTCTTATTTATTCCACCTCATTTTACAATTATCTATCCAGGGTCTGTTTAGTCATCCCCTGTGTTCGCCGCAGGGGGAACCACTTGGGGCCATGCGTACCCACAGGCAACCATAGAACGGGTGAGCGCATCCTTTTTCATTTGTTTGTATATTATATAATGTATTCTTCACTGTTTTTGCTGCTTTCTTATATCTCTGTACAATTTGTGTATGATTGTATTTACTACATTTACTGTATGTTGCACCACAGATATTGCTCTCCTGAGGAAGCGGTGAAACCGCGAAACCGGTCGAGAACCCAAGCTCTATTTGTGTCTACACCACTACAAGTTGTAACTTAATTGGTTGTATGCATTGCTCCCGTTTTTTGATTGCAACTGTATGTGACATTGTTACAATCTTTTAATCATGGTTTCTATTAAAATGGAATTTTTATATTTTACTACAGTCTTTGTTACTATCACTGTTTATTACTAATAGTAATCATACCTGGTACCGGAATAGTCCCCTCGTTTCCCCCCCCCCCCCCCTCTTTAGGGGTTTTTTTGTCTTAGTGCATGCGGTATTGAGATATTGATCGACAGTGGCAGCTACCTGCGACCTCTCTCTACCTCATGCCCTTTGCCTCTGTATAAGATATTTGGGATGATGGTACCTGTACTTGTCTATATGTCTTTTTGATGTAAAACGCTCCCCTTCCCTACTGTTGTGGAGAAGTTTAAAGCCGGATTTGGATACAAAAAGATTTCCCAAGCTTTAAAAATCCCAAGGAGCACTGTGCAAGCGATCATTTTGAAATGGAAGGAGTATCAGACCACTGCAAATCTACCAAGACCTGGCTGTCCCTCTAAACTATCAGCTCAGACAAGGAGAAGACTGATCAGAGATGCAGCCAAGAGGCCCATGATCACTCTGGATGAACTGCAGAGAACTACAGCTGAGGTGGGAGAGTCTGTCCATAGGACAACAATCAGTCGTACACTGCACAAATGTGGCCTTTATGGAAGAGTGGCAAGAAGAAAGCTATTTCTCAAAGATATCCATAAAAAGTCTCGTCTAAAGTTTGCCACAAGCCACCTGGGAGACACACCAAACATGTGGAAGAAGGTGCTCTGGTCCGATGAAACCAAAATCGAACTTTTTGGCCACAATGCAAAACGATATGTTTGGCGTAAAAGCAACACAGCTCATCACACTCAACACACCATCCCCACTGTCAAACATGGTGGTGGCAGCATCATGGTTTGGGCCTGCTTTTCTTCAGCAGGGACAGGGAAGATGGTTAAAATTGAGGGGAAGATGGATGCAGCCAAATACAGGACCATTCTGGATGAAAACCTGTTGGAGTCTGCAAAAGACCTGAAACTGGGATGGAGATTTATCTTCCAACAAGACAATGATCCCAAACATACAGCAAAATCTACAAAGGAATGGTTCACAAATAAACGTATCCAGGTGTAGGAATGGCCAAGTCAAAGTCCAGACCTGAATCCAATCGAGAATCTGTGGAAAGAGCTGAAAACTGCTGTTCACAAACGCTCTCCATCCAACCTCACTGAGCTCGAGCTGTTTTGCAAGGAAGAATGGGCAAGAATTTCAGTCTCTCGATGTGCAAAACTGATAGAGACATACCCCAAGCGACTTGCAGCTGTAATCGCAGCAAAAGGTGGCTCTACAAAGTATTAACGCAAGGGGGCCGAATAATTTGGCACGCCCCACTTTTAATTTTTTTATTAGTTAAAAAAGATTCAAAAATCCAAAAGATTTCGTTCCACTTCACAATTGTGTCCCACTTGTTGATGATTCTTCACAAAAAATTAAAATTTTATATCTTTATGTTTGAAGCCTGAAATGTGGCAAAAGGTTGAAAAGTTCAAGGGGGCCGAATACTTTCGCAAGCCACTGTATATATACACTGTATTCAGTTTAGCTAGATCTATTCCTGTTATCTTCCTACTGACAGGCAGGCTTGTCTTGTTACAGTATTTACAGCTACCTGAAGAAGATTGCTGGTGTTCTTTTGATCCTATTAGTACCACAGTCAGGCAGCTAGACTATTTACAGTTAGTGCAGTGCGTCCTACTCACAGTGTTCAGCTAGATCCGTTCCTGTTATCTTCTTACTGACAGGCAGGCTTGTCTTGTTACAGTACATACAGCTAATTGAAGAAAATTGCTGGTGTTCTTTTGATCCTATTAGTATCACAGTCAGGCAGCTAGACTATTTACAGTTAGTGCAGTGCGTCCTGCTCACAGTGTTCAGCTAAACCTACAAGTTAGTGGGGTGCGTCCTGCTCACAGTGTTCAGCTAAACCTACAAGTTAGTGTGGTGCGTCCACCTCACAGTGTTCAGCTAAACCTACAAGTTAGTGTGGTGCGTCCTGCTCACAGTGTTCAGCTAAAACTACAAGTTAGTGCGGTGCGTCCACCTCACAGTGTTCAGCTAAACCTACAAGTTAGTGTAGTGCGTCCTGCTCACAGTGTTCAGCTAGATCCGTTCCTGTTATCTTCTTACTGACAGGCAGGCTTGTCTTGTTACAGTATTTACAGCTACCTGAGGAAAATTGCTGGTGTTCTTTTGATCCTATTAGTACCACAGTCAGGCAGCTAGACTATTTACAGTTAGTGCAGTGTGTCCTGCTCACAGTGTTCAGCTAAAACTACAAGTTAGTGGGGTGCGTCCTGCTCACAATGTTCAGCTAAACCTACAAGTTAGTAGGGTGCGTCCTGCTCACAGTGTTCAGCTAAACCTACAAGTTAGTGTGGTGCGTCCACCTCACAGTGTTCAGCTAAACCTACAAGTTAGTGCAGTGCGTCCTGCTCACAGTGTTCAGCTAAAATTTCAAGTTAGTGCGGTGTGTCCACCTCACAGTGTTCAGCTAAACCTACAAGTTAGTGCGGTGCGTCCTGCTCACAGTGTTCAGCTAAAACTACAAGTTAGTGGGGTGCGTCCTGCTCACAGTGTTCAGCTAAACCTACAAGTTAGTGTGGTGCGTCCACCTCACAGTGTTCAGCTAAACCTACAAGTTAGTGCGGTGCGTCCTGCTCACAGTGTTCAGCTAAAACTACAAGTTAGTGCTGTGCGTCCTGCTCACAGTGTTCAGCTAAACCTACAAGTTAGTGTAGTGAGACCTCTGCACAGTGTTCATCTAAAGCTACAAGTTAGTGCAGTGCGTCCTGCTCACAGTGTTCAGCTAAAACTACAAGTTAGTGCTGTGCGTCCTGCTCACAGTGTTCAGCTAAAACTACAAGTTAGTGTGGTGCGTCTACCTCACAGTGTTCAGCTAAACCTACATGTTATTTTTTTTGCGAGCTCTGCACAGTGTTCACCTAAAGCTACCTGTAGAAGGTTGGTGGTGTTTTCCTGATACTATCACTACCGCAGGCAGCTAAAAAAGCTACAAGTTAGTTTTTTGCGAGCTCTGCACAGTGTTCGACTAAAGCTACCTGTAGAAGGTTGGTGGTGTTCTCATAGTACAGGCAGGCAGTTGATTTTGCTAGCTGCAGTATCAGTACACATATATATATATATCCCAGCTTAGTTCAGCTACAGGCCATTAGTATGTCTGGAAGGCCAAGAAGGAGAGGCAGACAGTCACAAGCCAATAGGAGAGGGCAAGCAGGCTCTGTGTCTAGTGCTGGTCGTGGAGACGGTGCATCCTCATCAGCACGTGGCCGTGGGACACGCTTGGCCTTTTTTTCGGCAGCTGGCCGTGTTGAGCCGCAACATACGGAAGACTTGGTCGAGTGGATGACCAAGCCGTCCTCATCCTCCTCATCCTCCTCATCCTCTTTCACCCATGCCCAGGGTACTTTGTCTGGCAAAGCAGCGGCCTCTTCCCTCAGCTCAATGTCATCAGTGACTCCTTCCCTAGCCCCACCATGTCCTCCTGAGGAGTCCCTCGAACTGTTTGACCACAGTGTTGGGTACATGCTCCAGGAGGATGCCCAGCGTTTGGAAGGCTCTGATGATGATACTGAGCTCGATGAAGGCAGTAACATGAGCACGGACAGAGGGGGTGCCCAAGAAGGACAGCAATCTGGCAGTCATGCTCCCCCTGCTGCTTGCTCCAGTGACGAGGAGGGAGGGGATGATGAGGTCACTGACTCAACGTGGGTGCCTGATAGGAGAGAGGAGGAGGAGGAGGCGGCACATCACCAACGAGGCAGGATGCCCTCCAGGGGCCAGCCTAAGGGCAGCACATTGACTGCATCACACCCCAAAGCTCCACATGTGCAGGACGCTGCAGTCTCTGCGCGTTATTCAAAAAGTTCTTTGGTGTGGGCCTTTTTTGAGACGAGTGCATCAGATCGCATCGCTGCTATTTGCAACATATGTCTCAAGCGTATCTCGCGTGGCCAAAACATCTCCCGCTTGGGTACCACATGCTTGACCAGACATATGTTGACCTGCCATGCAGTTCGTTGGCAAGCGTATCTAAAAGACCCACACCAAAGAACAAAGAGGACCTCTCCTTGCTCCTCATCAGCTGAGATCTCCAACCCCACTATAACTTCAGTCCTCTCTGAGACCTGCACTGAGAGCAATGAAGGTGTAGAATTAGGTGTGTCACAGCCAAGTACTTGTGGGCAATCTGCTTTTGGTACACCGACGTCAGATTGTACCAGGCAAATTTCCCTGCCCTAGTTGCTGCACCGCCGAAAGAAGTTTGCTCCCAGCCATCCACATGCCCAGCGGTTGAATGCTAGCTTGGCAAAATTGCTAGCACTTCAACTGCTGCCTTTTCAGTTGGTAGACTCTGCCCCCTTCCGTGAGTTTGTAGAATGTGCGGTTCCTCAGTGGCAGGTACCCAAACGCCACTTTTTCTCACGGAAGGCGATTCCGGCTCTCTACCGGCATGTGGAAGGCAATGTCCATGCCTCGCTGGACAGGGCGGTCAGCGGTAAGGTGCATATTACCGCTGATTCATGGTCCAGCAGGCATGGACAGGGACGTTACCTAAGTTTCACGGCGCGTTGGGTGACTCTGCTGGCAGCTGGGAAGGATGAAGGACAAGGTGCAGTAGTGTTGGAGGTTGTTCCGCCACCACGCCTCCATAATGCTAATGATTGTGACACACCTCTCTCCTCCACCCCCTCCTCTTCTTCTTCCTCCATGGCCTCTTCCTGTGCTTTGTCCTCGGAACCAACGGTGCTCCATAGCCGTTCAAGGGGCTACGCAAGTACGCAGGCCAAAAGATGCCATGCGGTGCTTGAGCTGGTGTGCTTGGGGGACAGGAGTCACACTGGGGCAGAGGTTCTGTCAGCTCTGCAGAGGCAGGTTCAGAGGTGGTTGACGCCACGCCAACTTAAGGCAGGAATGGTGGTTTGCAACAATGGCACCAACCTCCTCTCTGCCCTCCGACAGGGACAAATGACCCATGTGCCCTGTTTGGCTCACGTCCTTAACTTGGTGGTGCAGTGGTTCTTGGGCAGGTACCCGGGCTTACAGGATGTCCTGAGGCAGGCCAGGAAAGTCTGTGTGCATTTCCGCTGGTCATATAATGCCAGTGCTCGGCTGGCGGACCTCCAAAAGGAGTTTAACCTGCCCAAGAACCACCTAATCTGTGACATGCCCACCAGGTGGAACTCAACGTTGGCCATGCTGCAGCGGCTGCACACGCAGCAGAGGGCCATCAATGAGAACCTGTGCGACATTGGCACCAGGACAGGGTCAGGGGAGCTTGGTTTTTTTCCCCCACGCCAGTGGGTCATGATCAGGGATGCATGCACTGTCCTGTCACCATTTGAGGAGGCCACGAGGATGGTGAGCAGTGACAGTGCATGCATCAGTGACACTGTCCCCCTTGTCCACCTGTTGGAGCACACGCTGCGTGGAATAATGGACAGGGCACTTGAGGCAGAACAGAGGCAGGAAGAGGAGGACTTCCTTAGCTCTCAAGGCCCCCTTTATCCAGACAGTGTTCCTGCGTGCACGCCGATCACACATTAAGAGGACGAAGAGGAGGAGGAGGAAGATTGTGTCAGTATGGAGGTGGAGCCTGGCACTCAGCATCAGCAGCAGTCTTTAAGGGATCAGTCCCAAGAAACACATGGACTTGTACGTGGCTGGGAGGAGGTGGCTGTGGACCATGTCGTCCTTAGTGACCCAGAGGACTCCGGACCGAATGCCTCAGCAAACCTACGCTGCATGGCCTCCCTGATCCTGCAAAGCCTGCGTAAGGATCCTCGTATTCGTGGTATCAAGGAGAAGAACCAATACTGGCTGGCAACCCTCCTTGATCCATGTTACAAGGGTAAGGTTGCGGACCTTATCTTGCCATCGCAGAGGGAGCAGAGGATGAAACATCTTCGGGAGGCCTTGCAGAAACGTCTGTGCAATGCGTTCCCAGAGACTGGGAGGTTACAAACTCCTGTTTCTGGACAACGTGTTGCTGAGGCTTCGGTCAGTCAAAGAAGGAGCGGTGGAGAAGGTGGCCATCTGACCGATGCGTTCAGACAATTTTTTGGTCCGCAGCCCCAAGGTATGATCGGTTCCAGCAACCATTGCCAGCGTCTGTTTTACATGGTGCAGGAATACCTAGGGGCAAGATCTGACTTGGACACCTTTCCCACCGAAAATCCTCTGGGTTACTGGGTCTTGAGGATGGATCACTGGCCAGAGCTTGCACAGTATGCAATTGAGTTACTGGCCTGTCCTGCATCCAGCATTCTTTCGGAACGCACATTCAGTGCTGCTGGAGGCTTTGTAACTGATCACAGGGTGCATCTGTCTACCGACTCGGTTGATCGACTGACCTTCATAAAAATGAATCAGTCTTGGATCACCACCAGCTACCAAGCACCTGATGCACCTGAACCGAATAATTTTTTTTGAAATCTCAGATCCCTTCAAAGACTGCCTATGCTAATGCTGAGTGATTATCCCTGAGTAATTATCCTCTTCCTCCTCAATCATCATGCTGATAGCTTGTAAGAACATTTTTGGTTCTGGGCGCCACCACCAGTGCCTAAGGCACAATTTTTCAGCCCCTGTTTAACAGGGGCGTGTAATTACAATTTTTGACGCAATACTTTGCAGCAGGGCTCGTTTCTGCGTTACAACTAGAGTATCTGTGAGGGGTTGCAGTGTTGTGGCAACAGCACCAGTGCCTAAGGCCCAATTTTTCAGCCCTTGTTTAACAGGGGCGTGTAATTACAATTTTTGATGCAATACTTTGCAGCAGGGCTCATTTCAGCATTCCAACTAGAGTATCTGTGAGGGGTTGCAGTGTAGTGGCACCAGCACCAGTGCCTAAGGCCCAATTTTTCAACCCCTGTTTAACAGGGGCGTGTAATTACAATTTTTGATGCAATACTTTGCAGCAGGGCTCGTTCCTGCGTTCCAACTAGAGTGTCTGTGAGGGGTTGCAGTGTTGTGGCACCAGCACCAGTGCCTAAGACCTAATTTTTCAGCCCCGGTTCAACAGGGGCATGTAATTACAATTCTTGATCTAATATTTCACAGCAGGGCCCATTTCTGCACCCACCAAGAGCGAGTGAGGATTTACAGTGTTGTGGCACCAGCTCCCCCACCACCACCAAAAGGCCCAAATTTTCTGCCCCTGTTCAACAGGGGCATGTAATTACAATTCTTGATCTAATATTTCACAGCAGGGCCCTGTGAGGGCTTACAGTGTTGTGGCCACAACAACACCTAAGGCCCAAATTTCTGCTGAGTATATAGGGCAGGCCCCTACTTTCAAACATCTAACTTACAAACGACTCCTACTTGCAAACGGAAGGAGACAACAGGAAGTGAGATGAAATCTACCCCTAGGAAGGGAAATTCTCTCCTGTAAGAGTTAATATGGGAAAAACATTTCTCCTTTCCACTGATGCTTTCCAATCCTTGTTCCACAAAATAACCCAAATTTTCAAAAAAACATTTGTCATTGGGACAAAAAGTGAGGTGAAATCCTCTGAAGAGGAGGAAAGACAGCAAAACAAATGTCAAAGGGGTGATAACCCTTCCCTATGTTTTCCAAAAAGCTTAAAAAAGATTTTTTGGCTGGAGCTAAACACGTTAAAAATGTACCCGTTCAAAATTACAAACAGATTCTACTTAACAACAAACCTACAGTCCCTGTCTTGTTTGCACCGCCTGTATACTGCTGTTCAGAGTATATAGGGCCTGGTGGCCTCACACCTTTCCTTATTTTAATTTGTGTGCGGGGTTCCCCTTAATATCCATACAAGACCCAAAGGGCCTGGTAATGGACTGGGGAGTACCCATGCCGTTTGTCTCACTGATTTTCATCCATATTGCCAGGACCCGACATTACATTAAACCCGCAAGCAGTTTTAAATGAGATTTTTTCCTTTAAAAATGACATTTTGCGCAGGGACTGTTCTAAACACGGGAAACACGTGCCACTTTACAGGCATACTATAGACACACCCCATGTACAATATTTAAAGGAATATTTCACTTTTTTTTTTTACTTTAGGCATCATTACAATCACTGCTCCCGAAAAAACGGCCGTTTTTAAAAGTTCTTTTGCATTGATACATGTCCCCTGGGGTAGGACCCGGGTCCCCAAACCCTTTTTAGGACAATACCATGCAAATTAGCCTTTAAAATGAGCACTTTTGATTTTGAACGTTCGAGTCCCATAGACGTCAATGGGGTTCTAACGTTCGTGCAAATTTTCGGTCTGTTCGCAGGTTCTGGTGCAAACCGAACCGGGGGGTGTTCGGCTCATCCCTACAGAGGACGTGTCCATTTCTGTATCATGTGAAATAATCTTCAGGCGTAGTAGAAGCTTTTCTCCTACAGCAAAAGGCATGGTTTTTGGCTTTTGTATGTAAATTTAACCGCAAACCGGAATGCCCACTTGTATTTTATGTCTTTCTGGGTCATGGCGGTCAGCAGGGGCTTTAGGGTGTGTCTTCGTTGGATGGTTGAGGGTGCAAGATCTGCAAAAATCTGTATTGCGTGGCCTTGACATGTCACCTGGTTTAAAGTGCGTGCCTGTTTTATCACATCTTCTTTTATGGCATAGTGATGTGGTTTGACAATTATGTCTCTGGGCAAACCGTCCTTCCGGGGGGGACCCAGAGCTCTTTGGCCCTGTCCAGTTCCGGGCGCTGTGGATTAATGTTAGGCAGCAGAGTTTTAATCAGGTCTTGGGTCACTGCAGATACATCTGTCACGGTCTCTGGTAGTCCCCTGTTCCTGAAATTGTACCGTCTGGATCTGTTTTTGAGGTGGTCAATGCATGATAAGGCAGTTTCTAGTTGGTCTTGTAGGGTTTGGATCATGTCAGTATTTTGGTTAGATACTGCAGCAGTGAGTTCCAGTTTGCTTTCTATCGGCCCCATTCTGGAGCCTATGTCTTGCAGGGCAGATTTGATGCCCCCTGTTATTTTAGCTGCCGTTGTGGCCAATCCTCTTTCCAGGAGGATGGAAAACTTGTCATATAGATCCACTGTGGAGAAGCAGTGATCTTGTGGTTGCAGGCCTGGTGTGGGGAGGTCAGAGTGTAGTGGCCTGTTAGGCCCTGTGGGGGAGAAGCCCTGTTCTGTCATAGTGTGGCTTATAAATGATTCCATGGAGGCAGGAGAGGGGCTAAAAACCTGCTGATAGTTCCCAGGCATGAGAGGGGTGTATGTCAGGGTGGCTGGGGTGAGGACTTGCCTGTACTCGACTTGTCTTGGTACACCCGGCGCGGGTGGATGCCTCGAATTGTGGGCCCAGGTCGCGTTGTTCATCTGAGGGGAGTCACAGGGGATTTGGCAGCGGGTACCCTCTGTGTCTGCCTTCCTGGAGCGTGCAGAGCCGCACTAGGAGCTCCGTTGGTCTGGCGGGGTGTGGAGGATCAGGCTCTAGCGGCCATCTTAGATCCCTCGCGCATGCGCACTCCGTATTTTTGGAATTTTTACTTCATTAAACCATTGTAACATGGCCCAATTAACTTGAGGGCACAAGCACAGACAGGAAAAAATAACACAGAAAGAAACATGCATTAACCCCTTTGTAGGCGCCTGCCTACACTTTATCAGCAATATTATCCTGTTTAGTTTATCCAGAAGGCAGGGTATAAGGTGAGTATTTTTGTGATTTTTCTTCATATTGTTAACTGTTTTTTTTTTTTTAAGTTGCAACATCAGCAGATCTTCCCATGCAAAGTTGTGTGTCCATCTTTTGCAGTCGAGTTTATTTTGAACCTTTTGAGTTCCTCCTTCTGTTGAGTTCAGGGTGGCTTGGGTCTGCAAATACAGTATATGGTTTTGATGTCTGAGTTCCTTGAGATGGGAGACAGAGGAGTCTTTTAGAGTTGAATCCAACTCGTTAAGATGAAGACTGATGAAGAGAGGTTACAGCAAAACAATTCTCAAAAAGGCCTTTAAAAAAACTCTTGATAAGGATAGACAGACATTATTATTTGCCAATAAAGAACATAAGGGGCAACAAAAGGATATTGTAAGAATAATAACAACGTATTCCAGTAATCATGAAATAATACGACAGGCAATTGGTAGACATTGGCACCTCTTAATAGGGGACCGCATCATCAACAAATACATTAATGACTTCTCACAAATCACCTATAGGAAATGTCAATCCTTGAAAGACAGGCTTGTTCATAGCCATTTTCAGAAACCTGGAGATACATCAGAAGAAAGAATAGGAATGTTCAGATGTAATAACTGTGAGTATTGCGACTGGATGCTAGAGGGCTCATCATATACTTTGCCAAATGGAGAAGTATACAATATGAAATTTCATGCGGACTGCCAGACCATGGGGATTGTTTATATTGCCTTCTGTAAATGTGGTTCGTTTTACATCAGGAAAATGTTCAGGAATTTCTGGAGATGAGAATACGACCACATTTACTACATTAGGAAAAATCTAGTTTACATGCCCATAGGTTGGCATGTCGTGCTGAATCATAAAAATGACACGTCGATTGTCTGTTTTACAGCCCTTGAAAGGGTCAGAGAAGACCCACGGGGTGGCAATATAGATCAGAGACTGTTCCAACGTGAAGCAAAATGGATTTTTAATGTAAATGCCTCTCGATGACTCGTTAAGTTATAGACCATTCCTTTGATAATGTAAGATGGCAATATCCTCTGTCTATCATATGTACCCGCTGTGTTACAAGGTCTGTCTTTTATTATGCTCCCCCATGGATGACTTGATCAATCGAAATTGTAATAATGCAATGTACAGAATTTTTGTTATTGTTTTTGTTTTTTCCCCTTTTTCTTAATATCAGGAATAGATGGGAGATTTATGGGAACATGTGCTGGCCAAATAAGAACACAATATTACTATAAAGGTATATGATTTATTATAACTAATCTGGTTGTCCAGGATTGCCTTTTGTGGAAGAGACCCGGAGGTGAGTTGAATATGCAGGAATTTCTATCCAGCATGGTTGGGAGACCAATCCCACCTGGCATGGTTAAAAACTGGGGGCAGAGAGAGTCAATTGACTTTCTCTAGCCCACCTCCGGTGGTGGAGTTGAGGTGGTGGCGTCTGGGGGATTTTCCCTTCCCTATTCCTATATCCCCTTTGGGGTATGTGATTCTCCCCTCTGGAGGCTTTCATGTTGGTCTGAACTTTAGTGGTTTGGATCCAGCATCCTATTATGCAGCGCTCAGCCTGCTCTGTGCCTCTGACTGGCCGTTATTATTAACATTGAGCCATTTGGACGCATCTGCGCATGTGCAATGTTTCGGTTTTGTTTTCGGCCGGCAGCTGGACGGCATTTGCGCTGTGTTATTAGATAGTTAATTGTTTTCCTCTACTCATGTCGTCCCAGCTTTTGCAATGATGGCTATTGATTGTGAGGTTGTTTTGGCGCCAATCGGACTACTTAAACAGTGTATGTTCCTGGTCTGGTAAGTGGTGTGTTTTTGGGAGTGAGATGCATACATGGTAAGTCCAGTCTGAATTTTCCTATACCCTCATAGTGATGTCTGGTTACTTGTCCTTATTGGAGCAGCATTATGCTTTGTTTTTACTTTTATGGACTGTCTTCATAGAATGTTTTCTTTTTTCTTTAGTGATGTCTTTTCTGGCTGAGTTGGAGCCTATCAATTACCCTATCAAGCACATTGTATTATAAGCAGCATTGGTTTGGACCTAAGAGCGGCTAGTATCCTGTACTTCAGTGGTCACCATCCTTTCCCCCCCCCTTTCTTTTCTGTGGAGTGTATGGGCTCCCGGATTGTCCTATACAGGTAAATTGCTTATATTGCTGTTTTACATCCTTCCTTATTTAAAGTTGGACTCTATCCTTCTCTAATGGATTTTGTCCATTAACTATTTAGGTGTCACCTTGTAGGCTGAGCAAATGATATTTCTCATATGAGTGGGGACCTTTGACTGGTTCTGGCTATGGCTGCATGATACAAACTCTCGTGAGTATATTTTCTCTAACTATTATACTCTATAATATATGCTGCTGGACGTATGCGTTTATTGTTAAAACTACTCACTATTCCTTCAGAGGGACCATGCTGGTTGGAATCGTGTGCTCTCCTCCAGTTTACTCACTCCTCCCAATCTGGGACACATCGCTATTCATTCATAGATTAACTATCTTGGGTTCTCTTTAAGTAAGTTATGTGGGTTTACGTCCCTTGATGGGCCATTGGGCCTATTAATATTAACCACTACATATATGGGGTTCTTTTTGGGATATTCTAGTGCATGTTCCGAACTTGTAATGATATTTTTCCCACGTCTTCCAATTTAAGGTTCTCTGAATATATGTCACACGTAAATGGTTCTGAGGAAGAGGATATGTGAAACGCATCAACCATTTTTACGGACAACTAATTGAGAAACACGTATTTATGAACCTCAAGAGAACATCTAAATGGTTTTATATATATTTTTTTATATGTTCAATTTTGTATAAAATAAAATTATTGAAAATTACTATGTATGTACTCCTCATTGGTACCGTGATAGTCTGTTTTGTTGGTCTTGTTTTATAAATTCTATGTAGGATCAGGTACCCCCATAGCCTTTTTACTTTTCTATATATGAGATGGGAGATAGTAAACTCTAATCTAGCTGAAGGTAACACATTAAACAGATAATTGCTTTTGGAAACCCCAGCAAACATTTCAAGGAACAATGTGTCTTTGTCAGGCTAATTACAAATGTACAGAAGAGATATTTTTAAAGCACATAGTTCTTTTAAAATGGAAACAAAAGAACATATATGTTGCAAAAACCTAACAAAATGCATGCAAACGAAGGCACCTGAAACACAACAAACACATACCAAAGGTTTTGTTTATGGAAAGTACAAATCATACTGCTCTATTTACAGAGGGAAATTTGAGGTGGCATTTGTATGAGAACTCCAAAAATGTGACAACAAGAAAATAGGAAGGTGGCAATGGATCATCAAATATGATTCTACCTTATAAGTTTATATAGTTACATAGTTAGTCAGGTTGAAAAAAGACACAAGTCCATCCAGTTCAACCATAAAAAAAAAAAAAAAAAATATCGTACAGATCCAGAGGAAGGCAAAAAAAAACAGCAGAGCATGCTCCAATTTGCTACAGCAGGGGAAAAATTCCTTCCTGATCCCCCAAGAGGCAATCGGATTTTCCCTGGATCAACTTTATAACTTTATATGAAAACTGAGCTCTGGAATCTTCCTGAAAAAAAGATTGGTCACTGCTACACTGTCCTCTTGTAGTTTTGTTAGGCAGCCTATAGTGCCTGGAGCTTGCTGGGTCTCCCTCACAAATCTGTTCTCTGCTTAGGCTATGTGCACTACATTTTACAGAGTAATAACTGAGTTCACAAATACATTTGGTGCGCACAAAATGGATCTATATAATTTGTGGCTATTGAGGAATATTTTAAAATGGAAGTTTTTGTGTCTGTATTTCAGCTTTAAAAAGTTGAACAATCAAGAGAAGTTTGTCAGAGTTTAATTCTGTACTTACTGTACATCTGTGGGGCTGCTGAGTGTCAAATGATTGGTTTAGCAGCCAGTTGTAGCACTTGTGGAGACTATTTCTGTCTCCACATTGACCTTTTGCAATGCCTTGGGATAAAGATGCATAGCTCTCTAGGCTGTGGGGAGCCATGGGATCTTCTTGGACGCTGTCTGGAAAAAACTGTGATGCTGGCAACAAATTACAGTTCATATTGAGAGAAATCTCAAAAATATCATAGTGCTGCTAAGGCGTGTGTAAACCAAAGGCTTGACCACTGCTCTGTCCTTTATACTATAATGTATACATTTATTTACAATAAAGCTCCTGCTGTATTTCTGACCCACTTCTAAAACGAGAGCTATGGCTTTCAGTGATAAAAGAACTAGTGTGGTTTCCAGCCACCATTCACAGAATACACAGTATTCTGTGAATAGCCAAGGAGCCACAGAATGCCTAAGCAGGTGTAGAAGAGATTGAAATCCCGGAATGGCTATGTTGAGCTATTCAATCATCTTGCAAACAACCTTGCCATTTTTTTTCTTACTATAAGAATGCATTTGGTGCTTGTTCTGTATTCCACAAAGATATGTGACAATATGTTTGGTTCCTTTAAGGAACAAAACAAAAAATGATTCTTGTATATGCATTTTCCTCTAATGTAATCTCTTTATGTTCTTTGTTAAGCTTATTAATGTTTATTTTCTTGTGTCAGTGTTATCGTTTAAATAAAGATTTATTCTAACAATATTTCAAATATGATTCCTAAATCTCTTGCAGCTTTCAGAGTATCAAATGAGAATGTATTATATCTTTCAAGAGCTTTGACATCCACATGTTGACAGTTGGCTTTATTGAGCTTACAGTTATTACCGCGGATTCTGGCAAACAATCAATTTTAAAATGGAGCGAGTTAGTAGAATGAGATGAAACGTCAGAAATAGTGTAGAGTACCTTTGATTTGTGATAAACTACAATGATTAGGAACATTCATTATTTACATAGAAGTGCAACAATGTGCATTGAAATAACTAATATTAAATTGCAGCATTTTTTTTCTTGTACATCCTGGATTCCTGCTGTGTTTGTATAAATACATTTTACAAGTTCAGTTTGGAGATTTGTATCCCATGCATGAGAAATTTATTATTGGTAGACTCTAATATAAATAGAAAACATAGCCTTGAAGTATATGTGAACCATTCTACCAGACTCAGCTTTTTGTTTTCATCCTGGCATCTTATTCCAATTTGGAAAATCTTCTGGTATTTGATAATGCTTGTGTTCAAGGGTCTTGTATCTAAAAATCATAATTCTGCAGATGAAGTCTTAACTCCATCCCTCAAAGCCTTGCTGAAGCCCAAAGATATACTGTATATATCTCTCACATAGTCTAGCACACCCTATAACTTTTTTGGGATAAGAAAAAGTAATTTAGGGCTGAATCACACTTTTGCATTACCACAATGCATGCTGCATGCTTTAGCATGCTTCAGTGCCACTTATTTCAAATGACACCCCAACAGCACCCCAGCAGCTTTGACACACATGCGTTGCATTGTACCACAAATTAAGGTAATGTAGAACTCTACATTATGGTGCACCACATCAGAAAAAATTCTGTATATCAGTTTTGTTGTCTGTTTTCCTGCATTGGCAGGTCATTCATTTAAATAGATTACCTTAACCACTTCAGCCCCGGAAGGATTTGCCCCCTTCCTGACCAGTGCACTTTTTGCGATTCGGCACTGCATGGCTTTAACTGACAATTGGGCAGTCGTGCAACCTGGCTCCCAAACAAAATTGACATCCTTTTTTTTCCCCACAAATAGATCTTTCTTTTGGTGGTATTTGATCACCTCTGTGGTTTTATTTTTTGCGCTATAAACAAAAAAACTATTTTGAAAAAAAAAGCAATATTTTTTACTTTTTGCTATAATAAATATCTTCAAAAAATATATACAAAAAACATTTTTTCTCCTCAGTTTAGGCCGATGCATATTCTTTTACATATTTTTGGTAAAAAAAATCACAATAAGCGTTTATTGATTGGTTTGCGCAAAAGTTATAGCGTCTACAAAATAGGGGATAGTTTTATGGCATTTTTAATAATATTTTTTTTTACTAGTAATGGCGGCGATCAGCAATTTTTATTGTGACTGTGACATTATGGCGGACAAATCGGAAACTTTTGGAGCTATTTTGGGACCATTCACATTTATACAACAATCAGTGCGATTAAAAATGCACTGATTACTGTGTAAATGTGACGGGCAGTGAAGGGGTTAACCAGGAAGGGGCGCTGTAGGGGTTAAGTGTGTCCTAGGGAGTGATTCTAACTGTGGAGGGCTGGACTATGTGTGACACTACACTGATCACCGCTCCCAATTACTGGGAGCGGTGATCAGTGTCCTGTCACTAGGCAGAACGGGGAAGTGCTTGTTCTTCCTCTCTGTGAGACTATCGTGGGTATCCCCACGGACATCAAATCCGTGGGACCTGAGCTCGGACTCATGGAGCTTGCGGTGGGCACGCGCGCGCCTGCTATCCGGACCTCGCAAGATCACGTACAGTTACATGATTCTGCGCAGCGGAGCCAACCTGCCTCAGTAAAACTGCAGCGGCTGGTCCACAAGGGGTTAAGGCGGCCATGCATGGATCAAAATTTTGATGGTTCAGCAGGACATGTATAGGCAGACTGGTCGTACAGAAGTTGATCTACTAATCAACTTCTGTACAACCAGCCTGTTGGGTTTTCCTGAACAATCATTGTTGTTGGCTATAACCGGCAGCACAGATCAGTGTGTTCCGATGATGGTGAAGGCTCTCTGCTGTTAGACTACAAAAACTCAGCGGGAGTGATTCTCCCATCCACTTCAATAGTTTGGATGGGGAAACCGGGTCATTTTTTTGTTGCTCAACCCACTGGTTAAATGAAAAAAATAAGGATTCATGTAATGCCTGCCTTAATGCAAAGCATATTAACCAATTACGGACCGCCCGCCCATCATTGTACTTCGGCTGTTTGAAGAGGGATATTGTTGTTATGGCAGCAGCTAGCTACCATAACCCTGGTATCATCTTCTTCAGTGGGCAGTCCGCTTTCAGAAAAAAGTGGTCCATGTGGTGGATTCGCTGCAAGATCATTTTCATCGGCGACAGGAGAGGCCTCCCGCTGCTCTCTGGTGCCCTCCGCCGCTTACCGGAGCCACTGGCAGTGGCAGAGGCGATTGGCTCCACTCTCCTGCTTGGTATGGAGATGAGTGAGGGAAGGATGGCCCCCACCCGTCTCCATACCATTGCAGGGCGGAAGCGATGGCAAAACGTCCCTTCCGCCCATAGCTCTTAAAGCAAAATTGTTATTTTTTTTTTAAAACATTTCATTTTTTTAAATGCATTTTAGTGTAAATATGAGATCTAAGGTCTTTTTGACCCCAGATCTCATATTTAAGAGGTCCTGTCATGCTTTTTTTCTATTACAAGGGATATTTACATTCCTTGTAATAGGAATAAAAGTGACACATTTTTTTTTTAAAGAAAAGTGTAAAAATAAAAAATAAAAGGTAAAATAAATAAGAAATAATAAATTTTTTTTCAAATGTGCCCTGTCCCGCCGAGCTCACGTGCAGAAGCGAGCGCATATATGAGTAGCGCCTGTATATGAAAACGGTGTTCACACCACACATATGAGGTATCACAGTGATCGTTAGAGCAAGACCTCATCTGTAACTTAAAACATGCAACCTGTAGAATTTTTTAAACATCGCATATGGAGATTTTTAAGGGTAAATGTTTGTCGCCATTCCACGAGCGGGCGCAACTTTGAAGCATGACATGTTGGGTATCAATTTACTCAGCATAACATCATCTTTCATAATATAAAAAAAATTGGGCTAACTTTACTGTTGTCTTATATTTTAATAAAAAAGTGATTTTTTTTGCCAAAAAAAGTGCGTTTGTAAGACCGCTGCGCAAATACGGTGTGACAAAAAGTATTTCAACAACTGCCATTTTATTATCTAGGGCGTTAGAAAAAATATATAATGTATATATATATATAATGTTTAACTTGTAAACAAAAAGTTTGAAAAATAGGCCTGGTCCTTAAGTGCTTTATGTGTGTTAATGGGCTCTTAATGTTTGTTAACAAGGATAGATACTACAAAAGGTACAAATTAGTCAAATACACTGGGAGAAACAAAACACCCCCCCAAAACACCTTGTCCCCATGTTGATGAGGACAAGGGCCTCATCCCCACAACCCTGGCCGGTGGTTGTGGGGGTCTGCGGGCGGTGGGCTTATTGGAATCTGGATAAGAGTCTGGTATGGATTTTTGGGGGGACCCCACGCCGTTTTTTTTTAAAAATGTTGGTGTGGGGTTCCCCTTAATATCCATACCAGACCTGAAGGGCCTGGTATGGAATTTAGGGGGACCCCCACGTCATTTTTTTTTTAAATTTTGGTTCGGGGTTCCCCTGTGGGGAATTCCCATGCTGTTTTTATCAATGAACTTCTATGTGTATTGTCGGACCCGCAATGCATTAATAGCCACGAGTAGTTTTAAATGACTTTTTTTCCTTTGAAATGTCATTTTGCTGTCAGACTGTTCTAAACACGGGAAACATGCGCCCCTTTACAGGCATACTATAGACACCCCCCAGGTATGAAATTTAAAGGGATATTACACTTTTATTGTTTCACTTTAAGCTTTATTAAAATCACTGCTCCCGAAAAAACGGCCATTTGTAAAACTTTTTTTTGCATTGATACATGTCCCCTGGGGCAGGATCCAGGTCCCCAAACACTTTTTATGACAATACCATGCATATAAGCCTTTAAAATTAGCACTTTTGATTTCTCCCATAGACTTTTAAAGGGTGTTCCGCGGCATTCGAATTTGCCGCGAACATCCCAAATTGTTCGCTGTTCGGCGAACTTGCGAACAGCCCATGTTCGAGTCGAACATGAGCTCGACTCGAACTCGAAGCTCATCCCTACTCCAGACCCTTTATTAGCTTTGTTGCCCTTCTTTGTACTCACTCTATTTCCAGTACATCCTTCCTGAGGACTGGTGCCCAGAACTGGACAGCATACTCTAGGTGCGGCCGGACCAGAGTCTAGTAGAGCCGGAGAATTATCATTTTATCTCTAGAGTTGATCCCTTTTTAATGCATGCCAATATTCTGTTTGCTTTGTTAGCAGCAGCTTGGCATTGCATGTCATTGCTGAGCCAATAATCTACTAGGACCCACAGGTCCTTTTCCATCCTAGATTCCCCCAGAGGTTCTACCCCCAGTGTATAGATTGCATTCATATTTTTGCCACCCAAAACATTATTTTACATTTTTCTACATTAAACCTCATTTGCCATGTAGTTGCCTACCCCATTAATTTGTTCAGATCTTTTTGCAAGGTTTCCACATTCTGCAGAAAAGTTATTGCCCTGCTTAGCTTAGTATCATCTGCAAATACAGAGATTTAACTGTTTGCCACATCCCCCAGGTCGTTTATAAACAAAATAAATAGGATTGATCTCAGCACAGAACCCCGGGGGACCCCACTACCCACCCCTGACCATTCTAAGTACTCCCCATTTATCACCATCCTCTGAACTCGCCCTTGTAGCCAGTTTTCAATCCATGTACATGTTTTGAGGTCCATGCCAACAGACCTTATTTTGTACAGTAAACATTTATGGGAAACTGTGTCAAATGTTTTTGCAAAATCCAAATACACCACGTCTATGGGCCTTCCTTTATCTAGATGGCAACTTACCTCCTCATAGAAGGTTAATAGATTGGTTTGACAAGAACAATTCTTCATGAATCCATGCTGATTACTGCTAATGATGCCATTATCATTACTAAAATCTTGTATATAGTCCCTTATCATCCCCTCCAAGAACTTGCATTCTATTGATGTTAGGCTAACTGGTCTGTAATTCCCAGGAATGTATTTTGGGCCCTTTTTAAATATTGGTGCTACATTGGCTTTTCTCCAATCCGCTGGTACCATTCCAGTCAGTAGACTGTCAGTAAAAATTAGGAACAATGCTCTGGAAATTACTTGACTAAGTTCCCTAGGTACCCTTGGATGCAAGCCATCTGGTCCCGGTGATTTATTAATGTTAAGTTTCCCAAGTCTAATTTTAATTCTGTCCTCTGTTAACAATGAAGGTTCTTCCTGTTGCGGAACTGAAAGTCCCATCATGCCTCTACCTGGGAGTCATGCTTGTAATGATCAGCCTTGCAATGCCTTATGGGACTTGTAGTTCCACAACATCTGGAGAGCCACAGGTTGAGCACCCATAATGTATTCACTAGTAGCTGATATATATATATATATATATATATATCTATGATATACGTAGAACAATGAATACAACAGATATAGATATATCTATATATAGATATATATAGATATAGATATATAGATATATAGATATATATAGATCTATATATATATAGATCTATATATATATATAGATCTATATATATATATATATATCTATATATATATATATATATATATAGATATATATATATATCTATATATATATATGTTGTATTCATTGTTCAACGTATATCATAGATAAATTACTGCTTTGAAGTTGAAATCTTCTAAACAGAAAGCTTAGAGATTGGCTGCTCATATGGTCTAGGTTGGCAGTGAAAATGAATATGAATATTTTGCAATTTCTTGGTCTTTGTGGTGATGATGATCTTTTTATCTGTCATATTCTAATACTGGCTAGAAATTGTTGACTTATATGTGGGTCTGTTTGTTTGTCTTTCCTCCCCTTACTGCTCACCCCCCTCCCTTGCTTCTTTGTTCTAGTCCCCACCCTCCCTTCCCCCTGATGATTCTAACCTATTCCTACTGTATGAAAGATAAAACCAGAGGAAATTCCCATCTTAACTCACCAATAGGGATGAGCCGAACACCCCCGGTTCGGTTCGCACCAGAACCTGCGAACGGACCGAAAATTTGCACAAACGTTAGAACCCCATTGACGTCTATGGGACTCGAACGTTCAAAATCAAAAGTGCTCATTTTAACCACTTGAGCCCCGGACCATTATGCTGCCTAAGGACCAGAGGTCTTTTTCCAATTTGGCACTGCATCACTTTAACTGCTAATTGCGCGGTCATGCAATGCTGTACCCAAACGAAATTTGCGTCCTTTTCTTCCCACAAATAGAGCTTTCTTTTGATGGTATTTGATCACCTCTGCGGTTTTTATTTTTTGCGCTATAAACGGAAAAAGACCGAAAATTTTGAAAAAAAATGATATTTTCTACTTTTTGTTATAAAAAAAATCCAATAAACTCAATTTTAGTCATACATTTAGGCCAAAATGCATTCGGCCACATGTCTTTGGTAAAAAAAATGTAAATAAGCGTATATTTATTGGTTTGCGCAAAAGTTATAGCGTCTACAAACTAGGGTACATTTTCTGGAATTTACACAGCTTTTAGTTTATGACTGCCTATGTCATTTCTTGAGGTGCTAAAATGGCAGGGCAGTATAAAACCCCCCCAAATGACCCCATTTTGGAAAGTAGACACCCCAAGTAAATTGCTGAGAGGCATGTTGAACCCATTGAATATTTATTTTTTTTGTCCCAGGTGATTGAATAATGACAAAAAAAAAAATTTACAAAAAGTTATCACTAAATGATATATTGCTCACACAGGCCATGGGCCTATGTGGAATTGCACCCCAAAATACATTCAGCTGCTTCTCCTGAGTATGGGGATACCACATGTGTGGTGTAAATTTTTGATTTCACTCTTCACTGCCTATCACAGTTTCGGAGGCCATGGAATGCCCAGGTGGCACAAAAACCCCCCCAAATGACCCCATTTTGGAAAGTAGACACCCCAAGCTATTTGCTGAGAGGTATATTGAGTCCATGGAATATTTTATATTTTGACACAAGTTGCGGGAAAGTGACAATTTTTTTTTTTTTTGCACAAAGTTGTCACTAAATGATATATTGCTCACACAGGCCATGGGCATATGTGGAATTGCACCCCAAAATACATTTAGCTGCTTCTCCTGAGTATGGGGATACCACATGTGTGGGACTTTTTGGGAGCCTAGCCGCGTACGGGGCCCCGAAGTCCAATCAACGCCTTCAGGATTTCTAAGGGTGAAAATTTTTGATTTCACTCTTCACTGCCTATCACAGTTTTGGAGGCCATGGAATGCTCAGGTGGCACAAACCCCCCCAAATGACCCCATTTTGGAAAGTAGACACCCCAAGCTATTTGCTGAGAGGCATGGTGAGTATTTTGCAGCTCTCATTTGTTTTTGAAAATGAAGAAAGACAAGAAAAAACATTTTTTTTTCTTTTTTCAATTTTCAAAACTTTGTGACAAAAAGTGAGGTCTGCAAAATACTCACTATACCTCTCAGCAAATAGCTTTGGGTGTCTACTTTCCAAAATGGGGTCATTTGGGGGGCTTTGTGCCACCTGGGCTTTCCATGGCCTCTGAAACTGTGATAGGCAGTGAAGAGTGAAATCAAAAATTTACGCCCTTAGAAAGCCTGAAGGCGGTGCTTGGTTTTCGGGGTCCCGTACGCGGCTAGGCTCCCAAAAAGTCTCACACATGTGGTATCCCCGTACTCAGGAGAAGCAGCAGAATGTATTTTGGGGTGTAATTTCACATATTCCCATGGCATGTTTGAGCAATATATCATTTAGTGACAACATTGTGCAAAAAAAAAAATTTGTCTCTTTCCCGCAACTTGTGTCGCAATATAAAATATTCCATGGACTCGACATGCCTCTCAGCAAATAGCTTGGGGTGTCTACTTTCCAAAATGGGGTCATTTGGGGGGGGTTTGAACTGTCCTGGCATTTTATGCACAACATTTAGAAGCTTATGTCACACATCACCCACTCTTCTAACCACTTGAAGACAAAGCCCTTTCTGACACTTATTGTTTACATGAAAAAGTTATTTTTTTTTTGCAAAACAATTACTTTGAACCCCCAAACATTATATATTTTTTTAAATCAAATATCCTACAGATTAAAATGGTGGGTGTTTCATTTTTTTTTTTCACACAGTATTTGCGCAGCGATTTTTCAAACGCATTTTTTGGGGAAAAAACACACTTTTTTAAATTTTAATGCACTAAAACACACTATATTGCGCAAATGTTTGATGAAATAAAAAAGATGATCTTAGGCCGAGTACATGGATACCAAACATGACATGCTTTAAAATTGCGCACAAACGTGCAGTGGCAACAAAATAAATACATTTTTAAAAGCCTTTAAAAGCCTTTACAGGTTACCACTTTAGATTTACAGAGGAGGTCTACTGCAAAAATTACTGCACTCGATCTGACCTTTGTGGTGATACCTCACATGCATGGTGCAATTGCTGTTTATGTTTGACGACAGACCGCCGCTTGCGTTCACCTTAGCGCGAGAGCAGGGGGCGACAGGGGTGCTTTTTTTTTTTTATTCTTTATTATTTTTTTGCTTTTTTATCTTATTTTTAAACTGTTCCTTTCATTTTTTTTTTTAATCATTTTTATTGTTATCTCGGGGAATGTAAATATCCCCTATGATAGCAATAGGTAGTGACAGGTACTCTTTTTTGAAAAAATTGGGGTCTATTAGACCCTAGATCTCTCCTCTGCCCTCAAAGCATCTGACCACACCAAGATCGGTGTGATAAAATGCTTCCCCAATTTCCCAATGGCGCTATTTACATCCGGCGAAATCTAAATCATAAAATGCTCGTAGCTTCCGGTTTCTTAGGCCATAGAGATGTTTGGAGCCACTCTGGTCTCTGATCAGCTCTATGGTCAGCTGGCTGAATCACCGGCTGCATTCTCAGGTTCCCTGTTGAGACAGGAGAGCCAGAGAAAAACACGGAAGACGGTGGGGGGGGGCATTCCCTAACACGGCTTGTAAAAGCAGTCTAGAGGCTAATTAGCCGCTAGGATTGCTTTTACATGAAAGCCGACCGCTGGCTGAAAAGAATGATACCAAGATGATACCTAAACCTGCAGGCATCATTCTGGTATAACCACTCAAAGTCGTGAATGGCGTACCTGAAGACAAAAAAATGGTTAACAATAAAGCACAGTAAACGGTAAAGTATAAAAAATTGCATAGCTGAAAAGCAAACATGATAAAACATAATAACAATAAAACATTGCAGAATAGAATACAGTAAAAAAGAGGAGAACAATAGAGAGAATAGAGAGAGAGAGAACAATAAAACGACAACTATTTTTTTTTATTTTATATATATATTTTTTTTTACACTTTTTTTGTAACTAACTTTTATAACGTAACCGGTTCCAGGTTCGGGTCTCTCAAAATGCGATGGCATCTTGGGAGACCCTGTGAAAGTCTGCCTAGTCTGTGGAATGCTGTACCCTACGTTAATACTCAACTAGTGCATGGTAGCGTTCAAAACATTCACCAATGCAAAGACCAGGATTGTCAGGACAGGAGGGACAATAATAGCGGGTGTCGCGCCTATATCCGTGCTTGCTGCAGACACAACATCTTTTTTGGGGGGGTTTGTTGGGTAGGGGTACTCGGGAGGACATAAAGAAAATGCCTCTCATGCAGCCGACTGCATTTGGTTGGGGATGTGAATGAGGGAAGTACGTGCGCTGCAGAAGTGGTGGGTTCCCAATTAGGATTGGCGAATGCAGCAGGAAGGGCATTATGGGCACGACGGGCCTGTGTTTGTCTTCTTGGTGGCAGCGGGACACTACTTGTGCTTGCCACCTCACCAGCTTGAACTGCACTTATGGGACTCGCCACGTCACCAAGTGTTACTGCAGTGCTGGTTTGACTACGACCGGGGTGTACTAGGCCGCTGGCACTTGCCAGTTCAATAAAAAGCTACCAAAAAAACTGTTAGCGATCGCAGGGATCAGGCCTGACTCTGCGAATGCTGCAGTTATGCGTTTAGTGTTTTGTAAGTGACAGTGATCGATCAATACTGCACTTGGGTGGGCTGAGCTGGGCCGGGCGGAGGGGCAAAATGCAGGTGCTAGCAGGTATCTGGGCTGATCCCGCTAACACTGCGTTTTTGGGAACCCTAAACTGCTGGGGACGCTAGTATAGATCTGATCGGATCAGATATTGATCCGTTCAGATACTATACCACTAAGGGAGGTGTATGCTGCGTGCGTGGGTGTTAGCGGTACTGGCGCTAACCTGACGTTGCTTGGGCTGGTGCTTGCCAGTTCACCAAAATACTACCAAAAAAACTGTTAGCGATCGCAGGGATCAGGCCTGACTCTGCGAACGCTGCAGTTATGCATTTAGTGTTTTGTAAGTGTCAGTGATCGATCGATACTGCACTTGGGTGGGCTGGGCTGGGCCGGGCGGAGGGGCAAAACGCAGGTGCTAGCAGGTATCTGGGCTGATCCCGCTAACACTGCGTTTTTGGGAACCCTAAACTGCTGAGGACGCTAGTATAGATCTGATCGGATCAGATATTGATCCGATCAGATACTATACCACTAAGGGAGGTGTACGGTGCGTGCGTGGGTGTTAGCGGTACTGGCGCTAACCTGACGCTGCCTGGGGCTGGTGCTTGCTTGCCAGTTCACCAAAATGCTACCAAAAAAACTGTTAGCGATCGCAGGGATCAGGCCTGACTCTGTGAACGCTGCAGTTATGCGTTTAGTGTTTTGTAAGTGACAGTGATCGATCGATACTGCACTTGGGTGGGCTGGGCGGAGGGGCAAAACGCAGGTGCTAGCAGGTATCTGGGCTGATCCCGCTAACACTGCATTTTTGGGAACCCTAAACTGCTGGGGACGCTAGTATAGATCTGATCAGATATTGATCCGATCAGATACTATACCACTAAGGGAGGCGTATTCTGCGTGCGTGGGTGTTAGCGGTACTGGCGCTAATCTGATGCTGCCTGGGGCGACGTATATCACCACCGGGCGATCAGGGGGCTAAACCTTTATTCGGTAATAAACGGCGGGTGCCCTGACACTATAAAAAATAAACAAACTAACCAGCGTCAACCGTAACACTTATACGGTGATCAGTGGTGAAAGGGTTAACTAGGGGCAATCAAGGGGTTAAAACATTTATTCGGTAGTATATGGGGGTCCCTGTCGCTATAAGACACTGACGGCGAACCTAAATATTTACGTCCCTAACTAGCGTCACCAGCGACACTAATACAGCGATCAGAAAAATGATCGCTTAGTGACACTGGTGACGGGGGGTGATCAAGGGGTTAAAACTTAGGGGGGGTTAGGGGGGTACCCTAGACCTAAAGGGGGCTAACAGTAACTGTCCTAACACTGTAACTGTCACAAACTGACACCAATACAGTAATCAGAAAAAAAAAAAAAATCCTGCTTGGTGTCAGTTTGTGACAGGGGGGGGTGATTGGGGGGTGATCGGGGGGCGATCGGGGAGGGGGGGGATCGGGGTGTTTTGTGTGCCTGGCATGTTCTACTGAGTGTGTAGTGTTGGTGCACTCACATTGATGTCTTCTCTCCTCGGCGCTGGAACGGAAACTATTGAGCCGAGGAGAGATGACATCATTTCCTTTGCTGCTGTTTAGCATACAGCAGCAAAGGAATGTTCTCATTCGGCCGGCGGCGATCGCGAGGGGGGGGCCACGAACGGATGGCCTCCCCCTCACCTCCGATCGCCGGGGAACAAAACACGACCGCCTCGGGCACCGGGGGGAGTCCGATCGGACCCCCCACCCGCGGAAGGCAAATCACGTACATGTACGTGATTTTGCCTGTCCGTGCCACCTTGCCGACGTACATCGGCGTGAGGCGGTCGTCAAGTGGTTAAAGGCTAATTTGCATGGTATTGTCCTAAAAAGGGTTTGGGGACCCGGGTCCTACCCCAGGAGACATGTAAAAAAAAAAACTTTTAAAAACGGCCGTTTTTTCGGGGGCAGTGATTTTAATGATGCTTAAAGTAAAAAAAAAAAAGTGAAATATTCCTTTCAATATCGTACCTGGGGGGTGTCTATAATGCCTGTAAAGTGGCGCATGTTTCCCGTGTTTAGAACAGTCCCTGCACCAAATGTTATTTTTAAAGGAAAAAATCTCATTTAAAACTGCTTGCGGGTTTAATGTAATGTCGAGTCCTGGCAATATGGATGAAAATCAGTGAGACAAACGGCATGGGTACCCCTCCAGTCCATTACCAGGCCCTTTGGGTCTTGTATGGATATTAAGGGGAACCCCGCACCCAAATTAAAATAAGGAAAGGTGTGGGGCCACTAGGCCCTTTATACTCTGAACAGCAGTATACAGGCGGAATAGAATCTGTTTGTAATTTTGAACGGGTACATTTTTAACGTGTTTAGCTCCAGCCAAAATATCTTTTTTAAGCTTTTTGGAGAACATAGGGAAGGGTTATCACCCCTGTGACATTTGTTTTGCTGTCTTTCCTCCTCTTCAGAAGATTTCACCTCACTTTTTGTCCCAATGACACAGGGCCCTGCTGTGAAATATTATATCAAGAATTGTAATTACATGCCCCTGTTGAACAGGGGCAGAAAAATTGGGCCTTTGGTGGTGGTGGTGCTGGTGCCACAACACTGTAAGTCCTCACTCGCTCTTGGTGGGTGCAGAAATGGGCCCTGCTGTGAAATATTAGATCAAGAATTGTAATTACATGCCCCTGTTGAACAAGGGCAGAAAAATTGGGCCTTTGGTGGTGGTGGTGGTGGTGCTGGTGCCACAACACTGTAAGTCCTCACTCGCTCTTGGTGGGTGCAGAAATGGGCCCTGCTGTGAAATATTAGATCAAGAATTGTAATTACATGCCCCTGTTGAACCGGGGCTGAAAAATTAGGCCTTAGGCACTGGTGCTGGTGCCACAACACTGCAACCCCTCACAGACACTCTAGTTGGAACGCAGGAGCGAGCCCTGCTGCAAAGTATTGCATCAAAAATTGTAATTACACGCCCCTGTTAAACAAGGGTTGAAAAATTGGGCCTTAGGCACTGGTGCTGGTGCCACAACACTGCAACCCCTCACAGATACTCTAGTTGGAATGCTGAAATGAGCCTTGCTGCAAAGTATTGCATCAAAAATTCTAATTACACGCCCCTGTTAAACAAGGGCTGAAAAATTGGGCCTTAGGCACTGGTGCTGGTGCCACAACACTGCAACCCCTCACAGACACCCTAGTTGGAACGCAGGAACGAGCCCTGCTGCAAAGTATTGCATCAAAAATTGTAATTACACGCCCCTGTTAAACAAGGGCTGAAAAATTGGGCCTTAGGCACTGGTGCTGGTGCCACAACACTGCAACCCCTCACAGACACTCTAGTTGGAACGCAGGAACGAGCCCTGCTGCAAAGTATTGCATCAAAAATTGTAATTACACGCCCCCGTTAAACAGGGGCTGAAAAATTGGGCCTTAGGCACTGGTGCTGGTGCCACAACACTGCAACCCCTCACAGATACTCTAGTTGGAATGCTGAAATGAGCCCTGCTGCAAAGTATTGCATCAAAAATTGTAATTACACGCCCCTGTTAAACAAGGGCTGAAAAATTGGGCCTTAGGCACTGGTGCTGGTGCCACAACACTGCAACCCCTCACAGATACTCTAGTAGTAATGCAGAAACGAGCCCTGCTGCAAAGTATTGCATCAAAAATTGTAATTACACGTCCCTGTTAAACAGGGGCTGAAAAATTGGGCCTTAGGCACTGGTGGTGGCGCCCAGAACCAAAAATGTTCTTACAAGCTATCAGCGTGATGATTGAGGAGGAAGAGGATAATTTCTCAGGGATAGTCACTCAGCATCAGTATAGGCAGTCTTTGAAGGGATCTGAGATTTTTTTTTTTTTTTTTCAATAAAGTTTTATTGAGTTTTACAGTTTTACAAAGTATATGTGACATACGTCTCAATCTGTGCGTTTACAAACTCTTAGCATATATGCAGTGTTCAAAGTAGTACATTCACAGACGGGCGTTAGGTAAGCCACTTTAAAGCGATAAGATAACGTTCTAAAAATCAACAATTAGAATTCCCGAACTGAAAGCAGTAAACTTGTGCTGAGATATTGCTGCTGGGAGGGAGGGTCTGCATAGGGTCCACGGTCACGTCCGGACACGGTAAGTGAAGAAACCCCGAGTCCATTCACCCCCAAAAGGGGATCATTTCTGTGAATGGGTCGGGAGCGGAAGTTGTTGGGTCAGTGGTACCATTGACTAATGAGTAATGCGGGTTATGAAGCGGTGCCACTGAGTGACCTGGTTCTTTGCAACTGAGTGTTGTGCAAGATAGAGTGTCTGGGGTATTCGTACCCCTGTGTCACAGGAAAGTAAGATGAGAGAGTATGCTCAAGTGGATAATTGTCCATGTTGTCTGTGAGAAGGGTGGGGGTAGGGTCTCAACTGAGACGGGGAGAGGGGTGTAGGAAGGACCAGGGGGTAGGCGGGCAGGCAAAGTCAGGGAGTTAGGATTATGCTGTAAAATGTGTTCAGAGCGTGGTGTGTGGAAGAGTGGCAGGTTGAGTGGTTTTTGTGGATGATTGGCGAAAGTGTAGCCAGCTCGCCCAGGTGGTGTTAAATTTGGTAGGGTTGTCGTTGGCTTGACAGATAAGATTCTCCATTTCTGCTATTTTGTCTACCCTCCGGATCCAGTCTTGAACCGATGGGGGTGACGTATTCCTCCATAAAGCGGGGACGCATAAATTAGCTGCGTTGATTAAGTGTATGGTAAGTGATTTTTTGTAGGTGCCTGGGGCGACAGGAGTGTGATGAAGTAGGTATCTTTCGGGAGTGAATGCCGGTGTATAAGTGGTTATTTGGGTAATTAACTGGTGTATCGCCTGCCAGAATGGTTGGATGAGGCTGCAATTCCACCAAATGTGTAGTAAGGTGCCTTTGGCAGAACCGCACCTCCAACAGGTTGGGGGAATGGATGGGTGAAAATGGTGAACTTTGTCAGGTGTTCTGTACCATTTAGAGAATACTTTATATCGGTTTTCTTTCGTTAAGACATTTATAGATCCCTTATGCATGAGGGTGAAGATGGAATCCCATTCCTGCGGGGATAGATCCAGCGAGAGGTCCGATTCCCATTGCCGAACCAGTTTGTCATTTTTGACTATGTGCTGTGAGAACAGGAGAGAGTAGGTGGTGGAAATGAGGTGGCCCTGGGGTTCGGTGTCTAGGCAGGTTAGTTCCAATGGGGTTTGGTCTCTACTGTAAGGGGAGTCCCTGCTATGTGTCTGAAAAAAATGTCTCAATTGTAGGTACTTAAAAAAAGGTAAGTGAAAGCCAGAAAGTGTCGAGCCAAGTTCCGTGTGGGTGAGTAGCGAGCCATTGTGAAAACAGCTATGAGCTCTTACTGGAGTGGTGACCGAGTCATGGGCAGGGTCTGTATGTACTAGACCCGGGGGGAATTCCGGGTTGTTAGTTAGTGGGGTCTTGGGACCCGGTGTTGGGAGCATGTGAAGTGTTTTGCAAACCCTTTTGAAAATTGCGAGGGTGGCGCCAATGAAAGGGTGAGAGGAGAAGGCTTCTGGTATGTGTCTGCTATCGACCCATGGAGAGTTCACGATCGGAAGACTCGCAAATGAGTCTTCTAATTCAACCCAGTCTTTGGCCGGCCGGTGTTTGTGCCAGTCCACCAATCTGGCCAAGTGGCAGGCCCAATGGTATTTTTGTAGATCAGGAAGTCCCAGACCTCCTAATTGTTTGGGAAGGACTAATCTGTCCCAGCTAAGTCTTGGTTGTTTCGATGCCCATATGAAGGACCTGCAAATGCATTTATAGGATAAGAAGAATGTGGGGGGCAGCTTTATTGGTATGGCTTGAAGAAGGTACAAGATTCTGGGTAGAACATTCATCTTCAGTATGGCGATCCTGCCTAGCCAAGAGAAGGATCCCAGATGCCACTTCTGAAGATCCCCTTGGATGGACAGCATCATGGGTGCGAAATTACTGGCATATAGGTTTTTCAGGTCTGAGGTGATTTTGATTCTGAGGTAAGAGATGGCCGAGGGTTCCCAGCCGAAGGGGAAGTTAAGTTTGCAGAGATTTACCGTGTCAGGGGGTAGAGTAATGTTGAGGGCTTTGGATTTGTTGAAGTTGATTCTCAGGTTAGAGAGGGTTTTGAAGAATTCGAAATCAGCTAGAAGATTGGGGATGGTTGTGATGGGGTCAGTCAGGAACAGCAGTATATTGTCCGCGTATGCGGCTAATTTGTAGGACTTATGGTTCATGTCGACACCTCTGATAGTGAGGTTCAAGGGTCAGTATAAATATAAGTGGTGACAGGGGGCACCCTTGACGGGTTCCATTGGAAACAGAGAAGGCGTCCGACAGCATACCGTTAATTCGTAATCTGGCAGTTGGGGAGGCATAGAGGGCCATGATCATTGTGAGCATGCGCGGGGGCAACCCTATCGCCTGAAGGGTGGCCTCCATGTAGTCCCATGCCACCCTGTCGAACGCCTTCTCTGCATCCAGCGAGAGAAAAAACCCTTTGGTGGACGTTTTTGTGAGCCAGTGGTGTATGTTCAACGCTTTAGTGGTGTTGTCCCTAGCTTCACGGCCGGGGACAAAGCCAACCTGTTCTAGTGAAATTAGAGATGGTATGAAAGGTAGGATTCGGTTAGCTAACGCTTTCGCGTATAGCTTGAGGTTTACGTTAAGCAGAGAGATGGGGCGGTAGTTTGTCACTTGCGTGGGGTCCTTGTCTTTTTTGGGGATGAGCGTAATGTGGGCTGCGAGCATTTCATTGTGCGCGTGTGTTGAAGGGGATAGAGCGTTAAGGGCTTTCGCTAGATGTGGAAGGAGGGTGGAAGGGAAGGCCTTATAATAGCAGGTCGAGAAGCCATCAGGGCCGGGGCTTTTACCTGTCTTCATTTGTCGTAGTGCTAGAAGAAGTTCGTCTGTTGAAATTGGGGTGTCTAGTGATTGAGCGTCTTCAGTGGATAGGGGTTGCAGTCCATATTGTTGAAGGAAATTTAGGAGGGCGGTTTTCCGATTAAGTGAGTCCTCGGCGTGGTGTGGCGGGGTCAAATTGTACAATTTGGTGAAGTATTGAACAAATTGTGTCGAGATCTCTTCGTTTTTAGAGAACGATTCCCCAGTTGAGTTAGATATTTTATGAATAGTATGTGAGGCCTTTTTAGAGTGGAGTGCCCTTGCTAATAGTTTGCTGGATTTGTTCCCAAATTCATAATATTGTTTTTGTGTCAGCATGAAGTTGCGTTTCAGCGATTTGTTAAGTGCATCTAAAAGCTCCTCCCTCGCCCTTGTCAAATCGGTTAGTAAAGCAGAAGCGACGGAAGCTTTGTGTGCCTGTTCGAGTGTGTGTACGCGCGTGGTTAGCTCGGCTATGCGTGCGCGGTTGAGTTTGTTGCGGTTAGCGGCGATAGAGAGGAGTTCGCCCCTAATGACACATTTATGCGCGTTCCATGCGGTCAGCGGCGTGAGGTCAGGAGTGTCGTTATCGGCAAAAAAGTCAGTCAGGCATTTGGATAGTCAATGCTAAGCAGCAAACACTGCATCTGTGTGGAAAGTTGGACACCTTTGGAATACCTCTCCTCCATTACATTCAGCTCACTGGAAGTGACAAGGACACTGCATGTCTGGCAAGATCAACAGGCTCTTCATTACATATGTGCTGCTGAGTCCGGACTGAGAGGGCAAGACGTGGTTACACCGTTCCGCTCGGGAGTCTGGCTGAGACCGCAATACATCTGCCTTTCTGCTTTACTTGTCTGGTAAGGGGACATTCCCTAAGGTCCGTTTAATGTCTGCTCCTTTGGTGTTTGGTTCCTGATCTCACTATATCTGCATATGAGGGTCTGTCTTCTGGTAAGCAGCTCATACTATTAGTTTTCTCAGCACCTGGTGGGAGTTTTTTCCTCACAACCTTTCATATAATTTTGGGGTGATTTATACACGTCGACTGTCCAATTATATCTGGTAAGCAGATTTTGGGAGTCGTTGCATCTTTTACCCACTTATATTTTGTAACCTATATTTGATTCTTTGATTCTATTTATTTTTGCATGATTGCATGATACTCACTACATTGTCCTAGCTATTCAGCATAGGATTTTATATGATCACACATGATTTAAGGTCAATTGAGTGTCACTTCTTTTTTGGTTTGGCGTGGTGTTTATGTAAACAATATTACGCTATATATTTTTGTTATTTTTTCAGACCATAATTTGTGGATCCACGGGACGAGGGCGCCCTTCCTGCTTCATCTGGAGCGTATATTTAAAGGCCCAGGCTGGGTTTAAGCCACTCGCCCTTTTACGGCTTACTTCTGGTAAGCGCAATATATATTGGTGTGTTCTGCTAACTGTGTCCGCCATCATTGTTTCCCTTGGAAGAATTTCATATCACATATTTATCCTCTTTGTCTGGACTGTAACTGGGACCATTTATTTCATTTTTGAGACTTCACAATTGGACTATTGTTTATATCACTTTATAGCGCGGTTTTTCCTTTTTTGATTTATTTGGATAGTCTGTTTATGTTAAGTTCATCCGTCAGTAGGGAACTATCAAAAAGCCAAATGCGCGTTTTCGTGTTCTTGGTCGCTAATAGTAAGGTCATGGAGATAGGGTTGTGATCTGACAGTAGGGACGGTTCAATGGTCGCTTTCGTGAGGTTGGTCAAGTCACTTTGAGATAGGAAGAAGTGGTCCAATCTGGAGTACTTGTTGTGTGACGGTGAGTAGTACGAGTAGTCCCTTTCCTTGGGGTGCATTGTGCGCCACGTGTCATGGAGGAGTAGATCACTGAGTTGTAGTTTAATTGCCCTTAAGGCCCTATGGGTGAGAAAGGAGGACCCGTTTGAGGTGTCTAGAGATGGGTTCAGTGGGATATTGAAATCCCCGCCGACAATAAGTGTACCGACTTGGAAGCTAGTCAACAATTGCAAAGTTGTTTTGAAAAAGGAGACCTGGCCCGAGTTTGGCGCGTAAATGTTAGCGATAGTGTAGGGCAGCTGGTGGAGTGTGCCTTTTATGAAAAGGTATCTTTCATGTGGGTCCTTTAGCGTGTCTGTGATCAGGAATGGACATTGATTGGAAATGAGTGTTGTGACCCCTTTAGATTTCGACTCTACGTTAGAGGCGTTAATTATCATGGGGAAGTAACGGCTGTGAAATTTAGGAATGGAATCTGTGCGGAAATGTGTTTCCTGAATTAACACTATGTGTGCTTTGGATTGTTTTAGGGATGATAGTAGTTGGGACCGTTTTTCAGGGGTATTAAGCCCTCTTATGTTAATTGAGTATAGTTTGAGGGAGTTTGATACCTGTGGCGTGACTCCCTGAGTGGAGTTAAAGTTTGTCATGGCCGCCGTCGTAGGGTGGGGGGGAGGGGGATGGGGTCGGTTTGTAGTAGAGGACGTCTGGTGAGAAGAGCTAGTTTGCGTGGCAGACGTGGGTTAGGTGGGGGGGTACCGAAGAGGTGTGGAGCGGTGTGTCCACGTGCCTCTAAAATTATGGATCGGTTGAGTGTCGGTCCTGCGTGAGGAGACGTATCCTGTGAGGGAGACGTAGGCCCAACGCAGGCCCGAGTGGGGGTTGACCACAACCAGGTGATGGAGAAAGTGAGGGGGATATGTAATGAGGACGAAGCCCTCCGCCACAAGAAATTCTGTAACCAATTACTGAGGTGCGGGTGATAGACGGGTTGGTCATGAATAGGGATGAGCTTCGTGTTCGAGTCGAACCCATGTTCGACTCGAACATCGGCTGTTCGACCGTCCGTCGAATTGCGAACGTTATGGGCCGTTCGCGCCAAATTCGTGTGGCGCGTCACGGCCCATAATTCACTGCGGCATCGCAGTGCATTGCTGGCTGATGATTGGCCAAGCATGCACTATGACCCGCATGCTTGGCCAATCACAGCGCCGTCAGTAGAGAGAGCTGTAATTGGCCAAAGCCAGGGTGGCTTTGGCCAATTATGGCTCAGGGGGATTTAGTACACGCCCCACACTATATAAGGCCGCCTGCACGGCGGCCCTGTGTAGTGTGTTCCGGTGTGCTGATAGAGAGAGAGACAGACAGTGTCATTTGATTTGAGTTAGCTAGATTAGGCTAGATCTGTTCCTGCTATTTACATTTAGTGCAGTGCGTCCTGCTCACAGTGTTCAGCTAGATCCGTTCCTGCTATTTACATTTAGTGCAGTGCGTCCTGCTCACAGTGTTCAGCTAGATCCGTTCCTGCTATTTACATTTAGTGCAGTCAGTGCGTCCTGCTCACAGTGTTCAGCTAGATCTGTTCCTGCTATTTACATTTAGTGCAGTCAGTGCGTCCTGCTCACAGTGTTCAGCTAGATCTGTTCCTGCTATTTACATTTAGTGCAGTGCATCCTGCTCACAGTGTTCAGCTAGATCCGTTCCTGCTATTTACATTTAGTGCAGTGCGTCCTGCTCACAGTGTTCAGCTAGATCCGTTCCTGCTATTTACATTTAGTGCAGTGCGTCCTGCTCACAGTGTTCAGCTAGATCCGTTCCTGCTATTTACATTTAGTGCAGTCAGTGCGTCCTGCTCACAGTGTTCAGCTAGATCCGTTCCTGCTATTTACATTTAGTGCAGTCAGTGCGTCCTGCTTACAGTGTTCAGCTAGATCTGTTCCTGCTATTTACATTTAGTGCAGTGCGTCCTGCTCACAGTGTTCAGCTAGATCCGTTCCTGCTATTTACATTTAGTGCAGTGCGTCCTGCTCACAGTGTTCAGCTAGATCTGTTCCTGCTATTTACATTTAGTGCAGTCAGTGCGTCCTGCTCACAGTGTTCAGCTAGATCCGTTCCTGCTATTTACATTTAGTGCAGTGCGTCCTGCTCACAGTGTTCAGCTAGATCTGTTCCTGCTATTTACATTTAGTGCAGTGCGTCCTGCTCACAGTGTTCAGCTAGATCCGTTCCTGCTATTTACATTTAGTGCAGTCAGTGCGTCCTGCTCACAGTGTTCAGCTAGATCCGTTCCTGCTATTTACATTTAGTGCAGTCAGTGCGTCCTGCTCACAGTGTTCAGCTAGATCCGTTCCTGCTATTTACATTTAGTGCAGTGCGTCCTGCTCACAGTGTTCAGCTAGATCCGTTCCTGCTATTTACATTTAGTGCAGTCAGTGCGTCCTGCTCACAGTGTTCAGCTAGATCCGTTCCTGCTATTTACATTTAGTGCAGTGCGTCCTGCTCACAGTGTTCAGCTAGATCTGTTCCTGCTATTTACATTTAGTGCAGTGCGTCCTGCTCACAGTGTTCAGCTAGATCCGTTCCTGCTATTTACATTTAGTGCAGTCAGTGCGTCCTGCTCACAGTGTTCAGCTAGATCCGTTCCTGCTATTTACATTTAGTGCAGTCAGTGCGTCCTGCTCACAGTGTTCAGCTAGATCTGTTCCTGCTATTTACATTTAGTGCAGTCAGTGCGTCCTGCTCACAGTGTTCAGCTAGATCCGTTCCTGCTATTTACATTTAGTGCAGTGCGTCCTGCTCACAGTGTTCAGCTAGATCTGTTCCTGCTATTTACATTTAGTGCAGTGCGTCCTGCTCACAGTGTTCAGCTAGATCCGTTCCTGCTATTTACATTTAGTGCAGTGCGTCCTGCTCACAGTGTTCAGCTAGATCCGTTCCTGTTATCTTCCTACTGACAGGCAGGCTTGTCTGGTTACAGTATATAAAGCTACCTGAAGAAAATTACAGGTGTTCTATCCCAGCTTAGTGCAGCTACAGGCCATTAGTATGTCTGGAAGGCCAAGAAGGAGAGGCAGACAGTCACAAGCCAATAAGAGAGGGCAAGCAGGCTCTGTGTCTAGTGCTGGTCGTGGAGACGGTGCATCCTCATCAGCCCGTGGCCATGGGACACGCTTGGCCTTTTTTTCGGCAGCTGGCCGTGTTGAGCCGCAACATGCAGAAAACTTGGTCGAGTGGATGACCAAGCCGTCCTCATCCTCCTCATCCTCTCTCACCCATGCCCAGGGTGCTTTGTCTGGCAAAGCAGCGGCCTCTTCCCTCAGCTCAATGTCATCAGTGACTCCTTCCCTAGCTCCACCATGTCCTCATGAGGATTCCCTCGAACTGTTTGACCACAGTGTTGGGTACATGCTCCAGGAGGATGCCCAGCGTTTGGAAGGCTCTGATGATGATACTGAGCTCGATGAAGGCAGTAACATGAGCACGGACAGAGGGGGTGCCCAAGAAGGACAGCAATCTGGCAGTCATGCTCCCCCTGCTGCAGCATACTGCCAGGTTTGCTCCAGTGATGAGGAGGGAGGGGATGATGAGGTCACTGACTCAACGTGGGTGCCTGATAGGAGAGAGGAGGAGGAGGAGGAGGAGGAGGCGGCACATCACCAACGAGGCAGGATGCCCTCCAGGGGCCAGCCTAAGGGCAGCACATTGACTGCATCACACCCCAAAGCTCCACATGTGCAGGGCGCTGCAGTCTCTGCGCGTTATTCAAAAAGTTCTTTGGTGTGGGCCTTTTTTGAGACGAGTGCATCAGTTCGCACCGCTGCTATTTGCAACATATGTCTCAAGCGTATCTCGCGTGGCCAAAACATCTCCCGCTTGGGTACCACATGCTTGACCAGACATATGTTGACCTGCCATGCAGTTCGTTGGCAAGCATATCTAAAAGACCCACACCAAAGAACAAAGAGGATCTCTCCTTGCTCCTCATCAGCTGAGATTTCCAACCCCACTAAACCTTCAGTCCTCTCTGAGACCTGCAGTGAGAGGAATGAAGGTGTAGAATTAGGTGTGTCACAGCCAAGTACTTGTGGGCAATCTGCTTTTGGTACACCGACGCCAGATTGTACCAGGCAAATTTCCCTGCCCCAGCTGCTGCACCGCCGAAAGAAGTTTGCTCCCAGCCATCCACATGCCCAGCGGTTGAATGCTAGCTTGGCAAAATTGCTAGCACTTCAACTGCTGCCTTTTCAGTTGGTAGACTCTGCCCCCTTCCGTGAGTTTGTGGAATGTGCGGTTCCTCAGTGGCAGGTACCCAAACGCCACTTTTTCTCACGGAAGGCGATTCCAGCTCTCTACCGGCATGTGGAAGGCAATGTCCATGCCTCGCTGGACAGGGCGGTCAGCGGTAAGGTGCATATTACCGCTGACTCATGGTCCAGCAGGCATGGACAGGGACGTTACTTAAGTTTCACGGCGCATTGGGTGACTCTGCTGGCAGCTGGAAAGGATGCAGGACAAGGTGCAGTAGTGTTGGAGGTTGTTCCGCCACCACGCCTCCAAAATGCTGATTGTGACACACCTCTCTCCTCCACCCCCTCCTCTTCTTCTTCCTCCATGGCCTCTTCCTCGGAACCAGCGGTGCTCCGTAGGCGTTCAAGGGGCTACGCAAGTACGCAGGCCAAAAGATGCCATGCGGTGCTTGAGCTGGTGTGCTTGGGGGACAGGAGCCACACTGGGGCAGAGGTTCTGTCAGCTCTGCAGGGGCAGGTTCAGAGGTGGTTGACGCCACGCCAACTTAAGGCAGGAATGGTGGTTTGCGACAATGGCACCAACCTCCTCTCTGCCCTCCGACAGGGACAACTGACCCATGTGCCCTGTTTGGCTCACGTCCTTAACTTGGTGGTGCAGCGGTTCTTGGGCAGGTACCCGGGCTTACAGGATGTCCTGAGGCAGGCCAGGAAAGTCTGTGTGCATTTCCGCCGGTCATATAATGCCAGTGCTCGGCTGACGGACCTCCAAAAGGAGTTTAACCTGCCCAAGAACCGCCTAATCTGTGACATGCCCACCAGGTGGAACTCGACATTGGCCATGCTGCAGCGGCTGCACGCGCAGCAGAGGGCCATCAATGAGTACCTGTGCGACTATGGCACCAGGACAGGGTCAGGGGACCTTGGTTTTTTTTCCCCATGCCAGTGGGCCATGATCAGGGATGCATGCACTGTCCTGTCACCATTCGAGGAGGCCACGAGGATGGTGAGCACTGACAGTGCATGCATCAGTGACACTGTCCCCCTTGTCCACCTGTTGGAGCACACGCTGCGTGGAATAATGGACAGGGCACTTGAGGCAGAACAGAGGCAGGAAGAGGAGGACTTCCTTAGCTCTCAAGGCCCCCTTTATCCAGACAGTGTTCCTGCGTGCCCGCCGATCACACAGGAAGAGGAGGAGGAGGAGGAGGAGGAGGAGGAGGAGGAGGAGGAAGATTGTGTCAGTATGGAGGTGGAGCCTGGCACTCAGCATCAGCAGTCTTTAAGGGATCAGTCCCAAGGAACACATGGACTTGTACGTGGCTGGGAGGAGGTGGCTGCGGACGTTGTTGTCCTTAGTGACCCAGAGGACTCCGGACCGAATGCCTCAGCAAACCTACGCTGCATGGCCTCCCTGATCCTGCAAAGCCTGCGTAAGGATCCTCGTATTCGTGGTATCAAGGAGAAGGACCAATACTGGCTGGCAACCCTCCTTGATCCACGTTACAAGGGTAAGGTTGCGGACCTTATCTTGCCATCGCAGAGGGAGCAGAGGATGAAACATCTTCGGGAGGCCTTGCAGAAAGGTCTGTGCAACGCGTTCCCAGAGACTGGGAGGTTACAAACTCCTGTTTCTGGACAACGTGTTGCTGAGGCTTCGGTCAGTCAAAGAAGGAGCGGTGGAGAAGGTGGCCGTCTGACCGATGCGTTCAGACAATTTTTTGGTCCGCAGCCCCAAGGTATGATCGGTTCCAGCAACCATCGCCAGCGTCTGTTTTACATGGTGCAGGAATACCTAGGGGCAAGATCTGACTTGGACACCTTTCCCACCGAAAATCCTCTGGGTTACTGGGTCTTGAGGATGGATCACTGGCCAGAGCTTGCACAGTATGCAATTGAGCTACTGGCCTGTCCTGCATCCAGCGTTCTTTCGGAATGCACATTCAGTGCTGCTGGAGGCGTGGTAACCGATCACAGGGTGCGTCTGTCCACTGACTCGGTCGATCGGCTGACCTTCATAAAAATGAATCAGTCTTGGATCACCACCAGCTACCAAGCACCTGATGCTGATGTAACTGAATAATTTTTTTCAGATCCCTTCAAAGACTGCCTATGCTGATGCTGAGTGACTATCCCTGAGTAATTATCCTCTTCCTCCTCAATCATCACGCTGATAGCTTGTAAGAACATTTTTGGTTCTGGGCGCCACCACCAGTGCCTAAGGCACAATTTTTCAGCCCCTGTATAACAGGGGCGTGTAATTACAATTTTTGATGTAATACTTTGCAGCAGGGCTCGTTCCTGCATTCCAACTAGAGTGTCTGTGAGGGGTTGCAGTGTTGTGGCACCAGCACCAGTGCCTAAGGCCCAATTTTTCTGCCCCTGTCTAACAGGGGCGTGTAATTACAATTTTTGATGCAATACTTTGCAGCAGGGCTCGTTCCTGCGTTCCAACTAGAGTGTCTGTGAGGGGTTGCAGTGTTGTGGCACCAGCACCAGTGCCTAAGGCCCAATTTTTCTGCCCCTGTCTAACAGGGGCGTGTAATTACAATTTTTGATGCAATACTTTGCAGCAGGGCTCGTTCCTGCGTTCCAACTAGAGTGTCTGTGAGGGGTTGCAGTGTTGTGGCACCAGCACCAGTGCCTAAGGCCCAATTTTTCTGCCCCTGTCTAACAGGGGCGTGTAATTACAATTTTTGATGCAATACTTTGCAGCAGGGCTCGTTCCTGCGTTCCAACTAGAGTGTCTGTGAGGGGTTGCAGTGTTGTGGCACCAGCACCAGTGCCTAAGGCCTAATTTTTCAGCTCCTGTTCAACAGGGGCATGTAATTACAATTCTTGATCTAATATTTCACAGCAGGGCCCTGTGAGGGCTTACAGTGTTTTGGCCACAGCAACACCTAAGGCCCAAATTTCTGCTGAGTATATAGGGCAGGACCCTACTTTCAAACATCTAACTTACAAACGACTCCTACTTGCAAACGGAAGGAGACAACAGGAAGTGAGATGAAATCTACCCCTAGGAAGGGAAATTCTCTCATGTAAGAGTTAATATGGGAAAACAATTTCTCCTTTCCACTGATGCTTTCCAATCCTTGTTCCACAAAAAAACCCAAATTTTCAAAAAACATTTTTCATTGGGACAAAAAAGTGAGGTGAAATCTTCTGAAGAGGAGGAAAGACGCAAAACAAATGTCACAGGGGTGATAACCCTTCCCTATGTTTTCCAAAAAGCTTAGAAAAGATTTTTTGGCTGGAGCTAAACACGTTAAAAATGTTCAAAATTACAAACAGATTCTACTTAACAACAAACCTACAGTCCCTGTCTTGTTTGCACCGCCTGTATACTGCTGTTCAGAGTATATAGGGACCTTTCCTTATTTTAATTTGGGTGCGGGGTTCCCCTTAATATCCATACAAGACCCAAAGGGCCTGGTAATGGACTGGGGGGTACCCATGCCGTTTGTCTCACTGATTTTCATCCATATTGCCAGGACCCGACATGACATTAAACCCGCAAGCAGTTTTAAATGAGATTTTTTCCTTTAAAAATGACATTTGGTGCAGGGACTGTTCTGTCACTTTACAGGCATACTATAGACACCCCCCAGGTACGATATTTAAAGGAATATTTCACTTTTTTTTTTTTACTTTAAGCATCATTAAAATCACTGCTCCCGAAAAAACAGCCGTTTTTAAAAGTTTTTTTTGCATTGATACATGTCCCCTGGGGTAGGACCCGGGTCCCCACACCCTTTTTAGGACAATACCATGCAAATTAGCCTTTAAAATGAGCACTTTTGATTTCGAACGTTCGAGTCCCATAGACGTCAATGGGGTTCTAACGTTCGTGCGAACTTGCGGTCCGTTCGCGGGTTCTGGTGCGAACCGAACCGGGGGGTGTTCGGCTCATCCCTAGTCATGAATGGTAGGTACATATTATGGGGTAGCATGGTAGGAGCGGTGGTTGACATTAGTGCATAATGTGTTTAGGATTAGGCAGCTTATCTAAACATGCAAACAATAAAACTGTGTAACAAAGAGAGACCCCTGGGCAAGGTAACCTCCAGTGCTAGGTGGGGCAGGTATTAGGGTTGAGGCATAGCCGAGGAAAGGCGGCTGACGTCCATTCAAGTAGTGCATCAGTCCACTCCTTTAAGGGAGTGATGTAGTGGCGAGGGGGTTGAGGCCTAGGTTGGCGACTGGAAATTACCTCTCCCAGGGGCTTGCACAACTGGTCCGTAACCATATGCCTCTGAAAGGGGCATAAATTAGGTAAAAGAAGGCATCCGAAACCTTAGAGGGCGGTTATTGGCGATAATGAGAGCACCGCCCTATGAAGTCTCTCCTAATCAAAAAATGAAAGAACGATAAAACCGTTAAACAGTATACACTAAACCATAAGGTGGATGTACCGGCCAGTTCATACTCCAGTATGTGAAGGTGATGAGTATTGCAGCTTGGTGGGATCCGCAGGTTGTCGACGTGCAGGTGGAGTGCAGGACTATCATTGTGCTGCGCCTCCGTGGCAATAGGTAGGAGGGTGTCTTATTGTAGACCGCTGCGATACTGGGGTCTCCATGCAGGTCACTGCTGTGGTTGCTAGTAGCTAAGTGTGCAGCAGCCTGGGATGAAGTGCTGTTTCCGTTCGGTGCTGGCGGCTTGTCAGGTCGGCGTGCATGCGTGCAGCATCAGGTCTTACGTGAGCACGTTGGAGTATGGGCGGGGTGCGTCGTCGCAGGGCAGTGTGGATGTTGTAGTCGTGGGCTCGGGTTTCCGGCTGAAGCCGAGCGATAGTGGGCAGTGACATCTGCCCACCGGACTAAGGACAATTTCTGTGGGCGTTCACTGAGCGAGTTCCGAAGGCGGTCGTGCAGTAACATCTCTTTGGTGCTGAGTTGGAGGGAAAATAGCCCACCAGCCGGTGGCTCCGGCTGACATGTCCTGCTAACGATCTAGTGCGACTTTCTGAGATGGTTTCGCAAAAAAGGAAAAAAGGTGTAAAAAAGAAAAAATGAACAATAAAAGTCATTAGGAACTCAAACTTTGAATAAAGTCAAAGGCCTCGGGTTTTGTGGTTGGCACATTCCGACATCCAAGAGGACAAGGCCGCTTTAGACATGCCTGTTACGGCCCCTGCGCGTACCCCGGGATCTAGGGGAGACGTGTGGGCTGTTGGTACGGTGGTATGAGCGGTGTGTAGTGAGGCTTCTGCGAGCGGAGGGTGAACGTCTCCGGTTGAGCCGAGGCGATTGCGTCTTCATGGGGTCTTCCCTGGCCATCCCTGTGCGGGGGCGAAAGGCTGCGTACCAGTTTGGTACTGGTATCAAGGGGATGCCGAGGGTGGCGCAGAAATGAGGAAGGTCTTCTGGGACTTTGAGGATCGCTGTGCGGCCGTGTGTGGAGGCAGAGAGGCAGAAGGGAAACTTCCACTTATACAGTATTTGTCTGTCCCTCAGGGTCTCTAGCAGGGGTCTCAGGTCTCACCTGTGTTGAAGAGTAATACCGGAGAGATCCTGGTAGATTTGCACCGGGGCCCCATCATGCAATATCTGGGGTCTGCCATTTTGAGGATTTCCTCTTTAAGTCTGAAGTCCACGATGCAGCAGATAATGTCCCTTGGTGGGTCTGCTTCCCTGCCTTTGGGGCGCAGTGCACGGTGGATACGTTCCATGTCAATCGGGGTGTGAGCAGGCCGGTCAAGCAGAGAGTTAAAGATGGAGACTATAGCCGTGGAGATCTGATCTCCTTCAAATGTCTCCGGCAGGCCTCTGATACGCAGATTGTGCATTCTGCCTCTGTTGTCGAGGTCTTCAATGTGCCTCTGCATGTCACGCAGCTGTCGGGTGTGTGAGTCTACATCTTCCGTAACCGACTGAAGAATAACTTCATGATGGTCAGACACGTTCTCTACCACCTGGACCCTATCATTCAGTGACTTGAGGTCCAGTCCGAAATGGCGGCTGCCAGTGCCTCTTTAATATCATCCGCCACGGAGCGGAGATCCAGAATGGTTAGGGGCGGGTGCGGCCTGAGTTCTATCCCTTCTTCCCCATCGGCCGGAGGCAGTAGTTGAGGTGGCGGAATGGGCATAAGGTGCGGTTGAGAGGATGGTTGTGAGGAGAGCCCCTGTGAGTGGCGGGAGGGCGCCAGATGCCTCTACCCGCCATCTCCGGGATGTTCTGCCCCTGTGTCCCGGCCAGGTCTCTTAGGGATCTCGAGCGAGATGCTGAGGAGGTTCGGGAAGCTGTTCCCATAGTCGGTGGAGGGTGCAGTGCGAGATTACCTCAAAATATTAGTGGCTTTCTCCTGTGGCGGACGGAGCTGTAGGATTAGGCGACTATCTCCATGCCAGGTCAGGCCACGCCCCGGGATCTGAGATTTAAAAAAAAATTATTCGGTTACATCAGCATCAGGTGCTTGGTAGCTGGTGGTGATCCAAGACTGATTCATTTTCATGAAGGTCAGTCGATCGACCGAGTCGGTGGACAGACGCACCCTGTGATCGGTTACAAAGCCTCCAGCAGCACTGAATGTGCGTTCTGAAAGAACGCTGGATGCAGGACAGGCCAGTAGCTCAATTGCATACTGTGCAAGCTCTGGCCAGTGATCCATCATCAAGACCCAATAACCCAGAGGATTTTCGGTGGGAAAGGTGTCCAAGTCAGATCTTGCCCCTAGGTATTCCTGCACCATGTAAAACAGACGCTGGCGATGGTTGCTGGAACCGATCATACCTTGGGGCTGCGGACCAAAAAATTGTCTGAACGCATCGGTCAGACGGCCACCTTCTCCACCGCTCCTTCTTTAAATGACCGAAGCCTCAGCAACACGTTGTCCAGAAACAGGAGTTTCTAACCTCCCAGTCTCTGGGAACGCGTTGCACAGACCTTTCTGCAAGGCCTCCCGAAGATGTTTCATCCTCTTCTCCCTCTGCGATGGCAAGATAAGGTCTGCAACCTTACCCTTGTAACGTGGATCAAGGAGGGTTGCCAACCAGTATTGGTCCTTCTCCTTGATACCATGAATACGAGGATCCTTACGCAGGCTTTGCAGGATCAGGGAGGCCATGCAGCGTAGGTTTGCTGAGGCATTCGGTCCGGAGTCCTCTGGGTCACTAAGGACGGCATGGTCCGCAGCCACCTCCTCCCAGCCACGTACAAGTCAATGTGTTTCTTGGGACTGATCCCTTAAAGACTGCTGCTGATGCTGAGTGCCAGGCTCCACCTCCATACTTTCACAATCTTCCTCCTCCTCCTCCTCATCCTCTTCCTGTGTGATCGGCGGGCACGCAGGAACACTGTCTGGATAAAGGGGGCCTTGAGAGCTAAGGAAGTCCTCCTCTTCCTGCCTCTGTTCTGCCTCAAGTGCCCTGTCCATTATTCCACGCAGTGTGTGCTCCAACAGGTGGACAAGGGGGACAGTGTCACTGATGCATGCACTGTCACTGCTCACCATCCTCGTGGCCTCCTCAAATGGTGACAGGACAGTGCATGCATCCCTGATCATGGCCCACTGGTGTGGGGAAAAAAAACAAGCTCCCCTGACCCTGTCCTGGTGCCATAGTCGCACAGGTACTCATTGATGGCCCTCTACTGCGTGTGCAGCCGCTGCAGCATGGCCAACGTTGAGTTCCACCTGGTGGGCATGTCACAGATTAGGCGGATCTTGGGCAGGTTAAACTCCTTTTGGAGGTCCGTCAGCCGAGCACTGGCATTATATGACCGGCGGAAATGCACACAGACTTTCCTGGCCTGCCTCAGGACATCCTGTAAGCCCGGGTATCTGCCCAAGAACCGCTGCACCACCAAGTTAAGGACGTGAGCCAAACAGGGCACATGGGTCATTTGTCCCTGTCGGAGGGCAGAGAGGAGGTTGGTGCCATTGTCGCAAACCACCATTCCTGCCTTAAGTTGGCGTGGCGTCAACCACCTCTGAACCTGCCCCTGCAGAGCTGACAGAACCTCTGCCCCAGTGTGACTCCTGTCCCCCAAGCATACCAGCTCAAGCACTGCATGGCATCTTTTGGCCTGCGTACTTGCGTAGCCCCTTGAACGGCTACGGAGCACCACTGGTTCCGAGGACAAAGCACAGGAAGAGGCTATGGAGGAAGAAGAAGAGGAGGGGGTGGAGGAGAGAGGTGTGTCACAATCATTAGCATTTTGGAGGCGTGGTGGCGGAACAACCTCCAACACTACTGCACCTTGTCCTGCATCCTTCCCAGCTGCCAGCAGAGTCACCCAATGCGCCGTGAAACTTAGGTAACGTCCCTGTCCATGCCTGCTGGACCATGAGTCAGCGGTAATATGCACCTTACCTCTGACCGCCCTGTCCAGCGAGGCATGGACATTGCCTTCCACATGCCGGTAGAGAGCCAAAATCGCCTTCCGTGAGAAAAAGTGGCATTTGGGTACCTGCCACTGAGGAACCGCACATTCCACAAACTCACGGAAGGGGGCAGAGTCTACCAACTGAAAAGGCAGCAGTTGAAGTGCTAGCAATTTTGCCAAGCTAGCATTCAACCGCTGCACATGTGGATGGCTGGGAGCAAACTTCTTTCGGCGGTGCAGCAGCTGGGGCAGGGAAATTTGCCTGGTACAATCTGACGTCGGTGTACCGAAAGCAGATTGCCCACAAGTACTTGGCTGTGACACACCTAATTCTACACCTTCATTCCTCTCAGTGCAGGTCTCAGAGAGGACTGAAGGTATAGTGGGGTTGGAGATCTCAGCTGATGAGGAGCAAGGAGAGGTCCTCTTTGTTCTTTGGTGTGGGTCTTTTAGATACACCTGCCAACGAACTGCATGGCAGGTCAACATATGTCTGGTCAAGCATGTGGTACCCAAGCGGGAGATGTTTTGGCCATGCGAGATACGCTTGAGACATATGTTGCAAATAGCAGCGATGCGATCTGATGCACTCGTCTCAAAAAAGGCCCACACCAAAGAACTTTTTGAATAACGCGCAGAGACTGCAGCGCCCTGCACATGTGGAGCTTTGGGGTGTGATGCAGTCAATGTGCTGCCCTTAGGCTGGCCCCTGGAGGGCATCCTGCCTCGTTGGTGATGTGCCGCCTCCTCCTCCTCTTCCTCTCTCCTATCAGGCACCCACGTTGGGTCAGTGACCTCATCATCCCCTCCCTCCTCATCACTGGAGCAAACCTGGCAGTATGCTGCAGCAGGGGGAGCATGACTGCCAGATTGCTGTCCTTCTTGGGCACCCCCTCTGTCCGTGCTCATGTTACTGCCTTCATCAAGCTCAGTATCATCATCAGAGCCTTCCAAACGCTGGGCATCCTCCTGGAGCATGTACCCAACACTGTGGTCAAACAGTTTGAGGGACTCCTCAGGAGGACATGGTGGGGCTAGGGAAGGAGTCACTGATGACTTTGAGCCGAGGGAAGAGGCCGCTGCTTTGCCAGACAAAGTACCCTGGGCATGGGTGAGAGAGGATGAGGAGGATGAGGACGGCTTGGTCATCCACTCGACCAAGTCTTCCGCATGTTGCGGCTCAACATGGCCAGCTGCCGAAAAAAAAGCCAAGCGTGTCCCACGGCCACGTGCTGATGAGGATGTACCGTCTCCACGACCAGCACTAGACACAGAGCCTGCTTGCCCTCTCTTATTGGCTTGTGACTGTCTGCCTCTCCTTCTTGGCCTTCCAGACATACTAATGGCCTGCAGCTGCACTAAGCTGGGATATATATATATGTGCTGATACTGCAGCTAGCAAAATCAACTTTCTGCCTGTAGTATGAGAACACCACCAACCTTCTACAGGTAGCTTTAGCTGAACACTGTGCAGAGCTCGCAAAAAACTAACTTGTAGCTTTTTTAGCTGCCTGCTGTAGTGATAGGATCAGGAAAACACCACCAAGCTTCTACAGGTAGCTTTAGGTGAACACTGTGCAGAGCTCGCAAAAAAATAACTTGTAGGTTTAGTTGAACACTGTGAGGTGGACGCACCACACTAACTTGTAGTTTTAGCTGAACACTGTGAGCCTGTGAGCAGGACGCACAGCACTAACTTGTAGTTTTAGCTGAACACTGTGAGCAGGACGCACTGCACTAACTTGTAGCTTTAGATGAACACTGTGCAGATGTCTCACTACACCAACTTGTAGGTTTAGCTGAACACTGTGAGCAAGACGCACAGCACTAACTTGTAGTTTTAGCTGAACACTGTGAGCAGGACGCACCGCACTAACTTGTAGGTTTAGCTGAACACTGTGAGGTGGACGCACCACACTAACTTGTAGTTTTAGCTGAACACTGTGAGCAGGACGCACCCCACTAACTTGTAGGTTTAGCTGAACACTGTGAGCAGGACGCACTGCACTAACTGTAAATAGTCTAGCTGCCTGACTGTGGTACTAATAGGATCAAAAGAACACCAGCAATTTTCTTCAGGTAGCTGTAAATACTGTAACAAGACAAGCCTGCCTGTCAGTAAGAAGATAACAGGAATGGATCTAGCTGAACACTGTGAGCAGGACGCACTCCACTAACTTTTAGGTTTAGCTGAACACTGTGAGCAGGACACACTGCACTAACTGTAAATAGTCTAGCTGCCTGACTGTGGTACTAATAGGATCAAAAGAACACCAGCAATTTTCTTCAGGTAGCTGTATATACTGTAACAAGACAAGCCTGTCTGTCAGTAAGAAGATAACAGGAACGGATCTAGCTGAACACTGTGAGTAGGACGCACTGCACTAACTGTAAATAGTCTGGCTGTCTGACTGTGGTACTAATAGGATCAAAAGAACACCAGTAATTTTCTTCAGGTAGCTGTATATACTGTAACAAGACAAGCCTGCCTGTCAGTAAGAAGATAACAGGAACGGATTTAGCTGAATACTGTGAGCAGGACGCACTGCACTAACTTGTAGCTTTAGATGAACACTGTGCAGAGGTCTCACTACACTAACTTGTAGGTTTAGCTGAACACTGTGAGCAGGACGCACAGCACTAACTTGTTGTTCTGCTTCGCGCTATTGAACTGTTGTATAACACTAGTCAGACAGCTTAACAATAATTCAGAAGTCAAGAAACGTGAGACATCAGATCTGTATGTATTCTTTATCCCGAATAACTTTGTAAAACTACAACATAAGCATAAACAAAACATATGTGTCAGTACATTAAACATTATACAGCAGCCTCACTCTATCAGTGAGAGTACTCACAGACAATTCCATCATTAGTCCAGGAATAGTTTAAGAGCTCTTCTTCATGCAGACTGTTAGATCCAGAAGCAGTAATGGAATGAAGGAAATACAGTTCCAGGTTAAAGGTTACTGCCTTTACTATGAGGAGAATCCTACTTCCTTCAAGCTCTGGCAAAGTAATAACCATCTCTGACCACTAGATGGCAACAACATAAACTAACATTGCAGTATAAACTGTAACAGCACATAGCACATATTATTATGAACAATATGGGCAGAACACTTGTAGTTTTAGCTGAACACTGTGAGCAGGACGCACCGCACTAACTTGTAGGTTTAGCTGAACACTGTGAGGTGGACGCACCGCACTAACTTGTAGTTTTAGCTGAACACTGTGAGCAGGATGCACCACACTAACTTGAAGGTTTAGCTGAACACTGTGAGGTGGACACACCACACTAACTTGTAGGTTTAGCTGAACACTGTGAGCAGGACGTACCCCACTAACTTGTAGGTTTAGCTGAACACTGTGAGCAGGACGCACCCCACTAACTTGCAGTTTTAGCTGAACACTGTGAGCAGGACGCACCACACAAACTTGTAGGTTTAGCTGAACACTATGAGCAGGACGCACCCCACTAACTTGTAGGTTTAGCTGAACACTGTGAGCAGGACGTACCCCACTAACTTGTAGTTTTAGCTGAACACTGTGAGCAGGACGCACTGCACTAACTGTAAATAGTCTAGCTGCCTGACTGTGGTATTAATAGGATCAAAAGAACACCAGTAATTTTCTTCAGGTAGCTGTATATACTGTAACAAGACAAGCCTGCCTGTCAGTAATAAGATAACAGGAACGGATCTAGCTGAACACTGTGAGCAGGACGCACTGCACTAACTGTAAATAGTCTAGCTGCCCGACTGTGGTACTAATAGGATCAAAAGAACACCAGTAATTTTCTTCAGGTAGCTGTATATACTGTAACAAGACAAGCCTGCCTGTCAGTAAGAAGATAACAGGAACGGATCTAGCTGAACACTGTGAGCAGGACGCACTGCACTAACTGTAAATAGTCTAGCTGCCTGACTGTGGTACTAATAGGATCGAAAGAACACCAGTAATTTTCTTCAGGTAGCTGTATATACTGTAACAAGACAAGCCTGCCTGTCAGTAGGAAGATAACAGGAACGGATCTTGCTGAACACTGTTAGCAGGATGTACTGCACTAACTGTAAATAGTCTAGCTGCCTGACTGTGGTACTAATAGGATCAAAAGAACACCAGCAATTTTCTTCAGGTAGCTGTAAATACTGTAACAAGACAAGCCTGCCTGTCAGTAGGAAGATAACAGGAACGGATCTAGCTAAACTGAATACAGTGTATACATATATATGCAACACCTGGGATGCATATACATACACAATACACTGTAAGTGCAGCTAACTGACTGACTGTTCTGCCTAATCTATCCAACTCAAATCAAATGACACTGTTTCTCTGTCTATCTCTTTCAACGCCGGAACACACACTACACAGGGCTGCCGTGCAGGCGGCCTTATATAGTGTGGGGCGTGTACTAAATCCTCTGAGCCATAATTGGCCAAAGCCTCCTTGGCTTTGGCCAATTACGACTCTCTGTTCAGACGGCGCTGTGATTGGCCAAGCATGTGGGTCATAGTGCATGCTTGGCCAATGCACTGCGATGCCGCAGTAAATTATGGGCCGTGACGCGCCACACGAATTTGGCGGGAACGGCCCATATCGTTCGCAATTCGGCGAACGGGCGAACAGACGATGTTCGAGTCGAACATGGGTTCGACTCGAACACGAAGCTCATCCCTACTCACCAACCAGTCTGCCTACCAACCAAATTAACCTGTCCAACAGTCTGCGTTAAAAACAGGGGTTTAGTTAGCACACATTTGCATGGGTCATCTCTTTGTTACCTTTTCCTACTGTATCCAGAAACTAAAAAAAAAATGTTTTGGCAGAAGATACATTATTGTATATATCTGTACAATGTAAGTGAAAGAGGGGCATTTGCAAAGAAAAAGGAATGTGTGGAGCCAGGACTTATTTATGTCCACTCCCACCCCCTTGCCGGTTATTTAAAAGAGAAGTTTAAAAAATAAAAATTTATAGGTGGACGCAGCATTGATCTAATGCTGCATCTGCCCCCTGCCAGGTCTGCAGTGAGAGCTGAGAGATCAAACACCGCTGATCACTCAAGTTCTCCCCCTCCACTCTAGAGCTGCACGATTCTGGCTAAAATGAGAATCACAATTTTTCTGCTTAGAAGATAGATCGCGATTCTCTCATGATTCTCGTGGCATAACATCATCTTTCACATTAAAACAAAAAAATTGGGCTAACTTTACTGTTTCGTTTTTTTTTTTATTCATTGAAGTTTATTTTTTCCCAAAAAATTGTGTTTGAAAGACCGCTGGGCAAATACAGTGTGACATAAAATATTGCAGCAATTGACATTTTATTCCCTAGGGTATTTGCTAAAATATATATAATGTTTGGGGGTTCCAAGTAATTTTCTAGCAAAAAATAGTTACATAGTTACATAGTTACATAGTAGGTGAGGTTGAAAAAAGACACAAGTCCATCAAGCCCAACCTATGTGTGCGATTATGTGTCAGTATTACATTGTATATCCCTGTATGTTGCGGTCGTTCAGGTGATTATCTAATAGTTTATTGAAGCTATCAATGCTCCCCGCTGAGACCACTGCCTGTGGAAGGGAATTCCACATCCTTGCCGCTCTTACAGTAAAGAACCCTCTACGTAGTTAAAGGTTAAACCTCTTTTCTTCTAATTTTAATAAGTGGCCGCAAGTCTTGTTAAACTTTCTTCTGCCAAAAAAGTTTTATCCCTATTGTGGGGTCACCAGTATAGTATTTGTATATCAAAATCATGTCCCCTCTCAAGCGTCTTTTCTCCAGAGAGAATAAGTTCAGTGCTCGCAACCTTTCCTCATAACTAAGATCCTCCAGACCCTTTATTAGCTTTGTTGCCCTTCTTTGTACTCGCTCTATTTCCAGTACATCCTTCCTGAGGACTGGTGCCCAGAACTGGACAGCATACTCTAGGTGCGGCCAGTTGATCCCCTTTTTAATGCATGCCAATATTCTGTTTGCTTTGTTAGCAGCAGTTATTGATTTTAACTTAAGAAACAAGTGTCAGAAAAAGATTTAGACTTTAAGTGGTTAAACTTAATCTATTTACACGTTGTTAAAAACTTGGCAAACTGCCTAGATTTTTTCTTTACACACAGAAGTTTATCCCTTTGATCTAAGAAGGAAGAGTAATGCCGCGTACACACGAGCGGACATTACGGCGGACTTTGCCCGGCGGACTTTTCGACGTACTTTCCGACGGACTTTGTGAATGAACGGACTTGCCTACACACAATCCACCAAAGTCCGTCGAATTCGTACGTGATGACGTACGACCGGACTAAAACAAGGAAGTTCATAGCCAGTAGCCAATAGCTGCCCTAGCGTGGCTTTTTGTCCGTCGAACTAGCATACAGACGGCGGACTTTTCGACCGGACTCGATTTCAACGGATACATTTAAAACAAGTTTTAAATCTAATTCCGTCCAACTTTTGAGAAAACAAAGTCCGCTGGAGCCCACACACATCGAATTGTCCGACGAAATCCAGTCCGCCGGGCAAAGTCCGCCGTAATGTCCGCTCGTGTGTACGCGGCATTAGTTACAATGTTTAATTTTAAAAACTTGGCACACTGCGCGAATGTTTTCTTTTGACAGCTGAGTGAGCAGATAAGTCTCTCCACTTGTTATATGAAAGAATCGTCAAACTCTGCAATAGAGATCGTCAGGGAGGTTGAATCGAGATCACAATTTTTTAATGATTAATTGTGCAGCTCTACTCCACTCTTTTCTTTACCCAGTGTATATACAGTATCTATCTTCTGTTAAAATGACTGCTATTTTATTATACATTAGTGTAACCACATGCTATAAAGGGGTTAAGTGAAGTTTCTCATTGTCTCTGACTGGATCGTTATGTCACTGACATTTTAATTTTGAAGAAATGAGGGTGGCACTGTTTTCTGTTGGGGGTGCATCTTACCTTATTATTCTCTGCAGAAGCTGCCTGACTTGCTATTTTAAACTTTGAGATGTTTATAACTCCAAGAAGCTAGAACAGCCAAATGTAAATTAATGCAGTATTGTTAGTGTAGAAATCTTTGTATACTCTATCTGACTGACCTAATTTTGCTTTGCTAGATAAAAGAAATAGGTTGATATAAAACCCTCTTTCGTTAAAGACACCATTAAGATTTTAAAAATATATAAAGGTTTCCTACAACGTTAAATGATAAAGAAATCCCCTGGACTTATATTTGGACTTAGACAAGCAAGTACATAATATTTCAGATACACACTGACAAGTAATGTCAAATTAATTATATGAAACATATTAAACATATGGACATTCTTTATGACCCCAGGGTCTTGGCAGTGCATGTTGTTGAAGGAAAGCAGATATTTACATCTGTGTAATTAGTAGCAATATGTTTGTTAGGCTGGCCTACTGAAATCATTAAATAATTTTATACCAGTCAGCAGTAGTTGCTGTAAATAGGGATGTTAACATAGGCTGTTCTAAACCAAGAGTTCAGTGCTGAGACCTGTGTGTCACAAGGTCCTCACTTGTGACAGAGTGTATTTACCAAGGTTTTTAGGGGAATAAATTCCTCACTCTCTAATTATCACTGTTTCTGCTTTACAATGCCTTTTGTCACAGTCCTTTTTTTTGTCTGTGATCCTCCACTGTTATGTATCTTCAGGACCATATTTCACCAACTGGCTTTTGCTGCCAATGCCTTGTGTATGGATGTTGCCTCTTTCTCTCTCTCTGTCACTGTCCTCCTATCAGATCATGCAGCAAATACAGTAAGTGCAATCCCTTTATCCCTTTCTCACATCTTGACAAATGAAAGGCAGAGTTGCATTCCCTTATGTCTACAAATACCCTGTGCTTTCAGTTCTAGACACACATCAGTAGTGGCAGTACCTCTAAAAATGGCAATATATTTGTTCAATGAAAAATGATGACTATAATCAATAAGTAATTCATAACACTTTATGGAAATTTATAAATGTGTATTGTAACTTCAATACTAAAAATGTACCATCTTAGGAATTTTATAGCAGCTTAAGAAGCTATACGGAGTTTGTGCAAAAAAATTACATTTTAGATCAACTGTCCATTGCAGCTGTTAAAGTGGTTGAAAACCCTTACAGACCACTTTGACCTACAGGTAAACCTAGATTAAGGCTTACCTGTAGGTCCAAGAAATATCTCCTAAACCTACAGGGTTTAGGAGATGTTTGCAAAAAGACAGGCACTGCTGTCTATGGCGCATGCGTGGGAGTGACGTCTTTGCGGCTCCAGCCAATCACAGCTCCGGAGCCACGATACCCGGAAAGAAGATGGACGCTCCATAGCAGAGGGGACAGCAGTGACATTGCAGGCTCCAGTGTCAGGTAAGTGACACATAATGGGCTACTATGCAATGCATAGTAGTCCATTATGCTTTACCTTTGCAGGGAAACAAAGAGGAAGTAAACCCATTAGGGTTTACTTCCCCTTTAAGTCTCTGTTGACTATTCCTATGCATTTATTTTGTGGTCCAAGAGTTTCTATTAGCACATTGGTAAAATTAGATTAGAGCAAGTATAGGATAATCAAACATTTTTATCAGCAAAAGAAAACATTGTCCTGTGCTAAAACCTGTTAAAGGTGTGAAACTGAAACCTTTAAATAGCTATTCAAAGCAGAGAGATTGCAAAGTTGAGAGGACCCAAGGAAGAATGAAGATGCTGTGACAAGCCCCTAGCTCCCTTAACCACTTCAATATAGGGCACTTATCACACTTTGAATGATAATTGTGTGGTCGTGCAACACTGTACCTACACACATTTTTCATCTTTTTTCCCCACAAATAGAACTTTCTTTTGGTGGTATTTCATGACCACTGGGGTTTTTATTTTTTGCGCTACAAATAAAGAAAAAAAAAAAATTTTTTCTAAATTTTCGGTCATTTTTTGTTTCTGTTACAAAACTTTTTAAATAGGTAGGTTTTCTCCTTCACTGATGGGCACTGATGAGGCTGCACTGATGGCCACTGATAGGTGGCACTGATGAGCACTCATAGGTGGCACTTATGGGCACTGGTGGCCACGTATAGGTGGCACTGATAGGCAGCACTGATCAGGAGGCACTGGCAGGCATCACTGATGGGCATAGAGTGCCATCCCTAATGGGCACAGATTGGAATCCCTGGTGGGCTCTAGTGGGCTTACCTGATGGTCATGGGTGGGCATCCCTTGTGGGCACGGGTGGGCATCCTTGGGGGGCTGCACTGATAATCATGCTGTTTTTTTTCATGATTTTTTTTTTTTAGCTGGCAATTCAGCCCGCTGACAGCTGACGACTCATCGGTTGTTAACCACTTGAGCACCGGACCATTATGCTGCCTAAGGACCAGAGGTCTTTTTCCAATTTGGCACTGCGTCGCTTTAACTGCTAATTGCGCGGTCATGCAATGCTGTATCCAAACGAAATTTGCGTCCTTTTCTTCCCACAAATAGAGCTTTCTTTTGATAGTATTTGATCACCTCTGCGTTTTTTATTTTTTGCGCTATAAACGGAAAAAGACCGAATTTTTTTTAAAAAAATGATATTTTCTAATTTTTGTTATAAAAAAAATCCAATCAACTCAATTTTAGTCATACATTTAGGCCAAAATGTATTCAGCCACATGTCTTTGGTAAAAAAATGTCAATAAGCGTATATTTATTGGTTTGCGCAAAAGTTATAGAGTCTACAAACTAGGGTACATTTTCTGGAATTTACACAGCTTTTAGTTTATGACTGCCTATGTCATTTCTTGAAGTGCTAAAATGGCAGGGCAGTACAAACCCCCCCAAATGACCCCATTTTGGAAAGTAGACACCCCAAGGACATTGCTGAGAGGCATTTTGAACCCATTAAATATTTTTTTTTTGTCCCAAGTGATTGAATAATGACAAAAAAAAAAAAATATTTACAAAAAGTTGTCACTAAATGATATATTGCTCACACAGGCCATGGGCCTATGTGGAATTGCACCCCAAAATACATTCAGCTGCTTCTCCTGAGTATGGGGATACCACATGTGTGGGACTTTTTGGGAGCCTAGCCGCGGCTGGGGCCCCGAAAACCAAGCACCGCCTTCAGGATTTCTAAGGGCATAAATTTTTGATTTCACTCCTCACTACCTATCACAGTTTTGAAGGCCAAAAAATGCCCAGATGGCACAAACCCCCCCCCCCCCAAATGACCCCATTTTGGAAAGTAGACACCCCAAGCTATTTGCTGAGAGACATGTTGAGTCCATGGAATATTTTATTTTTTGACACAAGTTGCGGGAATGTGACAATTTTTTTTTTTTTGCACAAAGTTGTCACTAAATGATATATTTCTCACACAGGCCATGGGTATATGTGGAATTGCACCCCAAAATACATTTAGCTGCTTCTCCTGAGTATGGGGATACCACATGTGTGGGACTTTTTGGGAGCCTAGCCGCATACGGGGCCCCGAAAACCAAGCACCGCCTTCAGGATTTCTAAGGGCGTAAAGTTGTGATTTCACTCCTCACTACCTATCACAGTTTTGAAGGCCATAAAATGCCAAGATGGCACAAAACTCCCCAAATGACCCCATTTTGGAAAGTAGACACCCCATGCTATTTGCTGAGAGGCATGTTGAGTCCATGGAATATTTTATATTTTGACACAAGTTGCGAAAAAGTAACACTTTTTTTTTTTTTGCACAAAGTTGTCACTAAATGATATATTGCTCAAACATGCCATGGGCATATGTGGAATTACACCCAAAAATACATTCTGCTGCTTCTCCTGAGTACGGGGATATCACATGTTTAGGACTTTTTGGGAGCCTAGCCGTGTACGGGGCCCCGAAAACCAAGCACCGCCTTAAGGATTTCTAAGGGCATACATTTTTGATTTCACTCCTCACTACCTATCACAGTTTTGAAGGCCATAAAATGCCAAGATGGCACAAAACCCCCCAAAATGACCCCAGTTTGGAAAGTAGACACCCCAAGCTATTTGCTGAGAGGCATGTTGAGTCCATGGAATATTTTATTTTTTGACACAAGTTGCGGGAAAGTGACAATTTTTTTTTTTTGCACAAAGTTGTCACTAAATTATATATTTCTCACACAGGCCATGGGCATATGTGGAATTGCACCCCAAAACACATTTAGCTGCTTCTCCTGAGTATGGGGATACCACATGTGTGGGACTTTTTGGGAGCCTAGCCGCATACGGGGCCCCGAAAACCAAGCACCGCCTTCAGGATTTCTAAGGGCGTAAAGTTGTGATTTCACTCCTCACTACCTATCACAGTTTTGAAGGCCATAAAATGCCAAGATGGCACAAAACCCCCCAAAGGACCCCATTTTGGAAAGTAGACACCCCAAGCTATTTGCTGAGAGGCTTGGTGAGTATTTTTCAGCTCTCATTTGTTTTTGAAAATGAAGAAAGACAAGAAAAATGTATTTTTTTTCTTCTTTCAATTTTCAAAAGTTTGTGACAAAAAGTGAGGTCTGCAAAATACTCACTATACCTCTCAGAAACTAGCTTGGGGTGTCTATTTTCCAAAATTGGGTCATATTGGGGGGGGGGTTGTGCCATCTGGGCATTCCATGGCCTCCGAAACTGTGATAGGCAGTGAAGAGTGAAATCAAAAATTTACGCCCTTAGAAAGCCTGAAGGCGGTGCTTGGTTTTCGGGGTCCCGTGCGCGGCTAGGCTCCCAAAAAGTCCCACACATGTGGTATCCCCATACTTAGGAGAAGCAACAGAATGTATTTTGGGGTGTAATTTCACATATTCCCATGGCATGTTTGAGCAATATATCATTTAGTGACAACTTTGTGCAAAAAAAAAAAAAAATTGTCTCTTTCCCGCAACTTGTGTCACAATATAAAATATTCCATGGACTCAACATGCCTCTCAGCAAATAGCTTGGGGTGTCTACTTTCCAAAATGGGGTCATTTGGGGGGGGGGGTTTGAACTGTCCTGGCATTTTATGCACAACATTTAGAAGCTTATGTCACACATCACTCACTCTTCTAACCACTTGAAGACAAAGCCCTTTCTGACACTTTTTGATTACATGAAAAAATTATTTTTTTTGCAAGAAAATTACTTTGAACCCCCAAACATTATATATATTTTTAAAGCAAATGCCCTACAGATTAAAATGGTGGGTGTTTCATTTTTTTTTTCACACAGTATTTGCGCAGCGATTTTTCAAACGCATTTTTTGGGGAAAAAACACACTTTTTTAAATTTTAATGCACTAAAACACACTATATTGCCCAAATGTTTGATGAAATAAAAAAGATGATCTTAGGCCGAGTACATGGATACCAAACATGACATGCTTTAAAATTGCGCACAAACGTGCAGCGGCGACAAAATAAATACATTTTTAAAAGCATTTAAAAGCTTTTACAGGTTACCACTTTAGATTTACAGAGGAGGTCTACTGCTAAAATTACTTCCCTCGATCTGACCTTCGCGGTGATACCTCACATGCATGGTGCAATTGCTGTTCACATTTGACGCCAGACCGACGCTTGCGTTCGCCTTTGCCCGAGAGCAGGGGGGGACAGGGGTGCTTTTTTTTTTTCTTTATTATTTTTTTGCTTTTTTATCTTATTTTTAAACTGTTCCTTTCATTTTATTTTTTTTTTTATTAATTTTATTGTTATCTCAGGGAATGTAAATATCCCCTATGATAGCAATAGGTAGTGACAGGTACTCTTTTTAAAAAAAATTGGGCTCTATTAGACCCTAGATCTCTCCTCTGCCCTCAAAGCATCTGACCACACCAAGATCGGTGTGATAAAATGCTTTCCCAATTTCCCAATGGCGCTGTATACATCCGGCGAAATCTAAGTCATGAAATGCTCGTAGCTTCCGGTTTCTTAGGCCATAGAGATGTTTGGAGCCATTCTGGTCTCTGACCAGCTCTATGATCAGCTGGCTGAATCACCGGCTGCATTTTCAGGTTCCCTGTTGGGACAGGAAAGCCAGAGAAAAACATGGAAGGCGGTGGGGGGGGCATTCCCTCCCACTGCTTGCAAAAGCAGTCTAGAGGCTAATTAGTCGCTAGGATTGCTTTTACATGAAAGCCGACCACTGGCTGAAAAGAATGATACCAAGATGATACCTAAACCTGCAGCCATCATTCTGGTATAACCACTCAAAGTCCAGCAACATACCAGTACGTTGCTGGTCCTTGTTGGGCATATATTGTAAACTTTTTTTTCATGCAGTCTGTGGTCTGAACGAAAAAAAGATATTGATTGGTGGGTATGCCCACCATTAGAATACCTCCCTTCATCCACCCACTTCTAATGATGGGCATACATGCACCATTTATATATGCCGAAGCATGGGGGCAGCTTTATATATTGTGGGAGCAAACGCTGTTGCTGTCAAGATAAATAAATCCGCGCTGCAACTGAATGGCGTACCTGCTAAGCAAATGATTGTTAACAATAAAACAAAGTAACATTACAGTATAACAGTAAGACTTACCATACCTGCAAAGCAAATACAAAAAAAACATAGTAAAAAATAAAACATTTAACGCAACCTGTGCCTAAAATATATATATGCCGAAGCATGGGGGCATCCTCCCGCAAAAGGCAGGAGCAAATCGCTCCTCCACCCACTGCTGCCCCCACGCTTCGGCATATATGCTGAAGTATGTAACTGTGGTGGTGAAATCACCTCCGACAGCGCTGGAGTCACGGCTTTATATATCGTGGGAGCAAACGCTGTTGCTGTCAAGATAAATAAATCCGCGCTGCAACTGAATGGCGTACCTGAAAACAATAAAATGGTTACCAACAAAACACAGTAAACAGTAAAGTATAAAAAAATTGCATATCTGAAAAGCAAACATGGTAAAACATAATAACAATAAAACATTGCAGAATAGAATAGAGTAAAAAAGAGCAGAACAATAGAGAGAGAATAGAGAGAGAGAACAATAAAACAACAACTATTTTTGTTTTTTTTATTTTATATTTTTTTGTGTTTTTATTTTTTTTATTTTTTTATTTATTTTTTTTTACACTTTTTTTAGTAACTTTTAACTTTTGTAACTGGTTCCAGGTTTGGGTCTCTCAAAATGCAATGGCATCTTGGGAGACCCTGTGAAAGTGTGTCCTAGTCTGTGCAGTGCTGAACCCTACGCTAATACTCAACTAGTGTATGGTAGCGTTCAAAGCATTCACCCATGCAAAGACCAGGATTGCCAGGACAGGAGGGACAATAACACCGGGTGTCACGCCTAAATCCGCGCTTGCTGCAGACACGACATCTTTTTTGGGGGGCTCGTTGGGTAGGGGTACTCGGGAGGGCATAAAGAAAATGCCTCTCATGCAGCCGGCTTACTGCATTTGGTTGTTGAAGGTGAGGTAGAGCACCGTCTGGAAACAGAAGGGCTCTGACGATCTCTTCCTGGAATTTAAGGAAGGATCCAGTCCGTCCTGAAGCTCTGTATAGCACATGAGCGTTCAGCAAAGCCAATTGAAATAAATAAACAGACACTTTTTTGTAACAGCGTCTGGCCTTACGGGCAACTAGGTACGGCGCCAACAATTGGTCGTTGAGGTCCACCCCTCCCATATTAAGGTTATATTCGTGGACACAGGGGGGTTTCTCCACAACACCAGTCGCCGTAGTAATTTGGGTCGTCGTGTCTGCATGAAGGGAGGTGAGAACGAAAACATTCTTCTTATCCCTCCACTTCATAGCGAGCAAATTATTATACTTCAAGCAGGCTCTCTCGCCCAGCCTAAGACGGGAATCTACAAGCCGCTGGGGAAAGCCCCGGCGATTAGGTCGCACGGTGCCACATGCTCCAATCTGATGATCAAACAAGTGACTAAAAAGTGGCACGCTCATATAATAATTGTCCACGTACAAGTGGTACCCCTTTCCGAATAAGGGTGACACCAAGTCCCACACTATCTTGCCAGTGCTTCCTATGTAGTCAGGGCAGTTTGTCGGCTATACGTGACTATCTTTGCCCTCGTAAACCATAAAACTACATGTATAGCCTGTGGCCCTGTCACAGAGCTTATACATCTTGACCCCGTATCTGGCACGCTTGCTGGGAAGGTACTGTTTGAATGAAAAGCGGCCAGAAAATTTAATCAGGGACTCATCAACGCAGACAACTTGATGGGGGGTAAACAAGTCTGCAAAACGTTGGTTGAAGTGGTTTACGGGGCCGAATTTTGTAGAGCCGATCGTATGCAGGGTCTCCACGAGGACGACAGAGTTCATTGTCGTTGAAGTGCATGAACTGCAAAATCTGCTCGTATTGTGCCCTGGCCATGGAAGCAGAGAACAAGGGCGAATGGTAAATTGGGTCAGTGGACCAATATGACCGCAACTTACTCTTTTTATTCAAGCCCATGAGGAGGGAAAGGCCCAGAAATATCTCAAACTCGGAGACCGTGATTGGTCTCCAATCTCTGGCAAGGGAGGACTGGGGATTAGCGGCGATGTGTTGACCAGCGTATAAATTGCTTTGGTCCACAATAGATCTATAGAGATCTTCGGTGAAAAACAGTGAATAAAAATCCAGTGGCGAGGCGCATGCGCGGACTCCTCCAAGATGGCCGCTTAAGCCCGGAGCTCCGCACTGCCCTGACCACCCGGCGCACATAGCGGGGGAACCGGGACCCCGTAGGCCACGTCACCCACCTCAAGGCGAATAGGAAGGGTTGGGGATCAACCCTATGCCGGCCGGATCATCCAGGAAGGGCCTGGAACCTCTGTTCAGAGCCTCGGCGGAGCGGGCCGAATCCAAGATGGTGGGCGCCATGCTGCACGGCGCACAGACAGCTGCAGAGAGCCCAGGAGATAAACTTTCCTATGCCGCAGTGACCCGCTCTCTCCCCTCTGGGACCCCAGTGAGTACTCCTCTACACTTGGCTCAGTTCACGGCCCTCTCAGAGCACATTGCAGAAACCTATGACACCCCCCTCGCAGCCTCCCTCCCCTCACATTACAACAGGGCATGAAATGGCGCCCAATCCAGCCCACTCTATCCTCACAGCCCCCGACCTCTTCTCCCAGTTATCAGCTCTGCTGGATAGAGGTCTGGCCCAAACTGCAGCCAAAATAACGGGCGACATCAGAGAGGACTTCCAGGCCCTGGGCTCCAGGATGGAGGCGATCGAAGATAAACTTGACCAGACCATCTCTAAAACCAGGCAGAACTCCAACCACATACAGGTCATACAAGACCAACTGGACATTGCTCTCTCACGCATCGATGACCTTGAAAACAGGTCCAGAAGGGAAAATTTTAGACTCAGAGGTCTCCCAGAATCTATAACCGACTCTACGATGGCGATCCAAGACTTCATTAAACAACTTCTCCCTGACATTCCTCCACATAAATTGGAAATTGACCGCGCTCACAGGACATTAGGACCACCGAGGAAAGATGGCCTCCCCAGAGATATAGTGGTCAAGCCACACTACTTCTCAGTTAAAGAAGAGGTGATGAAAAAGTGCAGATACCAACAGCCCCTCACGTGCAGAGGCCACGCCGTACAAGTCTTTGCGGACATTTCACCTAACACAATACAAAAAAGGAGGGCGTTGAAGCCCCTACTCTCGGTGTTGGCGCAAAACAAAATCAAATATAAATGGGCCTTCCCATTTGCTCTCAAGTTTGATCACAGAGGCAAAACCTACTCTTTCCGCAGCCTCCAAGAAGGAGAACGGATCCTGTTGGACCTCCGCCTCATCTCGCAAGAGTCAGCAATGGACTTCAACAATTCGGCGGCGGGATCATACAAGTGCCCATCCCCTGCAAGCCCCTTGCAACCCCTGTGGGAAAAACCCAAATACAAGCGCCCCAAGGAAGCCAAACCTCCATGAGTCCTCGAGTCAAGACGCTGTTTGATGGACTTTCTCTGATTCCTTTTTCCCTTTGTAGGCTCCTACACGAACACGATAGACTTTTCTTTTTTTTCTCTTTTTATTGCTGGTTTGTTTCTCCCTTTGGTCATCCCAGCATTAGATGGTCTGTGCTAGAGATTTACTGGATTTCTTAGCCGGGGGGGAGGAGGGAGGGGACGTTATGTCCCCTTTCTCTTCCCCCCCCATCCCTCTATGTCTTCTCCTGATAGGAGGGACATAAGCAGGTGTTTCTGCCCCAGGGGGGTCCCTTGGGAGTAATCCTATTGGGACCCACCTGGCGCTAGGTATTTGAATGTCAACCAACACGATCCTTAACACCACTTTCTGACCCAGGCCTCCAAGGCACTGGGTAACAGAGTGTGATCTCATGACTCCTCCTTATGATGTGCCTTAGACGCAAAAATGAGCTTCGTATTGCATGGGCTATAGCTCAAGGAGCCCTCCTCAGCCACCCGGAATTTTGTCCTGGGTGGGAGGGGAGGAAGGTGGGAAAAAAAGGGTGGGCGGGGCCCCCTTCGGTTCCCCAGGTCGGACTAGCTCCGATCAGCAGTTTTTTTGTTTATTCAGTATTTAACTTAGGTGCGCCGAGGTCGCGGCAGTTAGGCTGCACCTCCATTAATCCCAAGGACCAGGTGATACTGGTCTCCTGGGTTAGGAATCCTCCCTGTCAGCAGGGTCTGGACGTTTCCTCCACTGTGAAGAGTGGTGTGCTCTGCTGCCACCACTGTTCACACAAGTCCCGAGAGGACTTGATATTCCCCTCTTCCCCTCTTCCTATGTTCTCTTCTCTACTATCTTCTCTAACAATCTATTTTCTTGTAGTTGGCTGTCTGCTGGGTTATACCCACTCCCCCAGTAAGAAGCGGAAGGATGTCTTAATGGTCCCAACTTCGGTTCCCACTCACCAACTGGAACAGGTAAGCGTTGAGGGATGGGGGGTAGGCCCCCTACTTCTGCTTCATGGCTGACACTGAAAATCTGCCCTCCCTATTAAGGGTGGCCACACACAATACCCAAGGGCTGAACTCTCCTACTAAACGAAGGAAAGTACTTGATTTTATGAAATCCCGCAAGATTGATCTTTTATTTCTCCAAGAAACCCACTTCCCGATCCGGTACAAACCTAACTTTATCCACTCTCAGTTCCCATTGTTTTATCTAGCCAATGCGGAAGATAAGACCAGAGGGGTTGCTATCCTTATATCTAAAAATTGCAGATTCACGCTACATAAGGTTCAACGAGATCCAGAGGGTAGGTACATCCTAGTTAAACCTTTTGACCAATTTGAGGCTTTTATTGACTTACAAAAATTTTTAAGAAAACTAAACATAAAGAAACACTTTGCAATGAACCCAGGTGTAGCAGCAAGGGTAGATCCAGAATTTGAACAAACAAACCTCACAAATATCTCTATTTTTAACCCAAAAACCCCAGGGAACCAATGCATTAATGCTTTTAAAAAAATGGTGGAAGAGGATATTAAAATAATGAGAAATACTAACAAAAAAAGACCAAAAAGCATCTGGAATACCATCAAGGACATAGGAAAAAAACATGAGGTAGTGATCAGGCCTGCTGATAAGGGGGGAGGCCTAGTCATCCTGAATAAAAAGGATTATCAAGATGAGATGAACAACCTTTTAAGTATAGAAAACACATACAAAACGCTAAAAGGGAATCCGAAGAAAAAATATGAAAAGAAGCTTAAAACCTACATTGAAAAAGGGAAAACCAAAGGTATACTAAACTGCAAAGAGGCAGAATATTTAATATCCAACTCAACTAAAACACCAGTGATATATCACACACCTAAGATCCACAAAAGGCTGGAAAAACCACCAGGGAGGCCAATTATTAGTGGGATCAATTCCATCTTTTCTAGGTTGGGGGAGTACCTGGATATTTTTCTAAAACCCTTAGTGAAAGAAGGGAAATCCTACCTGCGGGATAGTATGCAATTAATCCAAGAACTACAAGAGATTAAGGGAGTAGAACAATGGTTACTGGTGGCAGTAGATGATAATTCCCTGTACACGAGCATTGAACAGAAGGACGGTCTACGGGGTGTGGAAAGAGCCCTCCACAGGAACACAAGTATGAAGCAAGAACAGATTAGCTATATACTCGAGGGCCTAAAAATGGCCATGGAATGCAACTATTTTTGGCATGATAAAAAATATTACGTACAAACAAAGGGAGTTGCAATGGGAGCACGCTATGCTCCTAGCGTAGCTAATTTATTCATGGACCTGTGGGAAGACAAATACATCTACAGCCAAAATATACCACAGATTAAGATGTACAAAAGATACATAGATGACTTGTTCATCTTATGGGATGGAACACCAGATAGCCTTACAAAATTCCTTGAAAACTTGAACAATAATAAGTATGGTATTAAGTTCACTGGAAAGTGGAGTTATGAGAAAATTGACTACTTAGACCTAGAAATTTTTAAGACAGGAGATAAGTTATTAACCCGCACCTTTTTTAAACTGACAGACAGAAACGGCTACATCCCCACCTCTAGCTGTCATCACCCAAGATGGAAAAGCAATGTCCCTAAAGGACAGCTACTACGGATAAAACGCAATTGTGATAGAGCCGAAGATTTTAATGAACAGGCCGACATTCTAATCAAAAAATTCCAGGAGAAAGGATATGATAAAGAAAGACTGTTGAAATTAAAAGCAGACATTATGAAGCTAGACAGAACCTCCCTTCTCTCCAATAAGAACAAAAAAGCCCAGAAGATGCCGGAAGTAGCGTTTATTACAGGGTTCAACAGCCAGTTCAGAGATTTCGAGAAAATAATAAAGAAGTACTGGCCCATACTCAAGGAAGATCTCATCTTAACAAAACTCCTGCCAGCCAGACCCAAATTTATATACAGAAAGGCACCCAACCTAAGGGATCATCTAGTGAAGAATGTTATTGATCCCCCGAAGGCTATCAAAATATGTCCAGATTTAAAAGGATTTTTTAGGTGCCAGAGATGCTTACCGTGCAAAGTATCAAAAAGACAACCTAGAAGGAAGAATACGTTTAAATCATGCACTGATCACAAAGAATATAAAATTAACCAACTGATTACCTGTCGTAGCACACATGTGACATATGTTGTGGAATGCCCCTGCCCCCTTCAATATGTGGGCAGAACCACCCGTCAACTGTTTGTCCGAATTCGGGAACACATCAAAAATATTAGGAAGGGGTTCCCTAATCACAGCCTATCGAGACATTTTGACGAGGTACACCATAGGGACCCTAGTGTACTTACTTTCTATGGGATTGATTCCGTGCAGGAACATTGGCGTGGAGGTAACAGAGAAACCTCAATCTCCAGAAATGAAACGAGTTGGATTTACCGTTTGGGTTCCCTTGCCCCCAAAGGGCTTAACCTCGACATAGATTTGAATTGCTATATAGCTAACCCATAAAGTCTCTAAAAGAAGGTTCCAAATAGTTTTTTAAAAAATTTTTCAAAAGGATTTTTTTATATATAGGGAACTTTTTTGAAAAGTTTTTTTAGGCAATAACAGCTTGATCCAGTTACATATATGAGGTATACGGGGGTATGATGATACCTGGTGCTGACTGATAGAGATGGAATCAGGGGCTTAGGGGTTGATTCATGGACACAACTAATGCAATGGGGGACCCTCCCTCTCCCCCCCCCCACCTTACCCCACATCCTCTTACAGTGCAACAGCTATTGAATCAGAATTGGTATATGTGTTTTGTCCCAAAACTTCTGAATCCTGGGGCCAATCTGATACTTGGCATGAGGATACAGCACTTGCACTGACAACCTGCTATTTTTATATTATATATTTTTTATATTTTTATGTTGGGGTAGTCTTTCATGATGGGGTAGTTTTTTGCACTTTTTCGCATTTCCTATGACCTGACTGGTTAATGTATAATTTCTCAACACTCCCTCATTCTAGGCTTGCTAATACATGCATTTTACAATTCATATTTTAACATTTGTCCATATATACCTGGAAATATAGGCATTCTGACAATCACATTTTATTTACTATTTTTATTCATCATTTAAATGCATTTGCCTCTTTATATTATGTCGTCTTAATATAATGGTTTTAATAATGATTTTAATAGTTCTTAATTAGACTCTGAAGAATTATGGCTACTGTGAATATTAAACTAATAATGTTGTGGTTTTTTTATACAGACCTATTTTTTATGTATTTTTTATGTATTTTTATATATGTTTTTTGGATACTTCTTCAATATCCCATTCTTAGGGTTGCTCTTACCAGATGGCAAAACCTAAGCAGCTAATGTGATTCTAGGTGTACTGATGCCTGCTCACCGTTTTTTGTCTTTAATAATATATACTCCATTAGGAGATTTTGCTCCCATACTGACCTATACCAGTCCTGAATGCATTGCATTCAAAAAAGGGATCCCTAATACAATAAGTAGTCGGAGTACAAGTAGCGGTAAATATCAGGCAGAAAGATCAGAAAGTGCTTAGTTTTGCCATATGGACCTGATATATCTTTGCAGTATAGCGGCAACAACATACCATCCCCCCGAGCGACATTACCATAATAAGGGGAGTGGTAAAGCTGACTGCATGACTATATGAGAGTGTGAAGCGTAGGCGTGTACACCGCTTTTGAAAACGTCCTATGACGAAACGCGTAAGGTGAGGTCACGCTCACACGTCATACCCGGAAGTGGACGCTGGAACGCAAGCTGGGACGCACGCTTGTCTATCGCTGCTGGTTCCCTCCTTGCTTACAGCGCTGTTTTTTATGCATATTTTGGCTTGCATTGTTTGGATTGGATTTACTTTTAAGGAATAAAGACATTGACATACTTCACGAAGGCAGCCCCTTGTGTTTCTCTTTTCTCTGGACCCCCGGAGTGTTTAACAGCTTAAGGTGTTTTACTGCTGGAGTAGAATGGTCATGTCAGAGCGTACAGTTATCCCGGAACAGCTATAAGGATCGCACAAAACACAGGAGAAGGAAGCACCTTGGAAGTGAACATCTCTCGCCCTGAGGCACCCACTTTGTCGCTCGGTACCCCTGTAGGGGTGATTATCTCTGGTGAGTGGGGCAGCAGTGGGGGGCGAGCACTTCAAGTCACCTTATGAAATTATCGCACAGAAGTCACCATGGTGTAACCTTATTGGGTGAAAAAAACAGCATTCTCAGCCGAACTTTGTCTTTCCTCACTTGGTTAACAACATTTGTCCTGGATGGATTAGGCATATGAACTTCTTATAAATTAACCCTACTATCTGTTATATACTAAAGATATTTAATTACCCGTATATACTTTTTATAAACTGTAATTTACCATTGGGAGAGGTTTTAATATTATTTGTTTATCACACTTAAGGACAACTCACGTTCTGCACAAATAGGACATATCACATCTCACGTTTTTTAAACGTCTCATTGTCCCAATACTTTTGACTATTGGGGCCAAACACAGTTATTTGTAAGAATTCCTGCATACATACATGGAAGGGGACATGTAGACACTACACTGACTATATTCATCATACTTACCTGCACAACACCTATTTTTTCTTATTATTGTCCCAATACTTTTGAATATTTTTTGGCGCCATTTTGTCCCAATACTTTTGAATGTTTGGGGTAAATAGTTATTTCTTTTTTACACTATTTGGTTTGCACTGTCTCACTTTAACTTTCTAAACTTAGGGATTATTTATTTATCTTACCATTCAGGTATATTTCCACCCTGGATGACATTTATACCCCACAGGGGGAACACATTTTATTTTAGAAACTTTTATTATTGGTGATTTTGCTATTTTGCTTATCCCCATATATATGTTTAATTTTTTGGCCTAAACTACAGTAGGTTCTGATATCGGTGGAGTTTTCATGTATCGTAGTCATCTTGACTCAGTGTGAACTTTGTGATTTATTTTTCTCACCTGGCACCCATTAATTGGCATAGAGGGCAGCGCCGCTTATGGTCTCATTTCACTCATCTAACATCCTAGTTAAGGGTTCTGTAGAAGGCAGATTATACTCCCTAGTATCTTACTACGCCCCTAACACAGGACAGCATAAATTCTTTAACTCAATGTTTAAGACACTTGGACCAATGATTGAAGGCTCTGTAATTTTTGGGGGAGACTCCAATGTGGCCTTCGACCAGGGCCTAGACAAATCTAAACCCCCAGCCGCCCAAAATATACGTCCAACCAAAACCAGCTTGAAAATAGCTAAGCTGGTTTACTCACAAGGACTCACTGACATTTGGAGGGAATTAAACCCCACCAAAAAAGATTATACTCATTTCTCCCATGCCCACCAATCCTATGCTCGTATAGACCATCTGCTAGTCTCGAATGACTTGATCCCGGCAGCCCAAAGATCACAAATTACTGACACGGCCTGGTCGGATCACTCCCTGTTTAGTGTTCTGATAAATAACCAAACCCCACACCACAAATACAACCTTTGGAGACTAAAGGAAAACATCCTTTCTGACCCCGCCTGGAAAGTAGAAATTGAAAAGGCCATAACGGAATATTTTAATCAAAATGACACGGCAGACGTCTCCGCGGAAACCTTATGGGCAGCACATAAGGCCACAATCAGAGGGAAATTAATACAAATAGCAGCCAAACTTAAAAAAGAACATGGGATAGACATAATCAACCTAGAAAAGAAATTCCAAAAGTTATGTACGGAGCACAAGAGAGACCCTGCTTTAGTACCCGTATCCCAATTGGATGCAGCACGCCTAGAATTAAACTTAGCTCTTACAGCTAAAGCGGATAAAAGTATGTCATGGCTAGGAGCAAAATACTACTATCAGAAGGACAGGGCTGGGTCTCTCTTGGCATCCCGTCTCTCTCCGCGCCCTCGCTCATATATCTTCCCCAAAATCAAAATAGCGGGCCAACTCCACACAACAAACCCATTGAAGGTCATGAAAGCCTTCCATGGTTTTTATGCAGATCTATATAGCGAACATAAGGCAAGTAATCCCCAAACTCTGACGAATTTTCTGAATAATCTCCCGATTCCTACCCTTTCGGCTGAGCACAGAGATAGACTCGAAGCTCCAGTTTCCGCCGAAGAAGTGCTAGCGGTTATTAAAAATCTTAAGCGGCGGTCGGCTCCGGGTCCAGATGGCTTCTCCGTAGCGTACTATAAAACTTATGCAAATACCATAGCGCCTTACCTTGCTAGATTCATTAACTTCAAAACCAAGGGAGAGCCTCTGGACCCGCAAATGAATGCTGCTTTCATAACCGTAATACCGAAACCAGACAAGGACCAGGGAGAAGTATCCAACTATAGACCCATATCCCTGATCAATAATGATCTAAAAATTATGACTAAAATTATGGCAGACCGTTTGGCCTCCTTTATTGGATCCTACATTCATAAGGACCAAGTGGGGTTTATCCCGGGTAGGCAAGGTCCCGACCAAATCAGAAGAACGGTGGATGTAGTCTCCCTCCTGCAATCGGGCTGGGATGGTAGTGGGGCGCAAAAGGGAATGTTGCTATCTCTAGATTTACAAAAAGCGTTTGACTCTGTATCTTGGTCTTACCTATTCTCAATCATACAACAATGGGGTTTTGGCCCACGGTTCACAGGGTTACTACACTCCCTATACTCTAGCCCAGAAGCTAGAATCAAACTACAAGGACAACTCTCTGATCCTATTAAAATAGCTAGAGGGACCCGCCAAGGTTGCCCGCTCTCGCCACTGATTTTTGCGATAGCGATTGAATCATTAGCAATTGCTATACGCACTAATCCGGACATAGCGGGGGTGCACTGTGGGCCAAAAACACATAAATGCGGGCTGTTTGCTGATGACCTCATTCCTTATATAACGTCACCAGCAACCTCCCTCCCAGTGCTATGTAAGCTCCTAGACGACTTTGCACAGATCTCTGGTCTATGCGTTAACTACTCCAAGTCTCAAGCACTCAATGTGTCCCGGTTTCTCGGTTGCAGGAGGCGTTCTGCTTTTCGTGGAGCGAGTCCAGCATTCGATACCTTGGAATCAATCTTACCCCCAAATTTGAACAGCTATATCAAGCAAATTACCCCCCCATTTACAAAAAATTTGAATCTGATCTCAAACAATGGTCCCCACACCACATTTCCTGGCTCGGTAAAATAAACTCTGTAAAAATGACTCTGCTGCCACGTCTCCTATATATTTTCAGAGCGCTCCCAATCGTGATACGGAAGGATCACCTCTCAGCTTTCCAAAACAAGGTTGTAAAATTCATTTGGGGTTCAAAGGGGCATAGGCTCCAGAGAAACGCCCTATTCGGCCCAAGAAAAAAGGGGGGATTGGGACTTCCAAATCTTTTTTGGTATTACCAGGCGGCTAGATTGGCACAGATATCAACAGTTTATGCCAAAACAGCCAGACCTGATTGGATAGAAATGGAAAGACAGGCAGTACCAACATTTACAATTGACTTCCTCCTCTGGTGCCCACCAAAGGCTAGGCCCCCGGTCATGTCGCCCGCCTTATCACAATCTCTGACGATATGGGACACTCTCAGAAAGATCCCCTCCTTAGTGTCGCTCAGCAAACCTCTATCGCACATTTTCCGTAAGCCCGCATTCCCCCCGGGCATGGACATTAAAGCCTTTCAGTGGTGGCTGGATAGGGGGATGTACCGGATCGGGAACTATTTTACCACAGCGGGGCCATTATCCCTCAACCACTGCGTCAAACATCTGAGCCTCCCCAATTCAGAGAGGTTCAGGTTTTATCAAATTTCACACTTTCTCCAATCTATCTGGGTTGAGAAACCCGAACCCCCGCAGTTCACCCCATATGAAATATGGTGTGGGGGTCTCCTGGAGCAGAAGGGGGGCATATCCTTAATCTACTCCTCGCTTGCTGCTACAGATAAGAAAGCAACGTTCATGCTGGCATGGGAGAGGGATTTACAGGACACATGGGATCTAGATCACTGGCACATTGCCTTCTTCCGATCATTCAAAGGCATTCATAATATATCCCTGATTGAAGCTAGCCTAAAAGTAATCACTAGATGGTACTTGACCCCCTCCCGGCTTGCTATGATGCACCCCGCGGTCTCCCCTCTCTGCTTTCGCGGATGTCACATGAAAGGCTCCATGTTACACATATGGTGGGATTGCCCTAAAATTAGGACCTTTTGGCAAAAAATATTTTACGCCATATCCAAAATAATAGGTAAGACCATTCCCAAGTCTCCTCTAACAGCTCTTCTCAACCATCCCATTCCAGGGATCTCAAACTCATCACAGAAATTAGTATTTTTCGTTCTCCTGGGAGCCAAAATTACCCTTGCTAAAGCTTGGAAGAAGCCCTTAGTCTCTCTCATAGCAGCTAAACGGAAAGTGTCATGGATAATGACTCAGGAGAAATTAGTAAGCTCTTTACTAGATACCTCAGCAAAGTTTGAGAAGATTTGGGACCCTTGGTCCAAATACATAGGAATAGGGCAACATCCAAATTATTAGAAATAGTCCCTCAATAGAATTGGGGGCACCGAGCAGACAGCTAAACTTTTCTCTTCTCTGCACTTCACCTCTCTCTTTCTTACTCCCCCCTCCTCTCTCCTCCCCCTAACCCTTCTCTTGTTTCTTTTTTTTTCTCTTCTCCCTGACTCCCCATATTTGGCAGGCAGGAATAGAACTCACTCCTGAAGTGGGTGCACTCTGGAGTGAACCATAGTAGAAAGTTATACTTTGTTATTTATCCCTGAGGTTTACTCATGAATGATAGCATTTTAACGCAACATGCCTAAACAGCAACTGTACCAATGGGATTGTTAAGTTACTTTAAACTTGAAATGTAACCCGTTTAGCAAACTGTTTTTTGCAATCAAGATCTTTTGGTCAATGCGCCAAAGTTTTCTTTTACTTTTTATACATCGCTAATGTCTCTCTAGGTCCTCGGGTCACTAGTAAATAGGTCCCATTCCTCTCCCCAGCACAGTGTGATCCCATGAAGGGGTGCTGGAGATGGACTGGGATAATTACCCAAGGCTCACCCGTTATGTTCGCAAGAACACGGACCAGGTAGGACCCGATAATAGATACTTCAGTTTACAGTTAGTTGATGATGTAACTCTAGTGTATAAGTTATTATAATGCAAAACATACCACTGTGAATATGATTTGTACTTCTCCCTTTTACCCTGCTTTAAAATGTGACATGTAAAAAAAATCCAGTGGCGTAAAGTCAACTGTTTCCACCTGAATTCCGGGTTGGCCAGTGAAAGGGGGAAGCACGGGTGCTGCAGAAGTGGTGGGTTCCCAATTCGGATTGGCGAATGCAGCAGGAAGGGCACTATGGGCACGACGGGCCTGTCTTTGTCTTCTTGGTGGCAGCGGGACACTACTAGTGCTTGCCACCTCACCAGCTTGAACTGCACTTATGGGACTCGCCACGTCACCACGTGATACTGCAGTGCTGGATGTACGACCAGAGTGTACTAGGCCGCTGGTGCTTGCCAGTTCACCAGAAGGAATAGCGGCGCTAGTACTTCTCTGCTCCATACGAGGGACCTGCGGTTCTTGCACTTCAAGGACAGAAGAAGTTCGGGGTCTGGTACACCTGACCCTAGCAGGGACCACAACTCTGTCGTCAGAGCTATCTGTCATGGAGCCGCTGTCCTCTACAGGATCATATTCTGAGCCTGAACTTGACAGATGAGTGACTTCCTCTTCACTATCTGTCATGCTCAGAAATGTGTAGGCCTCTTCACTAGTGTACCTTCGATTTGCCATTTTGGGCTCTAAATTTAGGGGTACACTAGTGAGACTCACAGGCAAAAAAGCTCCTGACTGTCAGCGACTGTATCAAAACGCTACCAAAAAACTGTTAGCGATCGCAGGGATCAGGCCTGACTCTGCGAACGCTGCAGTTATGTGTGCTTAGTGTTTTGTAAGTGTCAGTTATCGATCGATACTGCACTTGGGTGGGCTGGGCAGGGCTGGGCCGAGGGGCAAAACGCAGGTGCTAGCAGGTATCTGGGCTGATCCCGCTAACACTGTGTTTATGGGAACCCTAAACTGCTGGGGAGTATAGATCTGATCGGATCAGATATCGATCCGCTCAGATACTATAGCACTAAGGGAGGTGTATGCTGCGTGCGTGGGTTTTAGCGGTACTGGCGCTAACCTGACGCTGCCTGGGGTGACGCAGACCTTATCTGACCCTAAAAACGTAATTTATATCACCGCCGGGCAATTAGGGGGTTAAACCTTTATAAGGTAATAAACGGCGGGTGCCCTAAAACTATAATAAACTATGATAAACTATAAACTACAAAAAACAAACTAGCTAACCAGCGTCACCCGTAACACTTATACGGTGATCGCTGGTGAAAGGGTTAACTAGGGGGCAATCAGGGGGTTAAAACCTTTAGCAGGTAGTATATGGGGGTCCCTGTCGCTATAAAACACTGACAGCGAACCTATATACTTACCTCCCTAACTAGCGTCACCTGTGTCACTAATACAGCGATCAGAAAAACGATCGATTAGCGACACTGGTGACGGGGGGTGATCACGGGGTTAACCTTTATAAGGGGGGGGTTAGGGGGTACCCTGGACCTAAGGGGGGGTACCCTAGACCTAAAGGGGGCTAACTTAACTGCCCTAACACTTATAACTGTCACAAACTGACACCAATGCAAAAAAAAAAAATGCTATTGGTGTCAGAGTGACAGGGGGTACAGGGGGGTGATCGGGGGTGATCGGGGGGTGAAGGGGGGTGACAAGTGTGCCTGGCGTGTTCTACTGGAAGTGTAGTGTTGTGCAGACTTACTTGATGTCTTCTCTCCTCGGCGCCGGATCGAAAAGACCGGCTCAAGGAGGGATGACATCACTTCCTTTCCCTCTGTTTACATTACAGAGGGAAAGGAAGCATTTTCATTTGCCGGGAGCGATCGGGAGGGGGTGGCCAACAATGGATGGCCTCCCCCTGACCTCTCATCGCCCGGGAAGAAATGGCGACCGCCTCGGGCACCGGGGGGGGTCTGATCGGACCCCCCACCCACAGGAAGGCAAATCACGTGCATGTACGTGATTTTGCCTGTCCGTGCCACCTTGCCGACGTACATCAACGTGAGGCGGTCGTCAAGTGGTTAAGGACGTGGCGGCCGGCTTCCCAGCCCCCTCTTTAGCAACCAGCTATATACAGTGTAAAAAAATGCAAAACATAAATCATGGCAAATTCAAGTTAAATTGTGGTAAAGACGTGTGTCCAAAAATGTACCGCAAAAAGCACTGCAGAAACGCTCAAAAGCAACATGCATTGATGTGAATCGTGCCTTAAAGGGAGTGTTCTAATCTCAGCTTGTTACCTGTATAAAAGAAACCTGTCCACAGAAGCAATTGATTAGATTACAATCTCTCCACCATGGCCAAGACCATAGAGATGTCCAAGGATGTAAGGGACAAGATTTTAGACCTACAAAAGGCTGAAATTTGCCACCAAGTACTAAGTCATGTTCTGCGAAGGGGTCAAATACTTATTTCACTCATTAAAATGCAAATCAAATTTGTAACTTTTTTCTACCATTAAAATTATAGACTGATCATTTATCAGTGGGCAAACGTACTAAATCAGCAGGGGATCAAATACTTTTTTCCTCACTGTATATGATGACGCTGAACTGCACTGGTAACACTATGTAAAAAAATAAATAAATTGTTAACATTTTTTTTTTTACATTTCTTTATTTTCCAAAAAATAATGGCAAAAAAATTATAATTAAAAAAAAAAACATGCCTCTGACTAAATATCTTGGACTGTCTACTTTCCAAAAACGGAAAATTGTATACTCACCTTTCCGTAATTTTCCTTTCCTGACGCATCTTCATGGCAGCACACACTGGGTTGTGACTCCGCCCCCACAACCTGACAGGATTGGTCTATCTATAAAAGTTGAAGAGAGATGACCCCCACCATTCTCTGTATATATCATCTAAAACAGGGTGGGAATCTGTGTGCTGCCATGAAGATGCGTCAGGAAAGGAAAATTACAGAAAGGTGAGTATACAATTTTCCGTTTTCCTGACGCCTTCATGGCAGCACACACTGGGAAATAACTCGCCAGTCGGGAGGGTGCAAATTAAAGTTTATTATTCTAAAGAGCTGTGGAATTGGCTGTAATAATGGATCTGCCAAAGTCTGCTGTAGTTAGTTGTGCAGAGTCAATTTTATAGTGAGAAGTAAATGTATGTCTCGATGACCAGGTAGCTGCCTTACAGATTGTTTCCGGTGAAACCCTGCAGTATGCTGCCCATGAAGTTGCCACTGCCCTGGTTGAGTGTGCCTTCATGCCTTCTGGGATGGGTAGCTGCTGAGATGAATATGTCTTTTTAATGGTGTTGACTAGCCAGGATGCGATTGTTCGGGAAGTTGCTGGATGACCCTTCCTAGGAGCGTGAGGAATTATGAGAAGAGTATCTGATTTTCTGAAAGAGGCTGTAGCTTCCAAATAGCTGGTAATGATAGTTTTAACGTCCAATGCATGAGGTTCACCCTGGTTATTAGTAAATGATGGAAGGTTGATATCTTGATTATAATGAAAAGAATATGATACCTTGGGAGTGAAACGTTCCGAGGGTCTTAATACCACTCTATCGGGATAGAAGACTAGGTAAGGTTCTGATATCAGTAATGCTTTAAGTTCTGAAACTCTTCTCGCAGATGTAATGGCGATAAGGAAGGTTACCTTCAGAGTCAGGTTCCAAAGTGAAATTGTCTCAGTCGGCCAAAAAGGAGGTTTAGATAATGCATCGAGTACTGTAGAGAGATTCCATTGTGGAAATGTGGGTTTTTTTGGAGGTCTGATTTTTAAGCAAGCTCTCATGAACTGAATCACTAGAGGATGTAGTGCCCATCTAATGCCTGTTTTAGCTGAAAGAGCCAAAATCTGGACTTTAAGAGTACTAGAGCTTAAGCCTTTGGTAATACCCAACTGAAGGAATTCCAGAACTTGAGGTGGTTCTGGTGATACTGGGTTTTTTTTTGTTGAGCCAGGGAACAAAACCTATTCCATACTTGCGAGTAGGTCTTGTTGGTGGTGCTTCTTCTAGCTTGAAGAAGAGTAGAAATGACCTCCTGAGAGCATCCCTGCTCTAACAGCCGAGTCCTTTCAATTTCCATGCTGTCAAGTGTAATTTCTCTGGAGCTGGGTGTAGAAATTGACCCTGGGACAGGAGATCCGATGTTACTGGGAGAGGAAGCGGTTGTTGTAGGCTGAGTTGTAGTAGGGTTGTGAACCACGGCCTCCTCGGCCAGAAAGGAATTATGGCTATTACTGTTGCCGATGATTTCCGAAGCCTGGATTGGAACCTCGCAATTAAGGGTACTGGGGGAAAAATGTAACCCAGCTTGAAATTCCACGGATGGGTTAGACAATCCATCCCTTCGGCTGATGGGAAGGATGCTCTTGACAGGAATCTTGGACATTTGGCGTTTGCAGGTGTGGCTGCTAGGTCGATTTCTGGTGTTCCCCAAGTTGTTGCAAGAAGGGAAAAAGCCTGTTGGCTCAAAGACCACTCGTTGTTGGAGAGAAGTTCCCTGCTCAAATAGTCGGCCAGCATGTTCTGAGCTGCTGGGACATATACCGCTTTCAGGTCTATTAGGTGTACTTGAGCCCACTCCATGATAGGTCGAACCTCCTGCATCAGAGTACGACTCCTCGTACCCCCTTGCCTCTGGATATATGCTACAGTGACTCTGTTGTCCATCCAAATCACCACGTTCTTCCCCATCAGGTATGGAGTGAAGGCTAGAAGTGCCTGAAAAGCCGCTCTGAGCTCTAGTATATTGGATACTATCCCCTGGGCTTGAAACTTCCACTGCCCTTGTGCCGCTAGATTTTGGTAATGAGCTCCCCATCCTAGTTGGCTGGCATCTGAAGTGACCACCTCTGGCTGTGGAGAAACTAGAGGTTTGTATCTCTTGAGATTCCTGGATCGTGTCCACCACCACATCGATTGTTTCACACACCTGTGTATGTAGATTCTCTGAAGCATTGATACTCCATCCCACTGCCTCAGAAAAGAATTCTGCAAGATTCTTGTGTGCCATTGGGACCACTGGATCATGGGCAGAGTCGCAGACATGGAGCCCAGGACACTCATACATACTCTGGCTGGCAAGTGTGTTACCGAGATTAGCCTCTGAACTTTCTGAATCAGAGGCATGATTTTCTCCTGAGGAAGCTGTACTCTGTTCAGGATGGTGTCTAGCTCCGCACCGAGAAAAATCATCTTCTGAGTGGGCTGAAGCTTGCTCTTCTGCCAGTTCACCAGCCAACCAAAGTTTTGCAGAGTTGATAGTAGGATCTCTCGGTGTTGTATCAAGACCTGGCGACTTTCTGCTAGAAGAAGTATATCGTCCAGATAATGATGTACTCTCAGACCTCTTTCTCTGAGGTATGCGATGAGAGGCAGAAGAACCTTGGTGAAGGTTCTGGGAGCTGATGAGATGCCGAAGGGTAGGCATTGGAACAGGAAGTGGTGTTGATTGATTGAAAAGCGGAGAAATCTTTGAAAAGCAGGATGTATTGGGATGTGAAGATAGGCGTCTGATAAGTCTATGGACAGCATCCAATCTTCTAGATTCACCGCTAATAGTATGGACTGTAGGCTCTCCATCTTGAAGGTTTCTAACTTGATATTTTTGTTTAGTTTCTTTAAGTCCAGCACTGGCCGTAAATCCCCCGTTTTCTTTTTTACTAAAAACAGAGGGGAGTAGAAACCTCTGCCTCTTTGACATAGTGGAACCTCCAAAATTGCCTCCTTTTGTTTCAGCTCCATTATGTATTGCAGAAGGATTTTTCTCTTTTGTTGAGAAGCCGGGAGTTTTGTTGGCAAAAAATGGTTTCTGGGGATCTTGTTCAGGAATCTCCACCTGTGACCGTACTTGATCGTAGAAATGGTCCAATGGTCCCTGATGTTTTCTGACCATATTTGTGTGAACCTTTTTAGTCTGGCGCCCACCCTCGGAGGATGGGCGGGCGTACCTTCAAAAGGACTTCTGTTGTTCGATAGGAGGGGTGGCCTTGGTTTTTCGCATCCTCAGGAAAGAAGACTGTGTGTTCTTCCAGTTTCTTTTAAACTCTCTGCCTGGTCTGTATGTTCTTGCTTCTCTGTACCTTTCTGGAAGGTTACCTTTGTAAACGGGACCTCTTGGTCTCTTTGGTCTCCTGTCGGAGGGAATGAGCCCAGATTTTCCCCCTGTCACCTTAGAAATTGCTGTATCTAATTTGGAGCCAAAGAGGTTGGAACCATCATAGGGAATTCTGCACCAATTTTGAAGCTGCGTCTGCTACCTAGGGTTTTAGCCACAGAGCTCGTCTTGCCATAACCGAGGCTAACATTGCCCGGGCCGAGCACCTAATAATGTCCACGGAGGCTTCTTCGATAAAATCGCCTGCTAATTTAAGTTCCTGTAGAGACGTAATTACTTTCTCCAAGTCTATCTCTCCCTGAAGAGATTTTTCAATATTAACAGTCCAGCCTAAAATGGCTCTACCAACTGCTGCTGTGGTGACTGCTGGTCTGCAAGCGCCCCTTGCTGTGGAGTAGGCTTTTTTGAGTTCTAGGTCGATTTTCCGATCTAGGACATCACGGAAGGAGACGGCATCTTCAATGGGTAGGGTGACATGCCTTGCCAAACGCATCAAAGAGGCATCCACAACCGGGGCATTAATTAAGGAGGTGACCTTAGGTTCTCTTAAAGGGTACATTTTTGCAAGTCTATTGTTTAGGTTAGGCCTCTTGTCGGCTCTCTCCCATTCATCTTTGATTAAATCATTTAATTCCTCAATGAGGGGGAAAGGGAAGGTTTCTGGATCCCTCTTCAGGTTCGGAAAATATTTCCGCGTTTTTTGAGGTGTTTCCTCAGATTCTTCCCAACCTATGGCCTCTTTTACAGATTTTGCAAATGGTTCTACCAAGGTGAAGTCAAAACCTGTTGGCAGTTCCGAATCTTCGTTCTCTGAAGGGGATTCTGGATCTGCCCTTACTTCGATTGCTGAGCGAGGAGGAGCCATGGAGGTACCTGGTTCTGACCTGGCCGGCAGGGGTGCAGTTGACTCCATTATAGATTCTCTGACTGATTCCCCAATCAGGTCAGTTACTTCTCTGACGTCTGATTCTCTATCCTTCGTTGCTTCATTGAAGCACGAGCGACATGCTAATTTATCTGGCAAAGCAGTGGCGCCACATACCCAGCAGCAATTGGCTGCGGGACGGGTGTGCTGGGTTTGCTTGCGACGTGATGAAGGCGATCTTCTATGATGAGATCGGCTACGTCGAGAACGACTGTGGCGTGAGTGACCACGACGAGAATGGCTATGGTGTGAGTGCCTGTGACGAGATGAGGAGCGTGATCGGCTTCTGCGAGATCTTCTGCTTGAGGCATGGCTTGATCTCTCCCTGCGTCTTGATTTAGACCTGGAAGGACTGATAGAAGAAGTCTTGTCAGAAGATGTGCGCTCTTTTTTTCTCTCTTCAATACTTACCATATGGACAGCCCCTTACCTTACAGGACGTGGGTGGTCTGCTTGGGCAGTGGTCTCCATGAGCAGAGAGGAAGAATGTAGGCAGGAAAAAAGGTCTGGAATGGGTTAAAGAGGAAAACAAAAAAATATATATATATATATATATATATATATCTATGCCGATATAATAATAATAGAATATTTTCTTTTTTTTTTTTTTTTTTTTAAGTTTTTTATTCTGTTTTTTTTTTTTTTTTAATAAGAATACCCTTGTAACGATGGATCAGGAAGGATCATAAGGACTTACCAGTTTCCAGAGGGAAATACAGTTCCAGGATGACAAGAAGAGCCAGCAAAAACGAGCAGAATAGCAAACTGCTGTATTTAAAAGCCAGAGCCCTTTTTTAAATAATACCGCCGCCGTCGCGCCAAAAATGACGCTCCGCGCATGCGCAGAAGCGTCGCGACGGCTCCGGCGCCATGTTGGGAACTGGCAAACGTGTAGGCTGTCCCTATTCGATTCTCCCGCGCATGCGCAATGCGGGGCGAGACGCGCCGGCGGCCATCATGCATGCCTTGAGCGCTGTGGGACTACAGGTACCAGAGGGAGAATATAGGAGAAAAAGAAAAGAAGTGGAGACCACTGCAATACTTCAGCTTCTTTAAAGCTTACTATGTGCCAGATGATCCATGATGCTGCCCCTGAGACCACCAGAGTGGGGCTCCCTCCATAGAAGCTGCTTTAGAGACTGTACAAGAGGGACTTCCAAACAGGAGAGGCTTGAACCTGCTGGGGTGATGCGGTAAGAGGCTCTGCGATGTCCAACCATCTTGTCAGGTGAGGATAAAAAAGAGAATGGTGGGGGTCATCTCTCTTCAACTTTTATAGATAGACTAATCCTGTCAGGTTGTGGGGGCGGAGTCACAACCCAGTGTGTGCTGCCATGAAGGCGTCAGGAAAAAGGGATTATTTGGAGGGTATTGCACTGTCCTGGAATTTTTGAGCTTCAAGAAATGAGAAGGCCATCAGTACATCAGGATAGATCAATTTTCAAATATATACCATAGTTTGTGGACTCTATAACTTTCCTACAGACTAAATAATATACATGGGTTATTTTCACCAAAGAAATGTAGCAGAATACATTTTGGGCTAAATGTATGAAGAACAATTATTTATTTGCAAAATTTAACAGAAACAAAGAAACATGCTTTTTTTTTCAAATTTTAAGTCTTTTTCATTTAATCACCACTGGGTTTTTTTATTTTTTGCTAAATAAATACCATCAAAAGAAAGCTCTAGTTGTGTGAACAAAATGATAAAAATGTATTTTGGGTACAGTGTTGCATGACGGTACAATTATCATTCATATTTCTTTGTATATTGTATGGGGATGGAGGGATCTCATGGGGCACATCCAACCATACTTTCCTGGATTTATATAAGACCATAGGTTCTGAAAGGGCTCAAAAAACAGTTTTGCAAACCAGGTGAGTATGTCACTCAAAGTTGAAGCTCCAAAGGTTCATGATCAGAGACAGACTTATGTAGATATCAGAGACGGCTCTCTATTTAGGCAGGCACCTTAGGCCTCGCACTCCCAGGGGCCTTGCGGCCGCCTAATTTGCCTGATGTGTGCAGGAGTTGGAGGGAATGTCCCCCAGTCGGTGTCCCCAGGCCAGTCTCTCTGCCAGCTACTATATTTACCCCTGCCTGCTGTTCACTTCAGCACTGCCAGAGGTGACATCCCAGGGTCAGAGGGTGGCTCCATGTACTTTCTTCCCCTGACACCTCATCTTCTGCTGGGCTCTGCGGATCTCCTGCCATGTGCAGAACTCGGATAATGCCAGCAGCAGCCGAGCAGCTCTCACTCTGCTCCACTCTCCAGGATGGACGGCCTTTAATGGGAGACCTGCCACTGCCAGGCCAGGCACCTGGCAATCATAGAGGAGACTGTCTGTCACTGGAGCTTCAAGATACAGAATGATGACGGTCCTGCCCGATACTGACACATCCCGTGACGTTAACCCTGACCGAGGGGGCTCCGATAATCACTGCTTCCAGCCACCCCACACACAGCCTTGATGATATGTATGCCATCTGGCATATGATGGCACCTACTGACCCCCTGTAATCACCATTATACTCCTAATCATCTCCTGTGCCTGACATCCCACCACCCCATCTCTGTCATCTTCATCCCCCTGCACCTGTCTTCCAGCCTCCCACCACCCCACCCTATGTCATCTTCATCCCCCTGCACCCGTCTGCCAGCCTCCCACCTACCTACCCCTGTCATTTTTATCCCCCTGCACCCGTCTGCCAGCCTCCCACCACCCCACCCCTGTCGTCTTCATCCCCCTGCACCCGTCTGCCAGCTTTCCACCACCCCATCCCTGTCATCTTCATCCCCCTGCACCAGTATGCCAACCTCCCACCACCGCACCCCTGTCATCTTCATTACCCTGCATTTATCTGCCAACTTCCCGCCACCCCATCCCTGTCATCTTCATCCCCCTGCACCCGTCTGCCAACCTCCCACCACCCCTGTCATCTTCATCCCCCTGCACCCGTTTGCCAGCCTCCCGGCACCCCATCCCTGTCATCTTCATCCCCCTGCACCAATATTCCAGCTTCCTACCACCGCACCCCCTGTCATCTTCATCCCCCTGCACCCATCTGCCAGCTTCCCACCACCCCATCCCTGTCATCTTCATCTCCCTGCACCCATCTGCCAGCCTCCCACCACCCCACCCACTGTCATCTTCACCCCCCTGCACCCATCTGCCAGCTTCCCACCACCCCATCCCTGCCATCTTCATCCCCCTGCATCCCCCAGGCACTTCAAGCATTAAAAAAATCACTGCTCTCAAAAAGATTCCGTTTTAAAAAAAAAAAAATTGCATTGATACATGTCACCTGGGGCAGGACCCAGGTCCCCAAATACTTTTTATGATAATAACTTGCATATAAGCCTTTAAAATTAGCACTTTTGATTTTTCATGTTAGTGTCCCATAGACTTTAACGGTGTTCTGGTGGCTTTCAAATTTGCCTCGAACACCGCACATCGGGCTCATCCCTAGAAGTCAGACCTGAAGTCGCAGGGCAAAGTCCGATCAGAAGTCGTGTGACTTCCATGTCAGATTAGTGTGAACATAGCCTTAAGGGTGCATGGCAGGGGGTGTGTCCTATGCCTACATATCTTTGCTAATAGGTGTCCCTCGTTTCCTAATAGGTGTCCCCTATTTTTTTTTCAAAAATTTGTAATTTTAACAAGATATTATTTACATGCAGCATAGACATACTAACAATTACATCCTGAAACAAATTCTGCTACTCCTCCCGTGAATGGGAATACTACATGTATGAGACTTTTTCGGTGCCTAGATGCATAGATGGGCACAAAATCCAAGGAGTACCTTTGGGCTTTCACGGAGCATACTTTGCATATCCAATTTTCTGACACATTTCTCGAGTCCCTGAAGTGCCAGGACAGGTAAAACACTCTCAAAACTACATCATTTTGGAAAGCAAACAATCCAAGGTGTTCTGAAAGGCATAGTGAGTCTTTCTAATATGTAATTTTTTTGTCACATGTTTTTGGAAAATGCCGTAAGCAAAATTAAAATGTATTTTTTTAAAAAGTTGTCAATTAATAAGATATTTCTTTTTTTTTTTAATCTTTATTTAAGGAATGCAAAATGTACAATTAGACAAGGAATACAACAAGACAGTTATTTGTATGTTTCTGTTAATAGTTTTTCACGAACAAATCAAGTGTACATCGGCGTGATAGCGGAAAAGGTTCCCTTGAAATGTACTATTGAGGCAGGAAGTCGTAACTTGATGACTCTGGCCTGTCCTTCAAAGCAGTATTGAAGAGAGAACCCTCTGTCCGAAGTTACCAAACATAATTTAAACATACATCCAATGGGGGTGTATCAGCAAAGCAGTTAGACTAACTAGTAGACAATTAACTCCCCAAGGGGAAGTACGCGCTTATCTCTATTGGCCAAATATTTTGTTACTTTCTTATGGTGAATTAATTCTAAGCGTTGTATTCTATATAAAATATGGTTCTCAATCCTACTAACATAGGAGTGGTACCAAAGTGGGGTACAGCAATCCGGGTTTTTTTCTTAATAATGGGGAAACAGAAAGAAAGGGTGGATGACACTGGTGGTGTCATTAGAGGGAAAAAGGGATAGAAATAAGAAGGAGCAGATGTGGGGAAGTAGGAAGGAAAAGGGGGTGGGTATGGGGTTCTGGCGAGGCCGACGACCCGCGGCCCCTAATTAACCAGGGGTTGAATGCCTACAAATAGGCCTTGTATTCATCTGAAAAGCGAAACAGATCCCAATGTGTCCATCTAGTGCTATGTTCCTCCTCCTTTCCCTGAGGGCAGCTGTAAGGCGTTCCATTCGCTGAATATCACAGACCCTACCAAACCATTGTATCACTGTCGGAGGGGATTGCTGCTTCCACATGCTGGGGACACACGCCCTGGCTGCATTCAAGAGGTGTTTCAGTAAAGATATGCGGTAACGCTTACTGGACATCGGAGTCAGATTCAGTAGTATTGCTGCTGGATTGTCCTGAAGGGCCACATCAGTAAGTTTGTGAATGATTCCCAAAACCTGTCTCCAAAAAGGAGTCAAGGCCGGGCACTCTCAGAAAATGTGAAGTAATGTACCTCTTTGTATGCCACATCTCCAGCATAAGGGGCTGTGTCCCAGAAATATGGACGCTAGCACAGAGGGGGTCCTGTACCATCGCGTCAAGATTTTGAAGGTGATTTCTGGGTATTTGCTACATAAAGAAGATTTATGTGCAAAAAAAAGTATTCGGGTCTTTTGATCTTCTGTAAACGTAGTGTTAAGATCTCTCTCCCACTTCCTCAGGTATGGGGGATCCTGTTGGGACGTATGGGTCAGTAATATATTGTAAGAGTGAGAAAGGGATTTCCGTATTGGCTCCTCACCCAGGCATAACTCTTCAAAGGGAGTTGGTTGTCTGCAGAAACCTCCGATTTCTGGAAGGGATCTGAGAAAGTGTGACAATTGTGAGATCTTCCATCTGCCCAGTATGGAGGAATTAAAGCTAGGATAAGTGTTAGAAGGCTCGCTCCAATCTGAAGGCCCACAAAAAGAAGAGGCTCTAACTAGACTCCGATCTGGGTGGAGCCGGAAGGATCTATCAAAGAGGCCTGGTAAGTAGTCCGGATGCCCAATTATGGGTGTCAGTGGAGAAGGATAACTGGGCGTTTCCGCTATCTTGAAGTATCTGCGAAGCTCCTGTAGGGTAGGTTCAATCAATGGGTGGGAAGAGGAGGATATGGAAGAGTGAGTTCCACTCCAGGGTAGACCCTCAATGGGGAACGGGACTGTATGCTGTTCTAGCCCAATCCACAGCTTATGAGAGGAGTGCCTGCACCAATCCACCACTCTGTTCATGTGAACTGCTGTGTAGTATAGAGACGGGTCAGGAAGACCAACGCCTCCTCTGGATTTTGGCCGTTGTAATAGAGTTCTCTTGAGCCTCGGGGGTTTGCCCTGCCAGACATATTTAATAAAGACTGAACGTAACCTACGAAAGAAGCCCTGTGGGATCCGAACAGGCAGTGCTTGGAAGAGGTAGAGCAGTCTCGGCATGATATTCATCTTTAAGACATTGCATCTACCAAACCAGGAGACTGCCAGACCCTTCCATCTTTCTAGGTCTGAGGCAAAAACGCTCAGGAGTGGTTGGAAGTTAAGTTGATAAATGAGGTGTATGTCAGAGGGGATCTTAGTGCCTAAGTATTGGATGGCCTGGGAAGTCCACCGGAAGGGGAAGTTGCTGCAAAGGGCAGCCCGAGAACCTGGGGTAAGGGTGATGTTCAGCGCCTCTGACTTTTGGAAGTTGATTTTAAAATCCGATAACTCCCCTTATTGGCGTATTGCTGATAATAAGATTGGTAGAGACGTAAGTGGTTCCGAGATGTAAAATAACAGGTCGTCCGTATAGGCGGCAATTTTATGATGATAGGTGCTCGTTTCGAGTCCTCTGATGTCCGGGTTAAGCCTAATATGTTGTAATAAGGGCTCTAGGGAAATTATGAAAAGGAACGGGGAAAGTGGGCACCCCTGTCGCGTACCGTTACTTATCTTAAAGGGGCTAGAGGTCGTCCCATTTACTCTAACTGTTGCAGAGGGGGAAGAGTATATGGCAGATATCCAGGATAGGATGGGGGCCGGCATGCCAAGGCGTCGCAGGGTGGCCAAGAGAAAAGTCCAGTTCACCCTGTCGAACGCATTTTCGGCATCTGTAGACAACAAGATGAAAGGGATGTTAAGGCGTTTGGCCTTTGCCACCACATTTATTGTCCTAATAGTGTTGTCTCGTGCCTCTCTGTTGCGAATAAAGCCCACTTGGTCTAGTGGGATTATGCGCTGTATAACAGAGCCTATACATTCGGCTAGAATTTTCGTGAATAATTTCAAATCACAGTTAAGAAGGCCTGTAACTTGCGCAAAGAAACGGGTCTTTCTCAGGCTTAGGGATGACAGATATGCTGGCTTGCAGGATATCTGGCGGGATGGCGTGACTATTTACTATTGCATTGAAGGCAGTAACAAAGTGAGTTGCCAGTTGAGTTTGGAAGTTTTTGTAATAGGAGATTGTGAAGCTGTCGTGGCCAGGTGCTTTCCCTGTCGGAGTGTCAGCCAAAGCTTTCGTAAATTCGTCTGAAGTAATAGGCTGTGATAGCAACTCTACCTCTCCCTCGTTGAGAGAAGGCAGATCTGCAGCCGCAAGGTAGGTCTCTATGGCTTCTAGCTTATTCTGGTTCCGTTCCTCCGAAGGGTGGGAATGTAGGTTGTAAAGTGCTTCATAGAACACCCTGAAGGACTCTGCCATTTCTGCAGAGTCATGAATTTTAGTTCCTGTGTGGAAGATAAGGCGGGGATGTAGGATCTGTTACATTGGGTCCGTATGGCATTTGCTAGTGTTCTGCTGCACTTGTCTCCGAACTCATAAAAGGTTCTGCGTGCCTTCAAGAGGCTATTTTTAGCATGGAATAGGGAGTGTTCTCGGATTTGCTCCCTAAGGTTGGTTACCTCTGCCTCTGTGGCCCTATCTGGGTGATTTTTATGACGTTTTTCACAGTCATGGAGTTTTGCGAGTAATTCGGATAGCGTTTTTTCCTTGGCCACTTTGAGTCTGTGTCCATGTTTGATGAATATTCCTCTTATATAGCATTTATGTGTTGACCAAATGGTCAGCGGATTAGGGACTGATTGTTTGTTACTCTCGAAGAAAAGACCCAATTCTCGTACAATGTCTGCTCTAACCTCAGGATCTTGGATCAGGGCTTCGTTTAGTCGCCGTGTGGCCGATTTGGGAACCGGACGTTGCGAATTTAAGGTCAAAGAGATCGATGCATGGTCTGAGAGTGCAATATGCCCAATCTGTGCACCTGAGACAAATGGGATTGTAGCGTGGGAGACCAGGAAGAGATCGATCCTGGAGTAAGAGTTATGAGCTGCCGAGAAAAAGGTGAAGTCCCTCTCTTGCGGATGGAGAATCCGCCATATGTCAACCAATCGATAGGAATGCAACAGTTCCCTGACTCGGTTCCGGGATCTTAAAGGCAGGGCTGAAGAGCCCGTCGATGTGTCTTTTTGAGGATCCATGGTGAAGTTAAGGTCTCCCCCCAACACTAAAGTTCCCTCTGTGAAGGATGCCAGGGCGTCTAAACATGCTTCAAGCACCGGAAGCTGGTCAACGTTCGGCAAATACAGATTTGCGAAGGTATATGTCTGCGACTGAAGGGTACCCTTGACAAAAAGGTATCTACCTTCGGGATCAGCATGGAGGTCCCCCAGCTGCCATGGCAAAGTTTTGGCCACGAGGATACTCATCCCTTTAGACTTAGAGGAGGGTGAAGCACTGTGGTACACTATTGGGAAATGCTTACTGTAGAGTTTTGGGATACTATCCGCCCGAAAATGGGTCTCTTGCAAAAATACTACCTGAGGTCTTTGCCTCCATAGGTCCGTGAGGCAGCTGGTTCGCTTCTCTGGGGCATTAAGGCCCTTCACATTCCAGGACACAAACTTCAGAGACATGTTGAGTAGGGCGGGGTCGGGTCGTCGGGCCTCGCCAGCAACTAGGACTGTTAGTGGGGTGGGAGAGAGGAAGAAGGCGGGTTAGAATAGGATAGGAGCAGGCGAAGGGTAGGAGGGGACACAAAAGTGAGGCTAGGAACAAGAAAAAGAAAGAAATGGAAGATGAGAAAGGAGGGGAGAGGGAAAACTAAATCTCCAAAATGGAGGGTTGCTGCCTATTTGGGCAGCTAGGGCCTAATGAGGGAAAAGGTAAGGCACTTCCGAGTTCGGGCTCCCGGAGCACAGGGCCCCCCCAACTCATTTCTCAGAGGAAGCGATCCCTTCCGGTATCACATTATAGCTTTCAGCTTCTTTTAAATTAAATAGTTCCACAAAGACATATGAGATATCACTTTGTAACCATCAGCTTAACGTAACATGTCTTAACATTTAAAACAGACAAAAAAAAAAAAAATTAACTAAAAATAAAACATTCAATAGTACCTTAGGCGGTAAAAAAACTATAGCAGTCTCCGACCTCTTAATATTGGATCTGACTAAGGAGGGGGGTGCTCACCCCCACCGGGTCTAAACCCACTGGGCGCGAGTCATAGTCCCATCCCCCCATCAACAATCCTGAAGGGATCTAGTTCCAGCTGGAAACCAGCGGGTCTCAGGATGAAATGCTTCTATGTCCCCCCCCCTACACAAAAAAAAAAAGGGAGGGGGAGGGGGGCGGGTTAGAGAAAGGAGAGGGGCAGGGGGGAAGGGAAGGGGGGGCAGGGGGGGAAGGGGGGGGCAGGGGGGGAAGGGGCAAAGGGGGGACCATCAGTAACATAACATCATCCCTAAGTAGGTACCCAACCTTAGAGGTCATTAGGACTGAATATAAAAGAACCAGGCGTTATACCAGAACTTTAAACTTTAAACCATTGACTGTACCATTTTACTATTAACCAGCCCTTCTGAGTCCCATCTTAAGGATTACTCCCCCACCAGCTGCGGACTTGCAAGCAAAAAATATTACGACCTAGGAAAACCCCATGTTTTTGTGTTGAGGTACTAGGCTAAATAGAGGGACGTAACGGATGGGAGAGCCCAAAGCAGATGTGCATACAGCCTGTTTTCTCTCGTCCATGGTAATAGGGCCAAACAAATCTGACTCTTCTCAAACATACACCTTCAGGTGAGTCCAGTCTATAGGACTGTATGTTTGCCCTCTGACTCTGTAACAGCAGTCCAGGATAATGGGGACGTGGTGCGTTTCCATGGGGCCAACGGGCCAAGGAGAAACTAGAAAGTCAGACTAAGTGGGCCAGAGGCTATTTTAAAAAAAAAAATAAAAAAATGTTTTTTTGAGGAAAAAAGGTTTTCCAGTCAGCTGAACCGGTGAAGAGCCAGCAAGACAAGGTTAAATAACACCCACATATGCAGAAGGGACAACAGGCAAGATGTAAGACCGTCCTCCATCTAGAGAGCAACTCAACTCCCTGGGATCATATCTCGTTGTCCTGAGGAGCCGGAGGTCTTCTGCGTTGGGATCGGCGATTGCGTCGATGTCTTTGTGGCCTGCCAGAAGAATCCACCCCTGGGGTATTGATGTTGGGAGTCAGTACAAACGCCAGCCAGTTGGGCAGTGACATTGAAGGCAACCCAAGAGAATTGAGGAAGGTGGGAACCTCTCTGGGATGTCGGAGGATGTATGAGCGACCTCCCTTCCGTGCAATCAAATGAAAAGGATGACCCCACTTATAGGTGATTCCCTGTTTGCCAAAACTCTCCAGCAGGGGTTTCATGCATCGGCGCATCTGCAGGGTCCTCCGTGAAACATCTGGCAAGAGAGAAACCTGAGCTCCGTCAAAGTCGATATGGCCTCTATGCCAAGCCCGTTGGAGAATGTCCTCTTTGATAGAATAATTATGCAAGCAAAAAAGGACATCTCTGGGTCTGTCTTCCTCTGTGTTTCTGGGGCCGAGGGTTCTGTGGACTCTGTCTATGGCGATTGGTGTTTCTGTCGGGCGCTCTAGGCAGACATTGAAAATGGCAGTCACCGTCATCTTTAGGTCTGCTTGCTGAGTGGCTTCTGGCAAACCGCGGATTCTGATGTTGCGTCTGCGGTTGCGATTCTCCAAATCGTCTATCAACAAATGCAGCTGTGCCATTGGGTCTATAACTGCTTCTTGCGCATCATGTAAGGAGGTGACATCCTGACGAAGGGTTGCAGGGTCTGACTCCACAGTGGCGACTCGTGTGGAAACTTCTGCTACTGTTTGTTTAATTCATGTAATTTCCAGATCATCTCTGGTGGGCAATTTTTGTAAAAGTGTCCACAGTGCCTGCTCTCCAGTAAGCATGGGTGAAGGCTCTTGTGAGGGCAGAGTAAGTGGGGCAGTGCTCATGGAGGCTTGCAGTGAGATAGGCAAAGGCACACTGAGTGTCAGGCTCTGTTGCTGGGAGCGCTGTATGCCCTGCGAAGCCCATTGAAGCGAGTCACCGGGTTCCCTTCCTGGACTGTCAAAAGATGTGAGGGACAATGAGCGGGGGAGGCAGGGGGAGAGGTCGCTAGTCGGAGAGAACGGCATCATGTCATTACCGTTGTTATGTCTCTCTCCTCGTCCTGAAGGCACGCTAAGCTCTGCTCTTTCATCCGCTCCCAGCGCCATCTTGGAAGGATCCGGGGTTGATACCGCCGGCTGCTTCGGTTTGAGAAATCTCTCCATAGATGTTCCGAGGCACGTAGGTCAGCGGTGTAGTCTTCTCAGATGCTCAGGTGTGCTGAGAAGCCGAAATATGCGGTAAGGCTGTGCGGTTGGACTAGTAAGGAGCCGCGGACTGGGAGCCCTCTGAAAACGTGGCTTCACTCCTCTATGCCGAGACCACACCCCCCAATAAGATATTTCTAACACACAGCATAGGCATACTTAGAATTATACCTCAAAACACACTTTGGTACGCCTCCCGAGTATGGCAATACCATTTTTGTGAGACATTTTCACAGCCTAACCACATAAAGAGGCCCAAAATAAAAGAAACACCTTCAAGTAACACCTTCAGGGATGTTGGCAGACACAGCAAGCCCACAATCCACCTTTTCTTTGGGCATCCTGAGAGCTAACCCTATCAGCATGGTGAAGATAGGTCACAGTGCCTCTAAACCCCTGGGGGACTGTTCTCCTTGGCCCTCACCTAGCGGCAGTAAAGATGGCGGTGGCCCAACGGCTCCATGTGCTTTTCCCCAGTGGGAGAAGCACAAGACAATGTGGGTGAGTGATCCTGTAAAAAAATCTGCAGCCCTGAATCCCAAGCTCCCTAGAACTATTTGGGGGCATTTTGCAGACCAGGCACCTTCTTCTCCCTTACAGTCTATGGAGGAAGGAAATGTTCTTCACTTCATGCAGCCGGGGAGGGAATGGGGAGATGAGGCGGGTAGTCATTTTGGAACACAAGTCTGCTTCTGCCTTAGCCGAGGACTCTAATGACTCTTACTCACAACAACCAGAAGATGAACTGACTCTTAAACATGTTATAGAAGTGATCCATACATGCCAAACTGCTCTTACTACTCAAAGAGACTCAGTCAAAGTGGATCTGTCATTCCTCAAGCATGATAAGCAAAAGTTTTGTGTCAGATTGACCAATTAATCACAGGCCCGTGTAAGGGTTAGCAGTAAAATTTCGGACTCCTTCCCTATTTGTCCGGGCACTAAGCAGGGGTGTCTACTTTTGTAAACACCCCCCCCCCCCCCACTGTTTGCTCTGGCAATAGAACCCTTGGCGGAACTTCTCCAGACTTCCTCATTGGCTTAGGGAATCCTGATTGGTGCTTTGGAAGAACAAGCCTCGCTTTATGCGGAAAACATGTTACTGCACCTTTCGGACCCCAAGACCCCTGTAGGTTCTTGTGCTAATTCAGGCTTTCAGACAATATTCAGGATTTAAAGTCAGTTGGTCAAAATCCAATATTTTTCTTATAGATGGGAACCCCACGTTTAGTCTGCCCTCTGACTGGCCACTGCAGTCCACTTCTAAATTTCAATATTTGGGTATTGAAATGCAACTTTCATTAACCAATTTTTATGATAATAATGTGGTACCCTTTATCGCCTCTTTCCACACCAAAGTAGCACAATAGTTTAAATTTCCATTGTCCCTAATGAGAAGGGTGAATTTATTCAAGATGATCTTTCTCCCAAAATGTTTATATTTCCTGGCTAATTCACCTATTTTTATCCAAAAAAAAAAAAAAACCTTTGAGAAATTGATTCTATCCTTACAATGTTTTTTTGTGGCACCCCAAATCCCCCAGAATGTCCTTGGTTACTTTACAATTATAGACTAATAGGGGGGAGTAGCACTTCCTAACCTACAATTTAATTGCAGGCCTACTTATTTATGTACATTGGTGGATGTTCCCGCAACTCAACAATGCGGTGACTACTACAGGGGCAGCAATAGTCTCTTCTTATGAGACTTTATCCAACCTGATACAGTATATAGATGATCCTTACACACCACCATGAGCACTTCCATTCTTTGTATGTCTTTCTGCATTTACACGCAATGCTCTTATTTACTAGCTGAACAAGACCATCTCTATTCCCCCAGTCACCCACTATGTAATATTCCTCGGTTATCAAATTTTTCCTCACTTCCATGTGGTTTGTACAAAGGATTGCGTATTCCACTACAGTGGTCATTTCAATATGCACAAATTAGACACACTGCGGAAGCACAATTTGGTCTCTGTGATGTCCGTCTTAGTAATTCAAAGCTTGAGTAAGCCCTCCTTGATCTAGACTACACATGGTTAATCTCTGTTTATTATTCATTGCTTATGGAAAAACATGACTACCCCCTTCTGAGTATGCAGGTATAGGTGGTTGGGAGACATTCCAGATCTCACTCCAGAAAACTGTCAGGAATTGTTTAACTGATTATTGTTTAATGTTATAGTATGGTGATTTCAGCTGGGGACACACGTATTCAGCTACATTACATTACATTAAGTGATATATCCCTACCTGTCATAAATGTCAGGTGATTTTCTACACATGGTCTGGGGGGTGTAATAAGATACCTCCCTTTTGGTCCCAAGTGACAGCATTTATTGCTGACACTTTTATCCTTCGCATTATCTGCTGTTTTAAGAGATGTCTGTTGGGAGTCTTTGAGGATCTGGAAGTGTCTGCCACTACCAAACAACCCCTGTGGGATTTTTTTTCCTCCATCTGTGTCCCATTTCAGAGATTTCCCTTAACTTCCTGTCCCATAGACAAACAGGAAGTGAGAGGAAATCCCTGTAAATTAAGGGAATTCTTTGGGGACCCCAGGTCACCAGAACTAGTGTCCCCATTGGAAGATTTCCCCTCTATTACTATTTTTACTTACAATGATTATGGTAAACAGGACAAATAGAAAGGGTGAACCCTCTAACAGTGGCAATAAAAACTGACAAGAGTTCTAATCGCTCTCCAAACTAAAAAAAAATGTTTTGCCTTTATTTTACTTTAAGGTGTTCTAGGGGTATAAATGACACATCTAATTTCCTATAATAAACCTATAGCACCAGGATAAGTTGCTACTAATGTTGATAATGCTTAATAACTCATTTAGCAGGATGCCTTGGCAATACACAGCCAATGAGCTATGGGACGATGGGTTGCCTAACAGTATTCCATGTGAAAACTATGGTATTCCTGAGGTGGCTCACACAGGGTTCAAACCTAAGTCCACGTTCTTCCCCTCAACTTGTAAAGGTCCCTATGTTGAGACATTATCAAGCTACCTACAGAGACCTCTAAATTTGTGTAACACCAAGTCCTCTAGCTCCTCCAACTTGTCTAGTGCTGAACGTACAGCTCTAAGTACTCTAAAAAACAACAACCGGTTGGTCATCAAACAGGCTGACAAGGGGGGCAGCCTGGTTATTCAAGACAGAACTGAGTATGAGAAAGAAGCTTACCACTTACTATCAGATCAGAAAACATATAGGTGTCCGTTTATGAAGCAGTGAACAGCGGTGATCCCCAGGATCGCCGCTGATCACAGTCCATAAACGGTTTATGAAACAGAGATAATCGGGGGAGAAGTGTTTGAACATGTTCTCCCACCAATGATCTCTGCACACAGAGAATCCTTATTGACTGACACAGAAATGGGCAGTTTATGAAGCTGCGATCTCAGCGCTTCACTGGCGATCTGTGTCAGACTTCACACTCCCCGATTCACCAGGTCAGAGGTGGAGAAGCGAGGAGTGAAGAGGGAATCCTGGAGGATCTGAGGTGGAAGGAGGAAGATTTTTAACTTCCTTCGACCTCGTTCAGACCCCCAAAACTGTAACCATGTCCCCCTGTCATATTTATGTGTATACATATATATACATATATATATATATATATATATTGTGGGGAAATTAGCTTGTGGGGATCACCTTTTCTGAATGACAGTCAGCAAATGGGCACTTTCTTAAAAATCTGGCAGATGCCATGTTTATTTGCAAAATAATAACAAACAGTAAATTAAATCCTTGCCATCTGGTGCTAACTAAACAAATAGTCTCCTCTCTATACAGTGCGGGGCTGGTACCCGTCACCCACAAAAAACATGCGGAAAAGCAAACCTTTTAGTCCACCCAGAGCTCCTCTCATTCAGGTTCCTTCCTGAGTCTCAAAACCAGACAGACCTGCTGTTCTCTCTTCCTGGATATTTAAAGTCCAGCTGACTGTGGACTCCAGTGGACCCGAACATCCGGACCGGAACCCAGCCTGCCACAGAGGCTAGAAAAAACGGGCCAGATTCCGGTTCAGTCCCTTACAGTGGAACAAATGTGAGGTGAAATGAACCTATTATTATCGTGTATCTCACCTCGCATACCGTCACATATCCCCCCCCCTTTGCTCAAGCCCCTGTGGCTGAGCACTTGACCCAACTATACAGTGCACGCGAGAGAGGGCATCTGAGTTATTTTGGACTTTTCTGGGCCTGCACCGTAAACCGAAAGGGCTGTAAAGCCAGGAACCACCTTGTCACATGGCCATTTTTCTCCCTGTTGTCACACATCCACTTTAGGGGAGCATGGTCGGTGACCAGTTTAAACAACCTCCCCAGTAGGTAATACCTTAGGGAGTCTAAGGCCCATTTAATGGCGAGACACTCCTTTTCTACGATGGCATAATTTTTTTTGTGCTTGTTCAACTTCCGGCTCAGGTATACAACTGGGTGCTCCTCACCATCCCTGTTCTGTGACAGTACAGCCCCTAGGCCCAACTCAGAAGCCTCTGTCTTGTTTGTTGACACTTGCAATGTTTACTTATATAATCAATATACTGCTTTTCTTTATATACTATTGATTTATCATGATATTTTACAAATTGCTGTTAAAGGACAACCTCTCCCTCGACCATCAGGCTCTGCTGGTCACTGCTGTGCTTCGATGCTTCTCTCTGCGGCGGACACATGTTCGCCCTGGCAGCCTTTGGGCTGCTTGTGTCTCCGTGTCTGGGAATTAGTTTCCCTTTGACAGGAGCGCGCGCTTGCGCAGTAGCACTTGGTTTGTGCACCTGCGCAGTGCGGGCGAACAGACCCGGCCATGTCAGGGACCGCCCCCTTCCTTGTCGTCCCTGACTTCCAGGTTGGGGTGCTTTTATAGCGGCCAGCAATGGCCGCTGTATGAGCCTACAGCCTCCTGATGCTGCGCTGGCTGAGGATCGCCCTTCATAGGTGAGTTTCCCCCCCCCTCTCTTCCCGCTCCTTGTTAGCCTTCCCCTTCACCTCTCATCCTTGGTCCCGCACGAATTTAACCCTGTGCGGCGCCCCTGTACAACCCTGTATGCAGTGTTATCAGATACTCTGTTCACTGCTATACCTTCATTGCCTTCCCTTTCCCTGGTGATTAGTGCTCCTCAGCCTGGAATAGACTGTCTCATACTCACTGTCAGCCTGCATTACAAATTTTATATGAAAGTTACTTTTATATTGAATCTTTTTTATATATTTTTTCTGTCATGTTCGTTTTTTACCTTTAAAAATGCCAGCTCCATGACTAGCAATGTTTAGCGGGCAGCTGCAGCGGATATTCTCTGCAATGTTTCCTTTTTACTCACATTGCGCTGCTCAGTATCCCTCCCCATGTCACCATGGTGATAGGCACGCTCTTATGGTGATTGTCCTCTCTTTGATATGCATATAAGCGGGTGAGTCATGCCCAGCCGCCGCCGCTGAGGTAGTTCCGCCCCCCTTTAGGGACATAACGCGTACGGCACCGCCCACGTTGTCTGGACGTCACCCGCGCTCCGCTCGTCCATCCGATGTGGATCATCCTTTCACTTATGCTGCTGTCCTTTGCACTGGGGTACAGTGCGATGCTTGTGAGTGTTTTTATCTGCTTATAAATAAACCACTTTTTAGCCATCAACAGAGAGCACTAGATTTCCTTTATATTTTACATGTCATGACTGCAAGATTATCTTATTGCTGAGGCTTGACCAGGATCTGCTTACACCGCCCCCTGCTTTTATCCCTGTGAGGGAACTGCTGATTTGACCTGACTGATTTTACTCAGGGGTCCATCTGTAGAGGTGAGCGGCTTGTGCTACCGAAGGTGGAGGTCCATGTCACTACAGTCACATAATCAACTATTGCATGCCACAATTATCACTGAAGGAATTGCTGGATTTAAATTGGATCTATTTTAAATGGACATTTATTGACTGTTTTATTTAGGATTTTCTATGCGCTGTACTGCTTTTTTCCCTCAGTACATTAGCTGCTTTTAGTTAGGTTATAGGTTTGTGCTGTTTTGCATACCACTACACTACCTGTGGATTAACCCTCTGTATATCCATGTGTATGGTAATCTTGATGTATCGATTTTGATTTCAGTTGCTGCTGTGACCTCCCTCTCTTTATGCACTAATGGTTCCAGCTCTAGGGGGCTCTTATTGCCAACAGTCTATGGTCCTTCCTGACCTTTCTGTTCTACGGTCCTCTTAATGGGAAGCCCTCATCTACCCCAGCTTATGCGTCTTTTAGCCAATTAATCTCCAGGTGGTGAGTGTCAGCCTTAATACCAGTGTGCAGTTCTTTCTAGCCTTTTACTTTCTTCTTGCATAGATGGGATTACTGGGTTCTTTTCCTTCCTGATCCCCCGCCTCTTCCTCCCCTCTCTACCCTCCCCCCCCCTCCCCCCCCCTCCTCACCCTTCTCTGTCCTCTTTCTCCTCCTTCCTCTTCTTCCCCTTTTCTCCCCCCTCCCACTTCCTTCCCCTCTTCCTCTTTCCTCTCTCTTTCTCTCTTCCCCCCCTCTATTCCCTCTTCTCCTTGCCTCTCCCTGCTCCCCCCCTTTTTTGCTTCACCCCCTTCAATTTCCCCCCCCCCCTTTCCCTTTTTCCTCCTCCCCCCCCTTTCTCTCCATCTTCCCTCCTCCCTCCCCCCTCCCCCCCCTTCCTTCCTCTTCCCCAGTACCTTAAATCTCAAGCAATATCACATTTTTTCTGCCCCTTACTGCACCATTGCTTTGGAATTTCTGACAGTTATGTTACTGGCACTTCTATACCCCACCCTTTTCTGGATTTTTTAGTCTGGTGATTTGTACAATTTATTTATTCAAAATGTATCCACCAGAGGCTGTTTGTCATCCCCTGTGTTCGCCGCAGGGGGAATTATATGGGGACTTACATACCTGCAGAGAATCCCTGAATGGGTGAGCTTGTCCTTATTGTTTTACAATCTGTATGTAATGGTTTGATGTATCATTAATAATTCTGCTGCGATAATAATTTTATTATATGCACTTGTTGAGTTGTCTGTATTTGTTACAACTATTTTATGTCACACTATAGATATGGCTCTCCTGAGGAAGCGGTGAGAACCGTGAAACCGGTCGAGAATCTAAGCTATATATCTATCTATCATCAAAATTGGGTGTAATCCATATGGTTGTATATATTGTCATTGTTTCAAATCGCAACTGTATGTGGTATTGCAACTTTTTAAATACTGTTTCTATTAAAATTGTATTTTTATAAAACCTGTTATTCCCCTGTTTACCCCTTATGTTTACTACAGACCTATATTGAGTACCGAAATAGTCCCCCTTTCTTTCCCTGTCGGGGGGTGGAGACATTGGCTGACAGGAGCAGCTAACTGCGGCCGTCCCCCTCCCCCTTCCTTTTCTTGAACTTGATACTTGGGATGATGGTACCTTTACCCTTTGAAATAATTTCTATAACCTAGGCGTTTTTCCTCACTCCTCTGTCTGTACGACAAACTCCTTGCTGAAGTCCGGGCCCACTAGTACTGGTAACCCACAAAGGGTCTGCTTTAAATTCTGAAAGGCGTCCTCAGCTTCGGGATTCCACTTGACCATGACTGACCCTATACCCTTCGTCAGGTCAGTCAGAGAGGCAGCCATGGTGGCAAAGTTGGGTATGAACCGTCTGTAATACCCTGTAATGCCCAGGAAGGCTCTCACTTGTTTTTTATTGATTGGTTGGGGCCATTTTTGAATTGCCTCAAACTCATTGGTTTGCGGCTTGACCACTCCCTGGCCAATAATGTACCCAAGGTATTTGGCCTCCTCCAGGCCTATGGCACTTTTTTTAGGTTAGCTGTAAGACCTGCTTCCCGAAGGGAATCTATCACCGCTTGTACACGGAGCAGGTGCGATTCCCAATCTGGGTTGTGGATGACCACATCGTCCAAATATGCAGCTGCACACGGGCGATGTGGTCTCAAGGCTTTGTCCATCATTCGCTGGAATGAAGCAGGGGCTCCGTGCAGACCAAAAGGCATCCGCTTATACTGAAACGAGCCCTCAGGAGTAGAAAAGGCAGTCTTCTTCTTGGCCGATTCAGTTAGCGGTATTTGCCAATAGCCTTTCATTAGGTCTAGGGTCGTTATGTAGCGAGCCTGTCCTAACCTGTCCACGAGTTCGTCAACCCGGGGCATCGGGTACGCATTGAACTTGGACACACTGTTGAGTTTCCTGAAGTCGTTACATAACCTGATAGTATCATCAGGTTTTGGGACCAGCACTATGGGGCTCGACCACTCACTGTGGGACTCTATCACGTCCAACTCTAACATATCTTTTATTTCCTTCATGACTGCCTCTAGTCTGGCCTCTGGGATTCTATACGGTTTTACATTTACCCGAACCTCTGGTTCCGTCACTATGTCATGTTGGATCATGTTGGTCAGTCCGGGTAAGGGGGAGAAAAAGTCTCTATTTTTATGCAAAAATGCCCTAACGTCACTTTGTTGTGCCATGGGACAGGGTATCTGTTATGGGGATATCTGGAGTCACCGGTACCCGGTCTGTTAGAGGCGTGGACGTGGCCAGTAAAGTCTCTCTGTCCTTCCAGGGCTTTAAGAGATTCACATGCCAACATTGTCATGGGCTATTGGAAAGATCGATATATATGGACACAAAACCCTTTTGCGAGACACATAGTGTTCCTAGTGAACTATACCGATGATATTTTGATCACCTGGAATGGGAGTATCGAGTCCTTTGAGTCATTTATCACTTATTGTAATGACAACACTTTGGGTCTCAGCTTTACTCACATGATAGATTCCACCAACCTAGTGTTTCTGGACCTTGTATTATACTGTGAAGGCGGGTTCATTTGAACAAAAAACTATTGCAAAGCCACCAGTGGCAACTTGTAATTACATTATACGAGTTGCCACCATCCTTCTTGGATGAACAACATTCCAAGTGGACAGTTTCAAAGGCTAAGAAAAAACTGTACCAACCATGGGAGTACGAATTATAAAGTTTGTGCCTAAAAAACAACTTTCTACAAAAGGGATACCCAGCAAAATTAGTGCAGACGGCTCGTGACAAGTTTTTGGAATCTGTACCACCTCCCAAGAATCGAAAAGAGCCAGATGTCAACACAATTAGGTTTGTCACCGAATATAACAGCAAATAGAGATCCATTCATAATATTGTCAAGAAATATTGGCATATTCTGCATATGGATCCGAAACTAGGACTTATCCTACCTCCAGCGCCACAGATCACATTCAAAAGAACACATACTCTGAAGAACATTGTTGCCCCCAGCTAACTTAAGAATTCTGGAACGGAGAGAGTTATGGACATTAGGTCCTTTTTCGACAACAGAACTGGTATTTTCCAGTGTAAAAAAAGGGGTTGTCTGACTTGCCAGTTTTTCCAACATAGCCAATCCTCTTTTTCTGATAGGGTCGGTAATGAGTACAATATAAAGCAATTTATTACCTGCTCCACTGAGTATGTGATATATGTACTCGTATGCCCGTGCAACTTGTTATACGTGGGCCGTATGATGTGAACCTTACAAAAACGTGTAGGGGAGCACCGATGGTTTATACAAAAGGGACTTCATGAACATAGTGTCCCCACCACTTCAAAACCTATAATGCTAAATACATCCATTGTCTAAAGGTTGTGGCCATCAAATGCATCCCAGATGGTTCTCTGACTAATAATGAGAGGTTCTCCTTGTTGTTGCAAAATAGAATCATTCTGGATCTATAAACTGTCCTCTCTATCTCCCAATGAGTTGAACGAAGGCCTAGAAATTCATAGTATCATCTAGACCCCTTCTGTTATCATTCCTTATTGTCCTGTCACCACTAGTTTTCAGTCTGTATATCCTCAGTGAGTACCCATAGGTTACATACTGAGGGGATCATAGTAAACATATAGCATAAAATGTCTTGTATTGGGCACCACTTGTCCATTCCCACATGGCTTCCAATCACCATTATAACTTATTACATTTTTTCATCCATATACTTGTTATATATGCATGATAATAGATAAAACACCAATTAGGTTATCATTGGGTTTTGACTCTATGAACCATGGGAACATTAATCATAAATAGGGATGGGCTTTATGTTCGGGTCAAACATGAGTTCGACTCGAACATTGGCTGAATAGCGAACAATTTGGGGTGTTCACGGAAAATTCAAAAGCCGCGGAACACCCTTTAAAAGTCTATGGGAGAAATCAAAAGTGCTAATTTTAAAGGCTAATATGCAAGTTATTGTCATAAAAAAGTGTTTGGGGACCTGGATCCTGCCCCAGGGGACATGTATCAATGCAAAAATAAGTTTTAAAAACGGACGTTTTTTTGGGAGCAGTGATTTCAATAATGCTTAAAGTGAAACAATAAAAGTGTAATATTCCTTTAAATTTAGTATCTGGGGGGTGTCTATAGTATGCCTGTAAAGTGGCGCATGTTTCCCATGTTTAGAACAGTCTGACAGCAAAATTACATTTCTAAAGGAAAAAAAGTAATTTAAAACTACTCGTGGCTATAGTGAATTGTCGGTCCGGCAATACATATAAAAGTTCATTGATAAAAACAACATGGGATTTCCCAACAGGGGAACCCCAAACCAAAATTAGAAAAAAAAATGTGTGGGGGTCCCCCCAAATTCCATACCAGGCCCTTCAGTTCTGATATGGACATTAAGGGGAACCCCGTGCCAAAATAAAAAAAATGGCGTGGGGCCCCCCTCAAAATCCATACCAGACCCTTCAGGTCTGGTATGGATTTTACGGGGAACCCCGCACCAATTTTTTTTAAAAAAATGGCGTGGGGTCCACCCAAAATTCCATACCAGACCCTTATCCGAGCACGCAACCTGGCAGGCCGCAGGAAAAGAGGGGGGACGAGAGAGTGCCCCCCTCCTGAACTGTACCAGGCCACATGTCCTCAACATGCGGAGCGTGCTTTGGGGTAGCCCCCAAAGCACTGTGTCCCCATGTTGATGGGGACAAGGGACTCATCCCCACAACCCTTGCCCAGGGGTTTTGGGGGTCTGTGGGTCTGCGAGTGGGGGGCTTATCGGAATCTGGAAGCCCCCTTTAACAAGGGGACCCCCAGATCCTGCCCCTCCTGTGTGAATTGGTAATGGGGTACAAATGTACTCCTACAATTTCACAAAAAAAGTGTCAAAAATGTTAAAAAATGACAATAGAAGGTTTTTGACAATTCCTTTATTAATGTCTTCTTCTTTCCCCGCTTCTTCTTCCATCTTCTTCTGGTCTTCCTTCGGTGTTCTTCTTCTTCCTCCATCTTGTTCTTCCCCCACTTCTTCCTCTGGTCTTCTCGTCCTGCATCTTCCTCTGGCTTCTTCTTCTCCACTTTGTCCTCCGATCCGCCTCAATGGGAGTCTCCCGCTGTGTGACGCTTCTGTTCAGGTGACAGCTCTTATATAACGGAGGGCGGGGCCACCCGGTAACCCCGCCCCCCTCTGATGCATGGGGACTTCCCTATGGCTTTCCCCGTGGTGTCAGAGGGGGTGGGGTCACCCATTTACGTAAATGGGTGACCCCGCCCCCTCTGACAACACGGGGAAAGCCATAGGGAAGTCCCCATGCATCAGAGGGTGGACAGAAGCCTTTAAAATTAGCACTTTTGATTTTTCATGTTCGTGTCCCACAGACTAACGGTGTTCACGTGTTCGAACAAATTTTTTGCCTGTTCGCATGTTCTGGTGCGAACCGAATGGGGGGGTGTTCGGCCCATCCCTAATCATGAACTAAAAAATTATTGAATTAACTAACTAACTTGCCTGGTTCTATCACAAATATTAAGATTATCATTAATCTTAAGTGATTATGTACTTTGGGCTATCATACACATTATGGTCTGTATCGAATTTACTTACTTGAGAATCATCCTCATCATTATCAATTATTAATTATTATTATTATTAGTTTTATTTTCATTAATAATTCAAATTTAATATTTTTTGTATAATATATATATATATATATATATATATATATATATATATATATATTTTTTTTTAAATTCAATTAATTTTTTTTTAACTTTTATTATATACATAATTAAGAAAAAAAAAAATATATATATAATGAGACTTTGAATTCATATTCTAACCATTGTTTCTTGTCCATCCTGCTTATTTTTATTGTATTCCCTTGTCTTTGTCAAATTTTTTAGTGTATGTATAATAAACCTTTGTCATCAGGTTGTTTAAACGATGGAGGTATGCTGCGGTGGAAAAAACTTTCATGGTTCTTTTACATTTGTGATTCTTTCCACCCCTATTTAAACCCCATTTGCAGTCTATGTCACACGACTTGAAGAAGGGCCACGCCCAGATAAGCGTAGTCAAGACGACAGCTATCTTCCCTCTCTACTCTCCACAGCTTGCTCTCCACCTGTTGTGCTCCAAGCTTCGTTTTAGACCTGCGTTCCCTGATCGTATGATGTCACTTTCGGGTGTTCCCGTCCACCAGCTCCGATCGGTGGCTGCTCCGGCTGCCTCTCGGTCCCTCTTTTGCTTCCTGGCTGCCCCATCATTCCTCCACACATCAATGGGGATCCGATCGAGGCTCCACACTGTCCATCCGGCTCTACACATGCTGGCTTCCCTCTTCCTAGTGACATCCAGGAACATATGAAGGTTTTGCCATTGCAGCACTGCCCCACCAAGCCAGTCCATCACCGACTGTTGCTTAAGGTACTGTCACAGTGAGGAGCACGCTTTGCAGTTGTTCCATCTATGCAAGGAGATGTCTAGATAATTGTTCATCCAATCATATATTATTATTAAATCGGAACATGTTTTTATCTCATTGAACGTTTTAATTATTTGACTGTTTGTCCTTTCAAGACTGTCCCGATCAGCGCTTTCAATTGTGTTTGCTCCTGAATGTTTTTACATCTAATTTCCTGACTACCTATCACATTTTTGGAGGCCCTGAAGTAGCAGGACTGTGGAAACACCCATAAAATTACCACATTTGAAAAGCAAACACCCCAAGGTGTTTTCTAAAAGGCATGGCGAGTCTTGTAAAGACTCCCTTTTTTTGGAAAATGTATAATGAAAATTAAAAGTTTTTAAATATATTCTTTTTTTAACCACTTCATGTCCCACCCATATTCATATGACGTCCGCAGGAGGGATCTCCCATCCTGGGCGTACGTCATATGATGTCCTGGGCTTCCCGGCCATCTGGGCGGTACGCAAGAGCGCCCGCCGTGTCATTCAGGAGCTGGTGGGCATGCCCAGCGGCCGCGATGTTCGCCGGGCACCCACGATTGCCTGATAACAGAGCAGGACCGTGGATCTGTGTGTGTAAACACACAGATCCACGTCCTGTCAGGTGAGAGGAGACCAATGGTGTGTTCCCAGTACAGAGGAACACTGATTGTTCTCCTCCCCTTGTGAGTCCCCTCCCCCTACAGTTAGAATCACTCCCTAGGTAACACATTTAACCCCTTGATTGCCCCCTAGTGTTAACCCCTTTTCTACCAGTGACATTTATACAGTAATCAGTGCATTTTTATAGCACTGAGCTGTATAAATCTGAATGGTCACAAAATGGTGTCAAAAGTGTCCGATATGTCCGCCGCAATGTCACAGTCATGATAAAAATCGCAGATCGCCGCCATTACTAGAAAAAAAATAATAAAAATGCCATAAAACTATCCCCTATTCTGTAGACACTATAACTTTTGCGCAAACTAATCAATATATGCTTATTGTGATTTTTTTACCAAAAATATGTAGAAGAATACATATCGGCCTAAACTGAGGAAATTTTTTTTTTTTAATTGGGATATTTATTATAGCAAAAAGTAAAAAATATTGTGTCTTTTTCAAACGTGTCACTCTTCTTTTGTTTATAGCGCAAAAAATAAAAATATAATAAAAATAATAAAAATGTCATTTGGGTAGTGTTGCATGACCGCGCAATTGTCATTCAAAGTGCGACAGCACTGAAAACTGAAAATTGGCCTGGGCAGGAAGGGGGTGAAAATTCCCTGTATTGAAGTGGTTAACAAGCTAGTCAATTAATAAGATATTTCTAACACACACACATATGCACAGTTATGCCCTGTACATACGATCGGACATCGATCGGACATTCTGACAACAAAATCCATGGATTTTTTCTGACGGATGTTGGCTCAAACTTGTTTTGCATACACACGGTCGCACAAAGTTGTCGGAATTTCCGATCACCAAGAACGCGGTCACGTACACCACGTACAACGAGACTATAAAAGGGCAGTTCAGAACCAAGCGCGGCACCCTTTGGGCTCCTTTTTCTAATCTCGTGTTAGTAAAAGTTTGGTGAGAGATGATTCGCGCTTTTTCAGACTCGTGGTTTATAGATTGTTTTCTGCTGTTCAGTTTGTGCTTGTGGGTTTGTATCTGGTCTTCAGTGCGTGCAGTGAGTTTGTATTTGATTATTCATTGCATTCTTGTCTGCTCGTTGCTGTTTTTCAGGTCGCTCTTCACAGGCCTTGCTGTTCTTCAGTGTGTTCTGTTACTTCGTTCTGAGCAGCCGATCGTTTTCTAGCCATGTTGAGTATACGTACTCCTCGTAGAGTTTGTGCTGTGCGGGGGCTTGGTGTTGGAGTCCTTACCTTGACACAAGTCCAGTCCATGAACAGGGTGGGGAGGAGTTCATGGGCCAAGAATTGGTTGCTCCAGCGTGACCAGTTCTGTCATATGCCTTTGCTCCGTGCGATCCGTGAGAATAATCCTGTTTATTTCAGGAACTTTCCCTGGATGACGGACCCTGTATTTCACCATTTGTTGGCTTTGCTGACCCCCTATATCAGCAGGCAGGATACCTGCATGAGGCAAGCCATCACCCTGGAGCAGAGGCTCGTCGCCACCCTGCGGTACTTGGCGATGGGGAGAAACCTGCAAGTTTCAAGTTCTCGACAGGCATCTCCCCCCAGGCTCTGCGGATCATTATCCTGGAGACCTGTTCTGCCATCATCCTGCAGAAGGAGTATATTAAATTAAGATTTTTATCCTTTAATATCAAATTCTATTGTCTAGAATGTTTGTTAATATATTGTATTTCTTTCCTCATTCCCTAATTACCATGATTGTAATATGCTGTGAATGTCCCCTTTGTCCTCATGCATGCTGGAATTTTATGTATTTTATTTTTGTCCTTCATACATATTTGCCTTCAGTTACCTCCCCAGCATGCTCTCCTGGGCCTATATTCACCTCATGTAGTCACTTAACCACTTGAGCCCCGGACCATTATGCTGCCTAAGGACCAGAGGTCTTTTTCCAATTTGGCACTGCGTCGCTTTAACTGCTAATTGCGCGGTCATGCAATGCTGTACCCAAACGAAATTTGCATCCTTTTCTTCTCACAAATAGAGCTTTCTTTTGATGGTATTTGATCACCTCTGCGGTTTTTATTTTTTGCGCTATAAATGGAAAAAAGACCGAAAATTTTGAAAAAAAAATGATATTTTCTACTTTTTGTTATAAAAAAAATCCAATAAACTCAATTTTAGTCATACATTTAGGCCAAAATGTATTCGGCTACATGTCTTTGGTAAAAAAAATGTCAATAAGCGTATATTTATTGGTTTACGCAAAAGTTATAGCGTCTACAAACTAGGGTACATTTTCGGTAATTTACACAGCTTTTAGTTTATGACTGCCTATGTCATTTCTTGAGGTGCTAAAATAGCAGGGTAGTAGAAACCCCCCCCCCAAATGACCCCATTTTGGAAAGTAGACACCCCAAGGAAATTGCTGAGAGGCATGTTGAACCCATTGAATATTTATTTTTTTTGTCCCAAGTGATTGAATAATGACAAAAAATATATATATATATTTACAAAAAGTTGTCACTAAATGATATATTGCTCACACAGGCCATGGGCCTATGAGGAATTGCACCCCAAAATACATTCTGCTGCTTCTCCTGAATATGGGGATACCACATGTGTGGGACTTTTTGGGAGCCTAGCCTCGTACGGGGCCCCGAAAACCAATCACCGCCTTCAGGATTTCTAAGGGTGTAAATTTATGATTTCACTCTTTACTGCCTATCACAGTTTCGGAGGCCATGGAATGCCCAGGTGGCACAAAACCCCCCCAAATGACCCCATTTTGGAAAGCAAACACCCCAAGCTATTTCCAGAGAGGCATATTGAGTCCATGGAATATTTTATATTTTGACACAAGTTGCGGGAAAGTGACACTTTTTTTTTTTTTTTTTGCACAAAGTTGTCACTAAATGATATATTGCTCACACAGGCCACCCCAAGCTATTTGCTGAGAGGCATGGTGAGTATTTTGCAGCTCTCATTTGTTTTTGAAAATGAAGAAAGACAAGAAAAAACTTTTTTTTTTTCTTTTTTCAATTTTCAAAACTTTGTGACAAAAAGTGAGGTCTGCAAAATACCTCTCATCAAATAGCTTTGGGTGTCTACTTTCCAAAATGGGGTCATTTGGGGGGGTTTTGTGCCACCTGGGCATTCCATGGCCTCCGAAACTGTGATAAGCAGTCAAGAGAGAAATCAAAAATTCACGCCCTTAGAAAGCCTGAAGGCGGTGCTTGGTTTTCGGGGTTCCGTACGCGGCTAGGCTCCCAAAAAGTCTCACACATGTGGTATCCCCGTACTCAGGAGAAGCAGCAGAATGTATTTTGGGGTGTAATTTCACATATTCCCATGGCATGTTTGAGCAATATATCATTTAGTGACAATTTTGTGCAAAAAAAAAAAAATTGTCTCTTTCCCGCAACTTGTGTCGCAATATAAAATATTCCATGGACTCGACATGCCTCTCAGCAAATAGCTTGGGGTGTCTACTTTCCAAAATGGGGTCATTTGGGGGGGTTTTGAACTGTCCTGGCATTTTATGCACAACATTTAGAAGCTTATGTCACACATCACCCACTCTTCTAACCACTTGAAGACAAAGCCCTTTCTGACACTAATGCCGCGTACACACGGTCGGACTTTCCGGCATACTTGGTCCGGCGGACCAGAGTGTGCCGGACAATCCGCCCGTGTGTGGGCGCCGGCGGACTTTTCCGACGGACTTCTTCCGAAAAGCCCGCCGGACCTAGATTTGAAGCAAGTTTTAAATCTTTCCGTCGGACTCAGTTTCGGGCGGAAAGTCCGCTCGTGTGTGTGCTGGTCCGACGGAAAGGCCGCTCGTGTGTAGGCTGGTCCGACGGACCAGATACGACGCGAGGGCAGGGTATTGCATCTCGCGCTCGCTGCAATAGGAAAAACAAATCTTCCTATTGCGGCGAGCGCGGGGCATACCAGGCCCTTAGGTCTGGTATGGATTATAAAGGGAAGCCCCTACGCCGAAAAAGCGGCGTGGGGTCCCCCCTAAAATCCATACCAGACCCCAATCCGAGCACGCAGCCTGGCCGGTCAGGAAAGGGGGTGGGGACGAGCGAGCGCCCCCCCCTCCTGAACCGTACCAGGCCGCATGCCCTCAACATGGGGGGGTGGGTGCTTTGGGGGAGGGGGGCGCCCTGCGGCCCCCCCCACCTCAAAGCACCTTGTCCCCATGTTGATGAGGACAAGGGCCTCTTCCCGACAACCCTGGCCGTTGGTTGTCGGGGTCTGCGGGCGGGGGGCTTATCGGAATCTGGGAGCCCCCTTTAATAAGGGGGCCCCCAGATCCCGGCCCCCCACCCTATGTGAATGAGTATGGGGTAAAAATAAAAAGGAAAGAACTACTGCGCCAACCAATAAAAGTGGAAATTGAATATGATAATGAGCAGCCAACACCACCAATTAGACTAATTGTGACAATGAAAAGAAAAATAAAAAAGTGTAGCGCTATATTGCATCTATTAGCAGCATCCAAAAATGTGCTAAGAATAACTAACAGGGTCTATCAGAGGGTGAATAGAACCTCATATAAACAATACAGTGAACAGATGAAAAACCTGATCTTACACAGAGAGCATCCGTTCAAATATCTACTAGACTCTGTCAGTTAATACCATCAAAATGAATTACAGTGATAAACAGTGTATATCAAACATAAAGTGTAATTTTGACCATATGTAGGAGGACACTCTATCAATGAGGGATCCAATATTCCAAAGAAGGCCTCTATAGATATGTCCTTTGTGATAAGGCAATCTAAATCAAAAGTGCATCACACAAATTAAACCCACAACTTAACAAACAAACATAAATGTGTATGGGTAAAATGAAAAGTCTCTGAAGTGCGGACAGTTCATACAATCAGATGAAAAAATTCTTGAAGTATAGGTATCTATCTCAGAGTGATATTTGCTGGATTCCTCCAGTGATCAGCCTGGTGTGAGAATAATATAAAATGCCCTTACCGGACGCGGTGGACTCACAGGCCGTACAGCGGTGAGTCATACGGGCTTGAACCGTGTACCACGGTAAGGTTATGGCAGTTCTTGGTCCACCCTTCGATAATCCTGACAGGAAAATCCAATCTTGCCCGGTCTCCTGGTGCGTTCCTCCAGCACTCACTTGGGACTTGGATAGTTTCGGATAAGGACAACAGGAAAAAGAAGGCTCCACATAGTATAAGTTCCGTTTTGTCAAAGGTTTAATTTGTAGCATAAAAATTTCCAGATAAAAACAAGATTCGTAAAAGCATAAAAAATGTAATTGAGCGCAGTAGATGGGTGGTTTGAGGTAGCGTCCTACACCCGACGCGTTTCGTCTGAGAAGACATCAACCACGCCCCCTAAAACGTCACAGTCCCAGCATGCCCAGGGACTGTGACATCAAAAGGGGGCGGGGTCTCCGCCTATATAAGTCACAACGCAGCCCTCGGAGACCAGTCCAGCCGGAGAGAGCGTCGTGTCAACATCTGGGGGAAGAGAAGAGAAGAAGCCCAGCAGCTCAGAAGTCCGGACCTCTGCTGGCAAGAGAGCTACCTGAACACAGCAGAGGAGCCGGCCGAAGAACTGGAACACGCGGAGAAGAACCAACCGGACGCCGGGAGAAGATGAAGCGGAGGGACCCCCGAAGCCGGAGGAAGATCCCCACCCCCGGAGCTGTTTAATAAAATATTTTAAAAACCTGTGTAGTGTGTTTTATTACTTACAAGTTTTCCCTAGGTGAAGGGGTAGGGGGACCATGTACCCCATACTCATTCACATAGGGTGGGGGGCCGGGATCTGGGGGCCCCCTTATTAAAGGGGGCTCCCAGATTCCGATAAGCCCCCCGCCCGCAGACCCCGACAACCAACGGCCAGGGTTGTCGGGAAGAGGCCCTTGTCCTCATCAACATGGGGACAAGGTGCTTTGAGGTGGGGGGGCCGCAGGGCGCCCCCCTCCCCCAAAGCACCCACCCCCCCATGTTGAGGGCATGCGGCCTGGTACGGTTCAGGAGGGGGGGGCGCTCGCTCGTCCCCACCCCCTTTCCTGACCGGCCAGGCTGCGTGCTCGGATCGGGGTCTGGTATGGATTTTAGGGGGGACCCCACGCCGTTTTTTCGGTGTAGGGGCTTCCCTTTATAATCCATACCAGACCTAAGGGCCTGGTATGCCCCGCAACGGGGCTCGCAAGGTGTCAATCTCGCGGATAAAAGCGGCAAGATTGACATCCTTTGCTAGTCCCGTCGCACCTGAGTCACGTTCAAAATGAACGGACTTGGCCGTGTGTGGGCAAGTCCGTTCATTCTGAAAGTCCGCTGGAACTCCGGCGAAAGACGGGCGGACTTAGCCCGCCGGAAAGTCCCGGCGTGTGTGGGCAAGTCCGTCCGTTTTAAAGTCCGGCGCACCTGGCGGACAAAGTCCGTCGGAAAGTGTGCCGGACCAAGTATGACGGAAAGTCCGACCGTGTGTACGCGGCATTATTGTTTACATGAAAAAGTTTTTTTTTTTTGCAAGAAAATTACTTTGAACCCCCAAACATTATATATTTTTTTAAAGCAAATGCCCTACAGATTAAAATGGTGGGTGTTTCATTTTTTTTTTTCACACAGTATTTGCGCAGCGATTTTTCAAACGCATTTTTTGGGGAAAAACACACTTTTTTAAATTTAAATGCACTAAAACACACTATATTGCCCAAATGTTTGATGAAATAAAAAAGATGATCTTAGGCTGAGTACATGGATACCAAACATGACATGCTTTACAATTGCACACAAACGTGCAGTGGCAACAAAATAAATACATTTTTAAAAGCCTTTAAAAGCCTTTACAGGTTACCACTTTAGATTTACAGAGGAGGTCTACTGCAAAAATTACTGCCCTCGATCTAACCTTCGCGGTGATACCTCACATGCATGGTGCAATTGCTGTTTACATTTGACGACAGACCGCAGCTTGCGTTCGCCTTAGCGCGAGAGCAGGGGGCGACAGGGGTGCTTTTTTTTTTTTTTTCTTTATAATTTTTTTGCTTTTTTATCTTATTTTTAAACTGTTCCTTTCATTTTTATTTTTTTTTAATCATTTTTATTGTTATCTTGGGGAATGTAAATATCCCCTATGATAGCAATAGGTAGTGACAGGTACTCTTTTTTGAAAAAATTGGGGTCTATTAGACCCTAGATCTCTCCTCTGCCCTCAAAGCATCTGACCACACCAAGATTGGTGTGATAAAATGCTTCCCCAATTTCCCAATGGCGCTATTTACATCCGGCGAAATCTAAGTCATAAAATGCTCGTAGCGTCCGGTTTCTTAGGCCATAGAGATGTTTGGAGCCACTCTGGTCTCTGATCAGCTCTATGGTCAGCTGGCTGAATCACCGGCTGCATTTTCAGGTTCCCTGTTGAGACAGGAGAGCCAGAGAAAAACACGGAAGACGGTGGGGGGGGGCATTCCCCCCCACGGCTTGTAAAAGCAGTCTAGAGGCTAATTAGCTGCTAGTATTGCTTTTACATGAAAGCCTGAATGATGAAAAGAATGATACCAAGATGATACCTAAACCTGCAGGCATCATTCTGGTATAACCACTCAAAGTTGTGAATGGCGTACCTGAAGACAAAAAAAATGGTTAACAATAAAGCACAGTAAACGGTAAAGTACAAAAAATTGCATACCTGAAAAGCAAACATGATAAAACATAATAACAATAAAACATTGCAGAATAGAATACAGTAAAAAAGAGCAGAACAATAGAGAGAATAGAGAGAGAGAGAACAATAAAACGACAACTATTTTTTTTTATTTTATATATATATTTATTTATTTTTTACACTTTTTTTGTAACTAACTTTTATAACTGTAACCGGTTCCAGGTTCGGGTCTCTCAAAATGCAATGGCATCTTGGGAGACCCTGTGAAAGTGTGTCCTAGTCTGTGCAATGCTGTATCCTACGCTAATACTCAACTAGTGCATAGTAGCGTTCAAAACATTCACCAATGCAAAGACCAGGATTGTCAGGACAGGAGGGACAATAATAGTAGGTGTCACGCCTATATCCGCGCTTGCTGCAGACACGACATCTTTTTTGGGGGGGTTCGCTGGGTAGGGGTACTCGGGAGGACATAAAGAAAATGCCTCTCATGCAGCCGACTGCATTTGGTTGGGGATGTGAATGGGGAAAGTACGGGCGCTGCAGAAGCGGTGGGTTCCCAATTAGGATTGGCGAATGCAGCAGGAAGGGCATTATGGGCACGATGGGCCTGTGTTTGTCTTTTTGGTGGCAGCGGGACACTATTTGTGCTTGCCACCTCACCAGCTTGAACTGCACTTATGGGACTCGCCACGTCACCAAGTGTTACTGCAGTGCTGGTTTGACTACGACCGGGGTGTACTAGGCCGCTGGCGCTTGCCAGTTCACCAAAACGCTACCAAAAAATCTGTTGGCGATCGCAGGGATCAGGCCTGACTCTGCGAACGCTGCAGTTATGCGTTTTAGTCTTTTGTAAGTGACAGTGATCGATCGATACTGCACTTGGGTGGGCTGGGCTGGGCCGGGCGGAGGGGCAAAATGCAGGTGCTAGCAGGTATCTGGGCTGATCCCGCTAACACTGCGTTTTTGGGAACCCTAAACTGCTGGGGACGCTAGTATAGATCTGATCGGATCAGATATTGATCCGTTCAAATACTATACCACTAAGGGTGGTGTACGGTGCGTGCGTGGGTGTTAGCGGTACTGGTGCTAACCTGACGCTGCCTGGGGCTGGTGCTTGCCAGTTCACCAAAATACTACCAAAAACACTGTTAGCGATCGCAGGGATCAGGCCTGACTCTGCGAACGCTGCAGTTATGCATTTAGTGTTTTGTAAGTGTCAGTGATCGATCGATACTGCACTTGGGTGGGCTGGGCCGGGCGGAGGGGCAAAATGCAGGTGCTAGCAGGTATCTGGGCTGATTCCGCTAACACTGCGTTTTTGGGAACCCTAAACTGCTGGGGACGCTAGTATAGATCTGATCGGATCAGATATTGATCCGTACAGATACTATACCACTAAGGGAGGCGTATGCTGCGTGCGTGGGTGTTAGCACTACTGGCGCTAACCTGACGCTGCCTGGGGCTGGTGCTTGCCAGTTCACCAAAATACTACCAAAAAAACTGTTAGCGATCGCAGGGATCAGGCCTGACTCTGCGAACGCTGCAGTTATGCGTTTAGTCTTTTGTAAGTGACAGTGATTGATCGATACTGCACTTGGGTGAGCTGGGCGGAGGGGCAAAACGCAGGTGCTAGCAGGTATCTGGGCTGATTTCGCTAACACTGCGTTTTTGGGAACCCTAAACTGCTGGGGACGCTAGTATAGATCTGATCGGATCAGATATTGATCCGTACAGATACTATACCACTAAGGGAGGTGTATGCTGCGTGCGTGGGGGCGACGCATATCACCGCCGGGCGATCAGGGGGCTAAACCTTTATTCGGTAATAAACGGCGGGTGCCCTGACACTATAAAAAATAAACAAACTAACCAGCGTCACCCGTAACACTTATACGGTGATCAGTGGTGAAAGGGTTAACTAGGGGGCAATCAAGGGGTTAAAACATTTATTAGGTAGTATATGGGGGTCCCTGACGCTATAAAACACTGACGGCGAACCTAAATATTTACCTCCCTAACTAGCGTCACCAGCGACACTAATACAGCGATCAGAAAAATGATCGCTTAGTGACACTGGTGACAGGGGGTGATCAAGGGGTTAAAACTTTATTAGGGGGGGTTAGGGGGGTACCCTAGACCTAAAGGGGGGTATCAGTGACTGTCCCAACACTGTAACTGTCACAAACTGACACTATGCAGTAATCAGAAAAAAAAAAAAAAAAAACTGCTGGTGTCAGTTTGTGACAGGGGGGGGGGGGGGCGATCGGGGGGGGGGGATCGGGGTGTTTAGTGTGCCTGGCATGTTCTACTGAGTGTGTAGTGTGTTGTGCACTCACATACCTGTCTTCTCTCCTCGGGCCGGAACGGAAAATACCGAGCCGAGGAGAGATGACATCATTTCCTTTGCTGCTGTTTAGCATACAGCAGCAAAGGAATGATTCGATTGGCCGGCGGCAATCGCGAGGGGGGGGCCACGAACGGATGGTCTCCCCCTCACCTCTGATCGCCGCTGGACAAAAGACGACCGCCTCGGGCACCGGGGGGGGTCCGATCGGACCCCCCACCCGCAGAAGGCAAATCACGTACATGTACGTGATTTTGCCTGTCCGTGCCACCTTGCCGACGTACATCGGCGTGAGGCGGTCGTCAAGTGGTTAACAATGTATTTTGTCAGCTCCATAGTAGTGCTTTACCCTAAAAACCCCCTAAAATGTAGAAAATTGTGATGTGTGTTTGAAATTCAGGCAGAGTGCCAGAGGTTTTTTTTGTGTCCCAAAATCATTTGGAACCCTCCCTCCCCCCAACTGCTGACTCAGCTGATACCAATCCTCTATCTGGTGATTTTGCCAAACCCATAAACACTATACCCACCTCTTTAGTGGTCATATTTATGGATGAATTCCCCAAAGCATGTAGTGCAAGGGCCTGCCTGAATACTTTCAAATGGTACTGTTTAAAGTTTTTTTATCCTATTATCTTGATAGGTAATAGCAGAATGTACAAATGTGCTCAAATGTGTACAGTGTGTATTTATCTCTTTGTATTATGACACTTCTTACCTGTCCATTGGGTTGCCAATTGTGTAAAGTAAGGAGGGGCTGGCCAAAGTAATACACATTATTTAGGCATTCATCTCTCATTCTTGAGTATCAATCTTTTTAATACCAGCACAATCACATGTGCATTTATAAAAGGTTTTTAAAACAAACCAACATGTTTGTTGTATAACAATTTTTTGGTTCACATTAATAAAAGTAGAAATGTCCATTTAAGGTAAAACAGGCACGTTTCAAACAAACAGGAAATACACAAATCTGGAACTTACAAAGTTCAACTTTTGTAGAAATTGAAGGCAATATCAGACATGAGTATTTGTAAACTGTGTTTGATATTGCATTCAGATGGGGTGAAGTCACCCCTGGAAAAGCCAAATTTTGAAGATGCACACAAATTGCCGAATGCGCTAGCTGCCATCACGGGGGATCAAGGGACGTATTTTGGGGGTGCAACCCCTTCCTCTCAGCTACTTTATTATTGAGGAAGGGGTTGCACCCCCAAAACGCCTACATTGATCTCCCGTGATGGCAGATGGCACATGTTGACACACTGTGTGCATCTTCAAAATTTGGCTTTTCTATAAAATGGCAAAAAATGTTAAAAATTCTTCCATTACAAATACCACAAAAAAGTCATGGATTTGGAGGTGTTTAAAACTCTCCCTAAAACATCAATGATGTTCTTCATTTTGATTTTAACATCATTGATGTTTTTCTGGATGTTTTCCAAGTCCCTATTACACCCCATGATCTCCCCGATCAGGATCTGTGCACTTTCACTGGTGAAATTACCTGGATCCACAACATCACGATCACCTAAAAATATAGAAACAAAAACATACCATGTATTATAAATATGCCGGCATCCATCTCTTACCTGAGCCTGTGGTCGCAGACACTCACCTGTTGTGGTGACTATTTCCACCACGTCTCCTTCCTCCTCCTCCTGTTGGCTTTGGGGGATTTCTCCTTCCTCCAGAGGGGGGAGGTCTGTTGTCTCCTCTGATGAGTGGTGTCCCCCGAGTCTTTTCTCCCCTATGTAAAAAAAAAATAGGTATACTTAGTATACAGATATTTGATGGCAGAAATAGGAATATGAAACATTGCTTGGAAGTGGGGTACAATTGTCTGTTTTGGCAGAGTTACAAGATGAAGAAATATTTTGTCACTTTGTCAAGCTGGAATATTTACCTGTTTTGTACAAGCTTCACAGATGTAGATACCCCCATAGTATACACTGGAGCACCTGTGTGGGTCCCCTAATAAAAAAGGTGTTCTGGTGTCCCACACTAGTGCTCCAGTGTCCAGATGTGTAAACAGCTGCTGAGTGTCCTCTCCTTACACAGAATCTAGTTTGCTTTACATTCTAGTTACCAACCCATCTAGATACCAAATTATTTTAAGAGAAGTAGGCTAGCAAAAATGTATTCAATTGCATTTGGCCAAAACAATGGTGTTTTCTATGCCGAACGAACAATGTTTCATACAAACAAACAATGTGCCCATGAACATAAAAGTTGCCATTTTAAACTGTACAACAGTAAAGAAAAGCACATAGAGCAGCATGAACGTAATCAAAATAAAGAATAGGAACACAGCACAACTACTTACTTTTTTGCAGCACTCTCCTGATCCTTATGTACTGCTCGTGCTCCCTTAATTTAAGGTCTGACCACTGCTTCCTGAGTTGATCCTTGGATCATCGTACCCCGAAATTTTTCTGCAGACTTTTGACCACTTTCGCCATGATCTTGGCCTTTCGGACATTGGGGTTGGGGTAAGGTCCATACTTCCCATCATAGTCGACCCTCTTCATTATACCATCTCCAACATCTCCCCAAAGGACATATTTGAGGCCTTAAATCGTCTCTTCCGGGATTGGGATGTTTCTGGCTCCGGGCTTTCCTCCTCGTCCTCGTTGCTGTAATTAGCATGCACCTGTTGTGTCTCTGCCATGTGCTCTTCCCCCACTGCGCCGAATGAGAAGGGGCGGGGAATAGACTAGAAAGAACGTCGGGGTGGACGGAGTTTCATGCATGCTCAGTGTATATAGAGCGTAACACGAGTGCGTAGTACGTACGATCTGTGAGCGGAGGAAGGAGTATCGGAGGCTCCGATCGTGATAACGAAGGTAAGATCTAAACTTGGGCCTTTACTGCTTCTAGATTGAGGCCTATATTGTAACAAGATTAGGAGAGTTTAGCCTGACATTAGGGTTTGTCTTGTGTCTTGCAGATAAAATGGAAGGCTTCACTGACTACAATTTCCTCCCCCTGTTCATAGACAAGTACAGGGAGCTGCCCTGTCTGTGGCAGGGGAAACACCCCCAATACAACAATAAACAAAAGAGGGAGGCAACGCTGGAGAAACTGCTGGAGTTGGTGAAGCCAGTGGTCCCCACGGCAACCATCCCCTATTTAAAAGCCAAAATTGGTGGCCTGAGGAGCACTTATCTTAGGGAGCGCAAGAAGGTCACGGATTCCCAGAGATCAGGAGCTGCAGCAGATGACGTTTATGTCCCCAGGCTGTGATACTATGAGAGATTGCGATTTCTGGCAGACCAGACTGGAGTCAGGGAATCCCTCTCAACCCTTCCTTCCACACTTCCTTCCACCCTATCTTGCACCCCAGCTGAGGCTTCCGATGTCCAACCTGGGACTTCCAGCCAGGAAGAAGTGGAGGAGCCCAGCTGGAGTCAGGTATAGCATTCTTCTACAGATTTCTGGTCAATAAATAAATGATGTTTACTAGATGTTATTATTGATCACTAATTGCTGATTTAATAAAGTGTTTTACATATCAATAGACAGTAGTGGGCACAAAAAATTGGGACAATAATGAAAAATGCTGGGCTCAGAATGATAATCTGTTATATTTATTAACATTCAATTTGCAACAATCGTGAGGTAAAAATTGTGTGTGATTGATGAAGAAAAAACTAAAACGATGTCCCTTTTTCATACACAGGAAGACCTCAGCCAGGACGAGGCTCTGGAATGTGGCAGACAGGAGGAGGCTGTGGAATGTGGCAGCCAGGAGGAGGTGGGGGTAAGTGGCAGCCAGGAGGAGGCGGGGCTAAGTGGCAGCCAGAAGAAGGCCCAGTAGGAGCCTGACAGAATCGCAGGTCCCTCCCCTCCGCCTTCCAAACAAAAGACCCAGGAAGGGGAGTAACGTGCAGGATTCAGCACTCAGGCTGATACAGGAGGCTTCTGCTTCCCTCAGAGCCACCCCCACTCCCGAAGAGGCCTTTGCCTGCATGGCTGCCACCAAACTGCAGGGCATGCAGGATTGCCAATGCCTCATGTGTGAGGACCTTCTTTACAAAACACTAACTAAGGGGGTGAGGGGCGAAATCACACACAAAACCCACCTGTGTGAGTTGGACCATCCCCCTCCTCCTCCTGCCACAACTCCACCACCAGAGCCACAGCGTGGAAGGAAGACCAAAGAGTGATGACCTGGGCTCAGTCTGGTCTGACAAAAGATGCAGGCTCTTGTATGACCACAGCCTGGGGACATAGATGTCATCTTCTGCTGTTCAGGATCTCTTGAACTTCTGGACCAGACTGCACTCCTTTAGATAAGGACTCCTCAGGCCACCAATTCTGCAGGAAAATAATTGATGTGTGCCCTGGGGGCCAAAGGCTTCGCCAACTTCTGCTGTTTCTCCAGCGTTGCCTCCCTCTTTATTTGGTTCTGATCCCTTAATAAAGGAATTTTTGTTTCAATTATACTCGCCTATGTGTGTTTTCCTTCAAAAAGGACAGTTTGTTTGTGAGGAGGCAGGTACATTTCAAATATACAATGTGAAATTAACAAGAGACACCAACACCAAGCAATCTCCTTGAGATTAAACAATACAAAATAATAATGGTGTTATGGTAACTTGACACACAAAACACACCCAAAAATATTCTGGAGTAAAATAAAAAAAAATAAGAAAAATAAAAACACGATCAGGCTTGAAAAAATACAAACCCCCCAAAAAAACATATATCTTTTTTGTCAGATGTGACAAATCAAAATATATTGATGAAATCACGATAAATAATAAAGAAAGGAGCTTGTGAGAACTCTGTGTGAATATCAGCAGCAAAACTACTTCATTCTTCTGGCATTATAAAGAAGAAGAGAGTGCGCTGCATTAAACAATTTAAAATATTGCAGCCTGACGAAAGTGCTATATCCATTCCGAACGCTAATTTTACCAGACCGAGCTGTTCCGTCGAATTTCTTCTGAGCATGCGTGGCACTTTGTGCGTCAGAATTGTCCACACACGGTCGGAATTGACGCGATCGGATTTTGTTGTCGGAAAATTTTATAGCCTGCTCTCAAATTTTGTGTGTCGGAAAATCCGATGGAAAAAGTCTGATGGAGCCATACATGGTCGGAATTTCCGATAACAAGCTCCGATCGCACATTTTCCGTCGGAAAATCCAACTGTGTGTACAGGGCATTAGAATTACACCCCAAACTACATTCTGCTACTCCTCGAGTACAATAATACCACATATTTGAGACTTCTTCACAGCTTAGCCTAATAAATCCGCCCAAAATCCAAGAAGTACCTTAAGGCATTCTAGGAGTATAAATTGAGCATCTAGTTTCCTGACCAACTATCCAATTTATGGACACTGTGACTGGCTGTGCTATTCAGCCTCGTTCACTCATGTGGTTGTGGGGCAGTAAAACCTTGTGTTTGAGCCACAATTTTACCTTCCACTGCCCCCCCTTTAGCTGCATAGGCAGTAGCTGCGATTGTACACATGCCACACCTATGATGCTTTCCTTCACAGCCATGACAGGAATTATACCCTCTTTTGCTTCTGGTGTCCCCCCCAACAAAGAAATTAATTATATGACAAATAAAAAGTGAACTGAAATGAATAGTTAACTACCCAATGCTCAAAGCTGGTCAATTACTGCTAGAAAAAAAAATCAAGTACCACAGATTGGATTAATCAGATTGTGGTGTTGCTGCTGTATGTAAGCCAAGGAATAATGTCAACTTAAAAAATGGAATACAAATACAATTTATGCTATGTGAGAATACGGTATAACTGACACTGTCCAGAAGTATTGTACTGCTATGTAACACTACATTTTGCTTTAAGGTATCTCCCAAGAATGTAATTTGAAAAATTACTGTTTTTCCAACGTCTCCCTCAAAGTCACATAAAATAAATGGTATTTCTTAACCATCTCCCATCCAGCGGCATACCGGAAGGATAATATCTCGGTCATTGTTGCAGGTGCAGCGATGATCAGGATATCATTGTTTTTTTTCAGCCGGCGACTTCCTTCACTGTAAAAGTAATCCTAGAAGGTATGGAGCTGCTGGATTACTTTTACAGGCAGTGGAATGGGGTGCCCCCACTTTTATGCCCCAAGTGATTGGGGAGCCCAGTAAGAATGCGCCCGGTGGCACATCTGGTTTCTCCCTTGGCCCATATACTCCCTGAGATTGATAGATCTTATGTATGCAGTTTTTTCTCCCTGTTCTGAGGTGTTGCTAACTCTTAATGAGAATTCCTTCCTCCCATGAGAACGTCTCAGCCCGTGTCCATCTGGGCCTTTTGCGTCTGTTCCTAATGATGTGCAAGGCTAGATTCGGCAGACTGGGCCCAAGTTGGAACTTATATTGCATTGGTAGTGTTTATGTTTAAGTTAAATGGGCTCTAGACTTGTCATCCTGGCCTTAGACCGGAGCCTTTCAGCATTTTTTAATAGTTTCTCCTCTTCAATGGCATAGGCGGTGGACAGAGGATGAGCCCCTTTGTCTCATGCCGGCTCACATTCCCCATGTAGCCCAAGCAGAGCCTCACCTGCCATGAAAAAAAACAAAACAAAAAAATTATCAACTTTGAGGGTCGTAGCTTGGAGATCTGGGGTCAATTTGCGAGTATGTAGCTGAAGTCCTACCCCACTACTGGTCAAAATTTGGGGCTCCTAGGACCTATGATTTCTAAAAGACAAATACTCCCTTCCATCCCAGCCCTCCTAACTAGAAGAAAAAACATGGGTTTAAGTCTATAAGATTTACACATAATAAGGATTACACATAATCCTATGTTTTTCTCACACAGTTAAGAGGCAGAGAATCTGCTGTTGCTGCTGCTGCTGCTGCTGCTGAAAAGGTACAAGCTAAATAATTTATTATTATGCTATATGTTATAAGATAATAATTTATTATGTATTTATTTACTGTGGAATTACTGGTTTGAGGTTATAACATCAAACTTCAGTAATTTGTCCATTAAGCCTATTTAAAAAGGGATCAAAGTCTTTACCAAGTAACTATAGACCTGTTAGTTTAACTTCTATAGTCGGGAAGATACTGGAGCATTTAATAAAAGACCTCATTGACGAGTTCTTGCTGGAAAAAAAAAAAAACATTTTAAGCAACAGACAGCATGGATTCATGAAAGACAGAAGTTGTCAGACAAACCTGATTTCTTTTTATGGAGAGGTAAGTAAAACCTTGGACAGAGGGGTGTCTGTGGACGTGGTATACTTGGATTTTGCAAAAGTGTTCGATACAGTTCAGCACACACAGCTCATGTGTAAGGTAAAGTCTACAGGCTTGGAAATATCAGTTTGTAAATTGTGGAATGGCGACAAACTTCAGTACCTAAAAATCTCCATAGGTGATGTTTGAAATTTTTTTTAGAGGTTACCTGTTACAGAGGAGGTCTAGTGCTAGAATTATTGCTCTCGCTCTAACGTATGCGGCGTATGTAACTCTGGAAGTGTATGGAACTCTCTGAGGATCTGAAAAAAAGAATTGTTGCTCTACATAAAGATCACCTAGGCTTTAAGAAGAGTGTCAAGACCCTGAAACTGAGCTGCAGCACGGTGGCAAAGACAATACAGTGGTTTAACGGGACAGGTTCCACTCAGAACAGGCCTTGCTATGGTCGACCAAAGAAGTTGAGTGCACATGCTCAGCATCATATCCAGAGGTTGTCTTTGGAAAACAGACGTATGAGTGCTGCCAGCATTGCTGCAGAGGTTGAAGGGTTGGGGGGTCAGCTTGTCAGTGCTCAGACCATACACCGCCCACTGCATAAAACTTTTCTGCATAGATTTGTCCCTAAAGGAAGCCTCTTCTAAAGATAATGCACACGAATGCCCATAAACAGTTTGCTGAAGACAAGCAGACTAAGGACATAGATTACTGGAACCATGTCCTGTGGTCTGATGAGACCAAGATAAACTTATTTGATTCACATGGTGTCAAGCATGTGTGGCGGCAACCAGGTGAGGAGTACAAAGATAAGTGTGTCTTGCCTACAGTCAAGCATGGTGGTGGGAGTGTCATATTTGGAGCTGCATGAGTGATGCCTGCACTGGGGATCTACAGTTCATTGAGGGAACCATGAATGCCAACATGTACTGTGACATACTGAAGCAGAGCATGATCTCCTCCCTTTGGAGACTGGGCCACAGGGCAGTATTTCAACATGATATCAACCCCAAACACACCTCCAAGACGAACACTGCCTGCCTAGAAGCTGAGGGTAAAGGTGATGGACTGACCAAGCATGTCTCTAGACCTAAACCTTACTGCGCATCTGTGGGGCATCCTCAAATGGAAGGTGGAGGAGCGCAAGGTCTCTAACATCCACCAGCAACGTGATGTCATCATGGAGGAGTGGAAGAGGACTCCAGTGGCAACCTGTGAAGCTCTGGTGAACTCCAATCCCAAGAGGGTTAAAGCAGTGCTGTGTTAAGGCAGTGCTGGAGAATAATGGTGACCACACAAAATATTGACCCTTTGGGCCCAATTTGGACATTTTCACTTAGGGGTGTAATCACTTTTGCTGCCAGCGGTTTAGACATTAATAGCTGTCTGTTGAGTTATTTTGAGGGGACAGCAAATTTACACTGTTATACAAGCTGTACACTCACTACTTTACATTGTAGCAAAGTGTAATTTCTTCAGTGTTGTCACATGAAAGTAGTGTACTCACTTTTGAGATTATATATATATATATATATATATATATATATATATATATATATATATATATATATATATATATATACAGTGCCTTGAAAAAGTATTTGGCCCCCTTTAACTTTTCAACCTTTTGCCACATTTCAGGCTTCAAACATAAAGATATAAAATTTTAATTTTTTGTGAAGAATCACCAACAAGTGGGACACAATTGTGAAGTGGAACGAAATCTATTGGATATTTTAAACTTTTTTAGCAATTAAAAAACTGAAAAGTGGTGCGTGCAAAATTATTCGGCCCCTTTACTTTCAGTGCAGAAAACTCACTCCAGAAGTTCAGCGAGGATCTCTGAATGATCCAATGTTGTCCTAAATGACTGATGGTGATAAATAGAATCCACCTGTGTGTAATCAAGTCTCTGTATAAATGCACCTGCTCTGTGATAGTCTCAGGGTTCTGTTGAAAGCGCAGAGAGCATCATGAAGACCAAGGAACACACCAGGCAGGTCCGTAATACTGTTGTGGAGAAGTTTAAAGCCGGATTTGGATACAAAAAGATTTCCCAAGCTTTAAACATCCCAAGGAGCACTGTGCAAGCGATCATTTTGAAATGGAAGGAGTATCAGACCACTGCAAATCTACCAAGACCTGGCTGTCCCTCTAAACTTTCAGCTCAGACAAGGAGAAGACTGATCAGAGATGCAGCCAAGAGGCCCATGATCACTCTGGATGAACTGCAGAGAACTACAGCTGAGGTGGGAGAGTCTGTCCATAGGACAACAATCAGTCGTACACTGCACAAATCTGGCCTTTATGGAAGAGTGGCAAGAAGAAAGCCATTTCTCAAAGATATCCATAAAAAGTCTCGTCTAAAGTTTGCCACAAGCCACCTGGGAGACACACCAAACATGTGGAAGAAGGTGCTCTGGTCCGATGAAACCAAAATCAAACTTTTTGGCCACAATGCAAAACGATATGTTTGGCGTAAAAGCAACACAGCTCATCACACTCAACACACCATCCCCACTGTCAAACATGGTGGTGGCAGCATCATGGTTTGGGCCTGCTTTTCTTCAGCAGGGACAGGGAAGATGGTTAAAATTGAGGGGAAGATGGATGCAGCCAAATACAGGACCATTCTGGATGAAAACCTGTTGGAGTCTGCAAAAGACCTGAAACTGGGACGGAGATTTATCTTCCAACAAGACAATGATCCCAAACATACAGCAAAATCTACAAAGGAATGGTTCACAAATGAACGTATCCAGGTGTTAGAATGGCCAAGTCAAAGTCCAGACCTGAATCTAATCGAGAATCTGTGGAAAGAGCTGAAAACTGCTGTTCACAAACGCTCTCCATCCAACCTCACTGAGCTCGAGCTGTTTTGCAAGGAAGAATGGGCAAGAATTTCAGTCTCTCGATGTGCAAAACTGATAGAGACATATCCCAAGTGACTTGCAGCTGTAATCGCAGCAAAAGGTGGCTCTACAAATTATTAACGCAAGGGGGCCGAATAATTTTGCACGCCCCACTTTTCATTTTTTTATTAGTTAAAAAATTTCAACAATCCAATAGATTTCGTTCCACTTCACAATTGTGTCCCACTTGTTGGTGATTCTTCACAAAAAATAAAAATTTTATATCTTTATGTTTGAAGCCTGAAATGTGGCAAAAGGTTAAAAAGTTCAAGGGGGCCGAATACTTTCGCAAGGCACTGTATAATGTTTTGAAGTTCTAAGTAGTTTTCTGGCAAAAACATTTTTTTTACTGCTTTTTTTAAAAGGAATATCAAAATTCACCCGGACTGGAAGGTGCTAAAGTGGTTGTAAACCTGAGACGTGAAATATGAACAAAGCATAACCTTCTATAGTGTTTACCTGTCTCAATTAAGAGCACTAAGTGTCATTTCTGTCTGCTGCCATGTTCCTCTGTTATCTACATGAGTTACTTCTGACAAGTTTTCCTGTCACCAAGAGAAAAAAGGTGACAGCAGAGGGAGCTCCAGCTGATTGACAGCCTCAGCCCTGTTCCTGTGTGTGGGGGTAAGGGCTCTCCTCCCTGAACTCTGCAAAGTGTAACTTCATCTCTCCGCCCCCTTTTTTCTGAAATCTAAGACAAGCTTTATTAATTCTGTACTTTGAATAGATGTAGAGAAGAGAATACTGTGCATAACCAGGTACAACACAGGCCAGTCACTTCACTGAATATACATTGGGGACGGAAAGTATTCAGACCCCCTTACATTTTTCACTCTTTGTTATATTGCAGCCATTTGCTAAAATCATTTAAGTTCATTTTTTATCCTCATTAATGTACACACAGCACCCCATATTGACAGAAAAACACAGAATTGTTGACATTTTTGCAGATTTATTAAAAAAGAAAAACTGAAATATCACATGGTCCTAAGTATTCAGACCCTTTGGTCAGTATTTAGTAGAAGCACCCTTTTGATCTAATACAGCCATGAGTCTTTTGGGAAAGATGCAACACGTTTTTCACACCTGGATTTGGGGATTCTCTGCAATTCCTCCTTGCAGATCCTCTACAGTTCTATCAGGTTGGATGGTAAACAATGGTGGACAGCCATTTTTAAATCTCTCCAGAGATGCTCAGTTGGGTTTAAGTCGGGACTCTGGGCCATTCAAGAACAGTCACGGAGTTGTTGTGAAGCCACTCCTTCATTATTTTAGCTGTGTGCTTAGGGTCATTGTCTTGTTGGAAGGTAAACCTTCGGCCCAGTCTGAGGTCCTGAGCACTCTGGTGAAGGTTTTCATCCAGGATATCCCTGTACTTGGCCGCATTCATCTTTCCTTTGATTGCAACCAGTCGTCCTGTCTCTGCAGCTGAAAAACACCCCCACAGCATGATGCTGCCACCACCATGCTTCACTGTTGGGACTGTATTGGACAGGTGATGAGCAGTGCCTGGTTTTCTCCACACATACCACTTAGAATTAAAGCCAAAAAGTTCTATCTTGGTCTCATCAGACCAAAGAATCTTATTTCTCACCATCTTGAAGTCCTTTGGGTGTTTTTTTTAGCAAACTACATGCGGGCTTTCAAGTGTCTTGCACTGAGGAGGGGCCACTCTGCCATAAAGCCCCAACTGGTGGAGGGCTGCAGTGATGGTTGACTTTCTAAAACTTTTTCATATCTCCTGACTGCATCTCTGGAGCTCAGCCACAGTGATCTTTGGGTTCTTCTTTACCTCTCTCACCAAGGCTCTTCTCCCCGGATAGCTCAGTTTGGCCGGACGGCCAGCTCTAGGAAGGGTTCTGGTCATCCCAAACGTTTTACATTCAAGGATTATGGAGGCCACTGTGCTCTTAGGAACCTTTTTTTTTTTCAATCCTCTTTATTACAAATTTTGTACAAACTAATCCACATAATTTAACAATTTTATGTCCTTATACAATTCTTCATATATTTTCATTTGCATTTATATTCTCTCCTATCAATCACTCCATTCTCCCTCCTCCATTCTCTCCATGGTCACTCTAGACTTCATTTTCAGGTATTCCTACATCCAATGTAAAACATGATCTATTCCACTTTGCCCATATATTCTCAAATCTCTGCAGATTACCCCTTTGTTCATACATTATTCTTTCATAAGGTAAAACCTGATTTACTGCTCCACTGGGTCGCTGTCGGTGGGTTCAGCTGTATCCATTTTTCTACTATTTGTTTTCTTGCGAGAAATAATACTTCCTGCAGGAACATCCTATTATATATTTACTACTACCTCTCTTCTCCCTTCTTATTCCCAACAAACAGAGTTCAATTGTGGCCATAATTGGTTCATTTAGCACTTTTCCTATTTTCCTGATCACCTGTTGCCAGTATCTTTCTATGTTGACACAGTGCCATATTACGTGGAGGAAGTCCGCCCCTTCTTGCCCACATTTTGTGCACTTTGGTTCAATAATTCTCCCCATTTTATACAGCCTATTCGGGGCCAAATAAGTCTGATATACAATATTTAACTGAATTATCCTATTATTCATTGCTGGGGATACTTTCAAATGGGAGGAGCAGACTTCATCCCATTTCTGATCACTCATGTCTGGTATAGCTACTTGCCATTTACTCCTTATTTCCATTGGTTCCCCTCCTATTTTACTCTGTAGCAGGTGTGAATAAAGTTTGGCTACTAGCCCTTTTGGTCCCTGCAATCTCAAAATGCCTATAAGAGGATATTTAGATATTTTTAATTCCTTTCCTCTAAACTGTATCTGTAACACTTGTCTGAGCTGAAGGTATCTAAAAAACTGTTTACTAATTTTAGCAGGGGAATTCTTACTCCCACCCTTCTCAGGTCCTTTATTTCTAGTCCTACCAAGTGGTCTTCTACTTGCATCTTGCTTAGTAAATACTCCTCAATTCTTGTTTTTTTCTCCTGTCCTACCCAGGATCTTAAATGCTTCAGTTGCCCAGCCAGATAATATAAATATAAATCTGGCAAAGCCAACCCTGCTGCATTTTTAGGTCTTTGTAGCTTATTAAGTTTTCATTTGCTTCTACCATATGCCCAAATGAATCTGGTTATCTGTGAGTTCAGGTCTTTAAATATCCGTTTTGGTATTTTTAGCGGGGAATGTGCAAAAAGATACAGGCACTTAGGCAATATAATAGATTTAATCAGCTGGATTCTACCCGCCATTGATATTGGTAGTTTTAACCATATTGACAATTTTCTTTTGACAAATTCTACCAGGGGGAGTATATTAACTTTCAGGGCTTCCTCAGAATCTAACGTAATATTTATTCCTAAGTATTTAAATGCTTCGACTTTTTTTAATGGGGTCTGGGCTCTCATTACATTTCCTGATCCAAGCAGCATCAGTGCAGATTTCTGCCAATTTATTTTGAGTCCTGAAAATATCCCATATGTTTCTATTATTTTCATTGCCTCCTTCAGGGAGGTATACCTGTCCCCCATGTATAGTATGATATCATCAGCATATAAACCTATATGTTAAATTTTTTCCCCCACTTTAATCCCTTTGTACTTTTTTGATTGTCTAAATCTATTTGCCAGTGCCTCAATTGCCAAGGCAAATAGCTGGGGGGACAGTGGGCACCCCTGTCTCATTCCCCTATATAATTTTATTGTAGAAGATAGTGTCCCATTTATTAGTAGGTTTGAACATGGTTGTTTGTAAATTATTTTTACCCATTTTCTAAATTTTTCCCCAAATCCATTTTTTTTTCAATACTGTCTGTAAGAATTCCCATTCTACGGAGTCAAATTCCCTGGCCATATCCAACGAAGCCAAGGCACTTGACTCCGGAATAAGCTCCCTCATCTGTACCATAAATTGGGTTCTTCTGATATTGATTGAGGTAGACTTCCCTGGCATAAATCCAATTTGGTCATCTGCCACAATGGATAAGATTACTTCATTAAGCCTTTTGGCAAGTATTTTTGCCAAGATTTTGTAATCTATGTTCAATAATGAAAATGGTCTATATGACGCACATTCAGCTCTATCTTTATCGGGTTTAGGTATCAATATAACTGTTGCCTCAAACATGGTGGGTGACATTTCTCCCTGAAAAAATATCTCTCTATACATCTTGGTTAGGGCTTGTACCATAATCTCCACATATCGCTGGTACAATTCCAGCGGTATACCATCCGATCCTGGAGATTTACCCTTCCCCAGAGAGAAGATAGCTTGTCTTACTTCCTCTTCCTCTATATCTATCTCCAGCTCCCCCTTTTGCTCTTCTGTTAATTTGAGGAAGTTTAAGTCGCCCACAATATCTCCTCTCCTGTACGGGACAATGTTGATGTATACATACTGATATAATATTTTTGGAAGCTCATGAGTATCTCCTCTAGTGTGTTTATCATCTCCCCTTTCTCATTTCTCACTTCTGAAATCGCCAATGATGGAGTCTGTTGTTTTATCAAAAAGTTCAGTTCCTGTTAGCTTGGTGTCCTTGCTCAAAATTTTTTTGTTTTTGCTGGAACTTCTTATGTTTAGCATTAATTATTAATTGGTTCTTATACTGGTGTGCTAATCCTGCCCATCTTATCTGATTTATATTTGAGGGTTTGGTTATAAACTCAGCTTCTGCTTGTGCACACTCCTGCTCCAATTTCTCTTCTTCCTGTCTATTGGATCGTTTTATATATGATATTGTGGATCTTGTTATACCTCTTATAAATGCCTTAAAGCTATCCCACGACATGCCCCCCATTTTCCTATCTCCATGAGCCTCCAAATACATTTCCAGTTGCTCCGGTATTCTGTCATTTGGATCAATCTGGGTTAACCATCGAGACTGAATCCTATAGCCCGGGCATCTTCCTCTATTCCCTATTTTTAGCTCAAAGGTCAACCCAGAGTGATCAGACACTCCCCTAGGCCTATAAGTGACAGACTGTAATATTGGGAGCAACTTCTCATTCCCCAGAGCCAGGTCAATTCTAGACATGCAACCTCTTCCTGGTGCATGCCACGAATAAGCCCTAGTTTCTGGGTTTCTAATCCTCCAAAGATCAGCCCATCTGTCATGGAACGTCCCTCACTTCGCTTGAGTGCTTCCGTCAGTATACCACTTCCTAAGTTCTGGAACACGAGTCCAATAGATCTGGCTATAGAAACCCCCAAGAACTAGACAACACCAGTCTTGGAGTACATCAGGACTAACTCTTTATTTGAGATCTCACACAAATTTATACAGCAGGATGACTCAAAGCTAACCTAATTAACATGAGCTAATTTACTACAAAATTTACCCAGACCAGATGACTCAGAGACATGACCTGTAGGACAGACTTGTGGGCACCGAGCTTCACACAATAGTATAAACACAATAGCAGGAGCTAATTACAATTAACAATACAAACAACAATCTCCCCCCTCCTCAGCCTAGACTGTTCGTCTCCTAGCCAGTGCTGGTGGCTAATGTGATCAGCTCATTCAATAAACACACATTACCATAAACATCAACACAGGGTTAATTAGAACAAACAACAATGAGTTGAATACCCTTAGAACCTAGACTAAACTCATTTACATTAAACACATTATAGCTGACATCAGACAGGTGAGTGGAGTTGATGACATTAGCAACTTCTCACAGTATGAGTCCCAACAGTATGACTCAGTCACTATTGCTACTATGGCAAATACAGGGTCCCCAGAGTCTGTGTGTTTTGGGGGGACATGGAGCTGAATCCAAAGTAACACCAACCCCAGGGTCCCCAGGCATACAGCTCACAGAGAGCACCATTCCCCCAAATGCCAGGGCCCATAATCTGTTGGCAAGAGGCTAGCGTTCAGTCCCCTCCAATAGCCTCTGTCTCGGGTGAGTCTGTCACACCATCCAACTTCTTTTATAAATTTTTCCAGCATCCTGGGCCCTACTGTTCTTCTTGGAATATTCCTCCCAAACCTATCCACCTTTGGGTTTAAACACATATTGAAATCTCCCATGCACACAACATATGCCTCTGGATACTCTGACATGAATAGCATTGCTTCCTTCAATACTGCCATCGTAGCAGGTGGAGGATTATATATTCCCATAATTACAAATGGCTGTGAGTGCATCAGGGCAAAGACAAAGACATATCTCCCCTCTGGGTCCCTCCTTACCCTGATGCACTCCCATGTCACCGCTCGATGCACCATAAAGGAAACCCCTCTTGAATACGTTGTGTGACATGAGTGACTCGCCCACTGTATCCAAGGCTTTTTTATTTTCATTTCAAGTTTATTGAAAGAAGGATAGTAACAAGAGAGTACATTGTATATTGCATAATTTGCAGGTGCAACTGCGTACTTTTCGATTTTTACAGAATAAACAATCAGTGTGAAACTCGTGTAGAAGTCTCATTGCTATATAGACACCGTCCGACTAGAGTAATTTCTACTGAGCTGACTTTGTGACTGTATAAAGTATGGTGTTTCTATCTACACTGCGCAAACCATTGCGACATACATTTCTTATCAGTTGTTCAGGTCATTTATTATTGAGAACAATCACAAATGTGATCTCTATGATTCTCTGAAACAAACTAACTCACATCTATAAGAGAAGTACGTATTTCAAAAATATATACCAGTAAGAACATAGGCCACAGGTCAGCCATGAGGGGTTAAGAGATTCGATGTAGAAAAGGAGGTAAGAAAAAAAAGGGAGGAAATAATAATGTGAAGGACACAAAAAAAGGGTACAGAGGCAGGGCACCCGCCCAGGATCACGCCGACCCCCCCAAACCTAATTCAGGTGGGGAAGTCTGCAGAGTATTTGAAGAGCAACCAAGGCTGCCATGTTTTGTGAAATCGTTCAATATGGCCTTTGTCTTGTGCCAGGATGTCTTCCATTTTGTGGATTTCACTAACCCTCGACAGCCAATCCCTAATAGTGGGAGTCGACGAAGACAGCCAATGTAGAGGTATTTGAGATTTCGCTGCGTTGAGGAGATGAATCGTCAACGAGCGTTTGTAGCGTTTAAAGGAGATATTGGATAGGTGTAATAGACAACATGCTGGGGTCAGTTCTACTCTGGTTTCTGTGATTTTTTTAATTAAGACCTTAACTTCATTCCAGAATGGTTCAATTTTGGGGCAGTACCACCAAATGTGGGCTAGGGTGCCTTTTTCAGAGTGACATCTCCAGCATGTGTCTGGTTTTTGTGTATCCCATTTGTGTAATTTGTCAGGGGTGCTGTACCAATGGGTCAGTAGTTTGTAATTAGTTTCTTGCAGCTTTGTGCTTATGGAACATTTATGTGCTAGGATAGCCACGTACCTCCATTGTTTGTCTGAGATCTCCAGTTCAAGTTCTTCCGACCATCTCCTCCTATGCCCGTCCGATATCTCAGTCCCCGAGCAATTCAGCCACCTGTACGCGGCAGAAGTGGCCTTTGCGATTGGAATTCCCTCCCGACACACCGACTCCAATGCCGTCAGGGGTCTGTGTAGTGTTTGGGGTTCTTTAATGTTACCTAGGTAGCTTCTTATTTGGAAATATGTCCAAAGTTTCAATTGGGGTCGGTTTAATTCTGTCTTGAAAGACAACCAATCTCTGAATTTGTTTTCAGTGTAGCAGTCTCCGGCCAACAGGGGATCACCCGTCGGAATCGTCTTAAGAGTCGGGTTATGTAGGCCCGGGACAAAGTCCGGATTGTCTGTCAGAGGTGTCAGCGGGCTGGGTGTCGTGGTCAACTTTTTTTGTTTAGCTAGCCAGTTAATGGTCTTCAGTGTCGCGCCAGTGATCGGGTGCGTCCTAACAGCATGGGGAAGTGTTTTGATAGGGGACCATGGTAGATATTTAAGCGGAAGCGTGGTGAGCGTTGACTCTAGTGATACCCAATCTTTCTCCGAATCATGGCAGTGCCAATCCATGATTCTGGTTATGTGTGAGGCCTGATAGTAACTGCGGAAGTTCGGGAATTGAATTCCTCCTAGGTCTTTGGGTTTGAACAGGGTGCCTAACTTGATTCTGGGTTTTTTATGTTGCCAGAGAAATCTCGTGACCATTGTATTAAGATCATTGAAAAATTTCTAAGGTATCACTATCGGTAATGTGCGGGTCAGGTACAAAAATTTGGGCAATATGACCATTTTCACTATGGCCGCTCTGCCGAACCAAGAGAAAAACTTCTCATTCCAATTTGTTAGATCTTTCGCACAATTCTTTAGAAAGGTCACGAAATTTTTCTCATATGCCATTTTTAGAGATGGTGTAAGCCAGATTCCTAGATATTTTAGCTTGGCCCCATCCCAGGTAAATGTTGAGTTCGCCTGTGTTAACTTGAGTACACTGTCTGGGAGGGAGAGGTTCAGGGCCTCTGACTTTGTGTAATTAATTTTTAGGTTGGATATAAATCCGAAATGTGCAAATTCTTGTAACAGGTTGGGGAGCGTTGTAGTCGGCTTCGTTAAGAAGAACAATAAATCATCTGCGTATGCCGCTATCTTGTATTCTCTATTTTAATCTGGAAGCCTTGTATTGCTGTATTCTTTTGCACTGTTCTAATAAAGGGCTCCAGTGAAAGAATAAATAAAAGGGGCGATAGGGGGCAGCCCTGTCTAGTCCCATTTTTAATATATATTTTTTCTGAGAGAATTCCGTTAATTTTTAATTCCGCTGTCGGGTTCTGATAAAGGGCCGAGATCCAATGCAACATGTTCGGACCCAGGCCCACTCCTCTACACACCGCCAGCATGAAATCCCATGCCACGCGATCGAAGGCCTTCTCCGCTTCCGTTGAGAGGAGAAAGCCTTCGATCTTCCGCTGTCTCGCAGCCTGTGTCAGCAAGAGGGCCTTAGTTACATTGTCTCTGGCCTCCCTGTTTGGCATAAAGCCCACCTGTTCCAAACCAATTAATTTTGAGAGCAGCGGCCCCATCCTCAACGCAATGATCTTTGCGAACAGCTTGACATCGAGGTTCAGCAAAGAGATGGGACGGTAGCTAGCACACTCCTCAGGGTTCTTGCCCTCTTTCGGTAAAACCGTGATATGGGCAGAAAGGAAACCAGGAGTAATACATCTTGGCTTGGATAAGGCGTTCAACGCATCTTTTAGGGGTTCAGCCAAAGTCTCTATGAAGGATTTGTAATATGTGGCGGAATATCCGTCAGGACCCGGGCTCTTGCCTGTTTTTAGTAATTTAATGGCCTGTTTGACTTCCTCTGTAGTGATTGGGGCTTCTAGAAGATCTGAGTCTTCCGTGGGCAAAGATGGTATTCCGCTATTTCGTATATAGTCTTGTATGATTTGTATCCTATCCCCTAGCATTTGTGGAGATTTATGTTGTGGGGGCAGGTTATAAAGTTTCGTATAAAAAGTGTGGAAGTGTTTAGCTATTGCCTCAGGTGTAACCTCGAGCTTTCCCTCTTTGGATCTGATTCCAACTATTTGATTGATTGAGTTTTGTTCCCTGAGGGCCCTCGCCAAGAACCTCCCAGCTTTGTCGCCTGACTCATAGTAGAGCCGTCTCTTAAAGAAAAGAATCCTTTTGGCCTTAGTGTGGAGAATCTGCTGTAAATCTTTCCTTGCCTCCAGGAGGCTCTTGGCTGAAGTCTCCGATTCTAAGTCAAAAGGGGTCATGATACTAGTAGGCAGAGACACACCATTTAAACTAAATGAACAGCTGTGTGACCCTGAGGGCAGATTCGTGTTCCTGAAGGGCTCATACAAAGACTTTCCATTGACTCTCGCCAATGTGTACTTCCCGAATAAGTCCCATATAACTTTTTGCCAACTCATCGTGAGGAAGCTACAGGAGTTCGCCAGTGGATGTATCATACTTGGGGGAGATTTTAATGTACCTCTAAATCCACTTCTGGATACGTCCAATGGCAGGACTTGCATTACCTATAAAATTTTGAAATTGAAATCTCCCATGCACACAACATATGCACACAACATATGCCTCTGGATACTCTGACATGAATAGCATTGCTTCCTTCAATACTGCCATCGTAGCAGGTGGAGGATTATATATTCCCATAATTACAAATGGCTGTGAGTGCATCAGGGCAAAGACAAAGACATATCTCCCCTCTGGGTCCCTCCTTACCCTGATGCACTCCCATGTCACCGCTCGATGCACCATAAAGGAAACCCCTCTTGAATACGTTGTGTGACATGAGTGACTCGCCCACTGTATCCAAGGCTTTTTTATTTTCATTTCAAGTTTATTGAAAGAAGGATAGTAACAAGAGAGTACATTGTATATTGCATAATTTGCAGGTGCAACTGCGTACTTTTCGATTTTTACAGAATAAACAATCAGTGTGAAACTCGTGTAGAAGTCTCATTGCTATATAGACACCGTCCGACTAGAGTAATTTCTACTGAGCTGACTTTGTGACTGTATAAAGTATGGTGTTTCTATCTACACTGCGCAAACCATTGCGACATACATTTCTTATCAGTTGTTCAGGTCATTTATTATTGAGAACAATCACAAATGTGATCTCTATGATTCTCTGAAACAAACTAACTCACATCTATAAGAGAAGTACGTATTTCAAAAATATATACCAGTAAGAACATAGGCCACAGGTCAGCCATGAGGGGTTAAGAGATTCGATGTAGAAAAGGAGGTAAGAAAAAAAAGGGAGGAAATTATAATGTGAAGGACACAAAAAAAGGGTACAGAGGCAGGGCACTCGCCCAGGATCACGCCGACCCCCCCAAACCTAATTCAGGTGGGGAAGTCTGCAGAGTATTTGAAGAGCAACCAAGGCTGCCATGTTTTGTGAAATCGTTCAATATGGCCTTTGTCTTGTGCCAGGATGTCTTCCATTTTGTGGATTTCACTAACCCTCGACAGCCAATCCCTAATAGTGGGAGTCGACGAAGACAGCCAATGTAGAGGTATTTGAGATTTCGCTGCGTTGAGGAGATGAATCGTCAACGAGCGTTTGTAGCGTTTAAAGGAGATATTGGATAGGTGTAATAGACAACATGCTGGGGTCAGTTCTACTCTGGTTTCTGTGATTTTTTTAATTAAGACCTTAACTTCATTCCAGAATGGTTCAATTTTGGGGCAGTACCACCAAATGTGGGCTAGGGTGCCTTTTTCAGAGTGACATCTCCAGCATGTGTCTGGTTTTTGTGTATCCCATTTGTGTAATTTGTCAGGGGTGCTGTACCAATGGGTCAGTAGTTTGTAATTAGTTTCTTGCAGCTTTGTGCTTATGGAACATTTATGTGCTAGGATAGCCACGTACCTCCATTGTTTGTCTGAGATCTCCAGTTCAAGTTCTTCCGACCATCTCCTCCTATGCCCGTCCGATATCTCAGTCCCCGAGCAATTCAGCCACCTGTACGCGGCAGAAGTGGCCTTTGCGATTGGAATTCCCTCCCGACACACCGACTCCAATGCCGTCAGGGGTCTGTGTAGTGTTTGGGGTTCTTTAATGTTACCTAGGTAGCTTCTTATTTGGAAATATGTCCAAAGTTTCAATTGGGGTCGGTTTAATTCTGTCTTGAAAGACAACCAATCTCTGAATTTGTTTTCAGTGTAGCAGTCTCCGGCCAACAGGGGATCACCCGTCGGAATCGTCTTAAGAGTCGGGTTATGTAGGCCCGGGACAAAGTCCGGATTGTCTGTCAGAGGTGTCAGCGGGCTGGGTGTCGTGGTCAACTTTTTTTGTTTAGCTAGCCAGTTAATGGTCTTCAGTGTCGCGCCAGTGATCGGGTGCGTCCTAACAGCATGGGGAAGTGTTTTGATAGGGGACCATGGTAGATATTTAAGCGGAAGCGTGGTGAGCGTTGACTCTAGTGATACCCAATCTTTCTCCGAATCATGGCAGTGCCAATCCATGATTCTGGTTATGTGTGAGGCCTGATAGTAACTGCGGAAGTTCGGGAATTGAATTCCTCCTAGGTCTTTGGGTTTGAACAGGGTGCCTAACTTGATTCTGGGTTTTTTATGTTGCCAGAGAAATCTCGTGACCATTGTATTAAGATCATTGAAAAATTTCTAAGGTATCACTATCGGTAATGTGCGGGTCAGGTACAAAAATTTGGTCAATATGACCATTTTCACTATGGCCGCTCTGCCGAACCAAGAGAAAAACTTCTCATTCCAATTTGTTAGATCTTTCGCACAATTCTTTAGAAAGGTCACGAAATTTTTCTCATATGCCATTTTTAGAGATGGTGTAAGCCAGATTCCTAGATATTTTAGCTTGGCCCCATCCCAGGTAAATGTTGAGTTCGCCTGTGTTAACTTGAGTACACTGTCTGGGAGGGAGAGGTTCAGGGCCTCTGACTTTGTGTAATTAATTTTTAGGTTGGATATAAATCCGAAATGTGCAAATTCTTGTAACAGGTTGGGGAGCGTTGTAGTCGGCTTCGTTAAGAAGAACAATAAATCATCTGCGTATGCCGCTATCTTGTATTCTCTATTTTAATCTGGAAGCCTTGTATTGCTGTATTCTTTTGCACTGTTCTAATAAAGGGCTCCAGTGAAAGAATAAATAAAAGGGGCGATAGGGGGCAGCCCTGTCTAGTCCCATTTTTAATATATATTTTTTCTGAGAGAATTCCGTTAATTTTTAATTCCGCTGTCGGGTTCTGATAAAGGGCCGAGATCCAATGCAACATGTTCGGACCCAGGCCCACTCCTCTACACACCGCCAGCATGAAATCCCATGCCACGCGATCGAAGGCCTTCTCCGCTTCCGTTGAGAGGAGAAAGCCTTCGATCTTCCGCTGTCTCGCAGCCTGTGTCAGCAAGAGGGCCTTAGTTACATTGTCTCTGGCCTCCCTGTTTGGCATAAAGCCCACCTGTTCCAAACCAATTAATTTTGAGAGCAGCGGCCCCATCCTCAACGCAATGATCTTTGCGAACAGCTTGACATCGAGGTTCAGCAAAGAGATGGGACGGTAGCTAGCACACTCCTCAGGGTTCTTGCCCTCTTTCGGTAAAACCGTGATATGGGCAGAAAGGAAACCAGGAGTAATACATCTTGGCTTGGATAAGGCGTTCAACGCATCTTTTAGGGGTTCAGCCAAAGTCTCTATGAAGGATTTGTAATATGTGGCGGAATATCCGTCAGGACCCGGGCTCTTGCCTGTTTTTAGTAATTTAATGGCCTGTTTGACTTCCTCTGTAGTGATTGGGGCTTCTAGAAGATCTGAGTCTTCCGTGGGCAAAGATGGTATTCCGCTATTTCGTATATAGTCTTGTATGATTTGTATCCTATCCCCTAGCATTTGTGGAGATTTATGTTGTGGGGGCAGGTTATAAAGTTTCGTATAAAAAGTGTGGAAGTGTTTAGCTATTGCCTCAGGTGTAACCTCGAGCTTTCCCTCTTTGGATCTGATTCCAACTATTTGATTGATTGAGTTTTGTTCCCTGAGGGCCCTCGCCAAGAACCTCCCAGCTTTGTCGCCTGACTCATAGTAGAGCCGTCTCTTAAAGAAAAGAATCCTTTTGGCCTTAGTGTGGAGAATCTGCTGTAAATCTTTCCTTGCCTCCAGGAGGCTCTTGGCTGAAGTCTCCGATAGAGATTGTTTATGTGACAATTCCAGTGACTCAATCTGGGTAAGTAATTTCCTGATTTGGGCATCTCTTTCCTTTTTGCGTCTAGAACCCATCCCTATCAGAACTCCTCGTATGGTACATTTATGTGCTTCCCACACTAGTAGGGGGTCTATCCCAGGTGTGTTATTGTGTTTGAAGAAATCGGTGATGTTGCTTGTAAGTACAGGTAGGAGTGTCTGATCTGATAATAAAGACGTGTTCAGTCTCCATGTCTGCTGTTGTCTGCCTGTGTTCTGTAGATCCAGAGACAGTGAAATAGGTGCATGGTCCGATATTGTTTGTGTACCTATTTTTGCGGCGGAAATTTTTGATAGGTCTCTCTGAGGGACAAATATGCAATCCAGAGGGGCATATCTGTTATGTGGTGTCGAGAAATGGGTGTAGTCTCTGCCATCAGGATTAAGAAAGCGCCAGGAGTCCACCAACTGGAGTTTGTGTAAGAGTGATTTAATCTTTTTCAAAATTTTATAGGTAATGCAAGTCCTGCCATTGGACGTATCCAGAAGTGGATTTAGAGGTACATTAAAATCTCCCCCAAGTATGATACATCCACTGGCGAACTCCTGTAGCTTCCTCACGATGAGTTGGCAAAAAGTTATATGGGACTTATTCGGGAAGTACACATTGGCGAGAGTCAATGGAAAGTCTTTGTATGAGCCCTTCAGGAACACGAATCTGCCCTCAGGGTCACACAGCTGTTCATTTAGTTTAAATGGTGTGTCTCTGCCTACTAGTATCGTGACCCCTTTTGACTTAGAATCGGCTGTGGTAGCATGAAAGGCTCTCGGGAACTGTGGGGTTGTTAATTTGGGGATATTATTTGTTTTAAAATGTGTCTCTTGTAGGAATACAAATTGAGGTTTACCTTTTTTGAGTTCTCTCAGCAGAGTGGAACGTCTCTCGGGTATGTTTAAACCTCTGATGTTGTGGGAAATCACAAGGGGACGATCCCCCAGTGACGAGTATACCATAGTGTCGGCAAAGGAGGAGGCGGTCGAAATTCGAATCTGTAAAGACAAGACTGTTATATGCGGTTCGGTACGTGAACTTCACTCAGTAATGAAATATCTCCAGTAGCCCGGGCGGGCGCCCCCCCCCCCAATAAACAACAGGAAAAGTAGAGAAGAAGAAGGAAAGAGGGAGAGTAGGAAGAGAAAACAGAGATCAGCGGGGAGTTATTACTATGGGGGACAATCTCCAGAGATACCTAAACCGCCCCAGATGGAGATGTACCCCCAAACGTAAAAGAAATATCACGTAAAATTTGTGGGGTCCGTAGGAAGCGACTACGACTAAGCTTAGCCTAGACTCCAAATAATTGGAGTGCTGTGGAATCTATATAAGTACGATCTCAACGTGACACACACGGAGGCTCAAGTAAGTAAACATGTTAATATTATAAAGGTCACACCCGACCAGGATGTGTAATAAGTAAAATCGGGTCTAAGCGTGAAAACCAGAACCTGAACTCACAGCATGTAACTTAAGCAATTATGTCATCAAACTATCAACTAAATAGGTAATCTTAGCTGTCACCTATGGGAGCACCCCCCGGATGTGTACATAACCAGAACCAATCTGCACACATTAAATCTGTTCAGGACAGAGGGGGGGGGGAGGGAGGGAGGGGGGGGAGTAAGGGGGGGGGGGAGGGGGGGGAGACAACAACACAACTCTAACCCCTATTAACCCCCCCTTCACCCCTGTGCAGTTATGTAAATCTTTGTGATTTGCAACCCGAATCTCAATGCTTCATGGCTGGATGCTAGTGTAACAGTGAGCCACGTCCAGGGCGCATCTGACAGCACATCTGGAGACAGTGCAGCTTCTTCAATCAACAAAAGATGTGGGTCTGGAGGGGTAGCTCTCCTTCTAAACAAGCTGTTAGGCCCGCCTCCAGAGCTCAATGGCTGGGCAGGGAGCTATGGGAAGTTGTCACCACTACCCCTCCGATTGATGCTTATGGAAGTGTTCATCTCTTTTCCTTTCCTCTGCTTTCCCTCCCACCTGGGGGGAATATCCCGCAGGCGACAGCAAACATGACATGAACATCAGTGTGGTGAGAGTTATGCTTTGGGCATCAAATTTGTAGAGGGCATGTCCAAGATGATAGAAGGCATCTATTCACATTCCTGGGCTCTGGATGGACCAGCCGGTCTCCTCGGAGTATCTGCAGAAGAGCTGTTTCCTTTATTCTGTTTATGTTTTTTCGGCAGTCTTTTGTCTGGAGAAGAGAGTGGAGAGGTGGGGGGACTCCTGACCAAGGGTGGTTGTAAGATTTCCTCATACCATTCCGGCAGATCCATTGGTTCCAGGTCTAGTGCTTCACAGAACTCTGGCAGATCAGCTGGGGAACGAAGGATAGCTTGATGGCCATTATATGTGACAGTGAGAGCGAAGGGAAATCTCCAAGTATATCTCAAGTCTTTTGCTCTCAGTTTCTCCAGCAGGGGTCGCAGTGCACGTCTGTTCTTCAGAGTGATCTGAGAAAGGCCCTGGAACAGCATGATCGTGGCGCCATTAAATATGATTTGATCATTTTGTCTCGCTTTCCGCATGATCTCTTCTTTGGTAGCAAAGCTTTGAAGGCAACAAATTATGTCACGGGGTGGTGCGGTATCAGAGCCTCTGGGCCTGAGAGCTCTGTGGGCTCTTACAAAGTCAATTTCAGCGTCTTCCTGCCTCTCAAGCAGGCTGTTGAAGACTCTCCGGAGTGCTGTGGTGATCTGATCTTGATCTACTGATTCCGGAATCCCCCTTACTCTGATATTGCATCTCCTCCCCCTATTGTCAAGGTCTTCGATATGTCTATTCATGTTAATAAAGTGCTGCATATGGTTTGATGAGACCAGCTCTAGCTTGTGAATAGCTTTATCCCTCTGTCTGCCTGCACTTTCGACCGCCGCCATCTTTTCATTTATCACTATCATGCTTGTTTTCAAGTCCGTTATGGCGGCTGAAAACGTCGCTTTTATGTCTGCAGCAAATACCGACATGTCCGCGAACGTGAGCGGGTGGTCCGGTTTGGACTTACCCCTGCTGATGTCTTCAGAGGCGGACAGTGAGTCCTCGCTCTCTCCTTCCTCCTGTGGCGTCGGCGCCATCTTGCTTCTCGAGGTCCCGCTACGGGCCGCTGATTTATGTCTGAAGATTTCAGCGATGTTGGCGCTGGCCGAAGCCGAGTTTCGGCGTGTCCGTGGTCCAGGTGTCCAGTGTAGCTTTCTGCCCGGCATTTGTAGGCTGTCGGTCGGGTGTTAGGGCTTAGAACCTCCGCGTGTGCCTCAGAGCCTCTTCAGTGAGCAGCCATCTCCGCCGCGCGCCAAGCCACGCCCCCCTACATTTATCCAAGGCTTTTTTAAGTAGTCCAGTCTTTCTTTAGTCATGTGTGTTTCTTGCATGCAAATTATTTTAGCTTGCACCTTACTAATTTCTGTAAACACTTGCGTTTGTTTTAATTGCGTACCCATACCTCTAACATTCCATGACAAAAAAGTATATTGATTACTCATATTACTCATATTTATTATTTTTTTTGTTTTGTTTTACCCTTCTTTTCACCAGAAATCCTAGTTCTCATTCTTTCCCCGTGACCTTCCCCCTACCTACATACCCCTCCCTCCTACCCCATCCATTCATCGACTCATCCCCATTCATCCAATTAAAATATTTTAGGGCATTACCTTATATAGGTAATTTGTATCGATTTCAGCCTATCTACTCCTCGACCCCCCCCCCCCTCCTATTCTTTTTTTTTTAAGGGGGAGTTTGAGGCCAGGGGGAAGAAGAAGAAACTGCAAAAAGAAAAACAAAACAAAAACCACCACGTCCTCCATTTATTTGCACTCCCATATCTCTTCCCGTTTATGTGGATATTCCCTATACATCACTCCCCTCCTACCCGCTGCTATTTACTTCCCTATATCTCCTGTGTTTAACTTTATATCCTCGTGTGCCATCCATATTCCATTTTTAATCCCCCTCTTGTGTTACTCTTGACCCCCTACCTCTCTCCCCCCACCCCTCACACCACCGTAATCATAGCCTATTCCCCCCTCCCCCACTGTGCCCCCTACACTCCATTTTCCACTGTTGTATATATTTGTGTTCATACTTTTAATCCTTAATGTAATCTTTAATCTTTACTTAATCTTTAGTGTACCTACCTCCTCTTCCCCCTCCTTCTCACTCCACTCCTGTGTTCTCTTATCCTTTAATTTCATTTATCCCCTGTTTCACCCGTGCTCCCAAAAAACAAAAACTCATCAATCAAAAAAAAAAAGAAAAGAAAAAATTTTTTTTTTTAAAAAGCCACTGCAAGTCAAATACTGCTGTACTGAAATACATAGTCTTTCCTACTTCCTCCACTCTCAACCGTGCTGGGTACGCCATAGAATATTCAATTCCTGCCTCTCTCATTCTCCGTTTTACCTCATAAAAAGTAGCCCTTTGTTTTTGTAGCTCTAGGGAGAAGTCCAGGAATATTGACACTTTACTATTCTCAAAGTGAATCTCTCCCTTTTGTCTTGCTTTCCTAAAAATCACATCTCTGTCTCTGCAGTTCAATAGTCGCGCCAGCAAAGGTCTAGAAGGGAGCCCTGGCTTTGGTACTGCTGCCAGCACCCTGTGTGCTCTTTCCACTGCAAATGCTGTTGAGAACTCCATATCTGGAAATACATTTTTCAACCATTTTTCTATAAAGTCCCCAGGGTTAAACCCCTCCGCTTTCTTCGGTAAACCGACTATTCTTAAATTATTGCAGCGCATGCGATTCTCAAAACCGTCTGTTTTTTGTTGCCATGTAACAATCTGCTTCTCTGCTGATAATATTTTTTTGGGCATAGGGTTAACTGCATCTTCCAATATAGATATCCTATTTTCCACTTCTGCCATCCTATCTCTCATATTCTGCATATCATGTCTGATCAGTCCTATGTCATTTTTAATTTCATCCATTTTACCTGTCAGCGCTGCATTGCTTGAGTGGATGGCCTCCATTAACCGTGCATTCATCTGCTCCAGTGTCAGCTTAGGCGGCTTCTCCCGCTTCTCTGCCTTCTCAGGCTGCGGCTGGGGTTTGCTGGGCTTCTGGATCTCCAGAGCTGATGTTCCGCCACTCCGTGTCTGTGGAGGGCTTCACCCGCCGTCTTGCCTGTCGGATTGTGCAAATTCCTTAAGGCGATCCGCCGCCACCTGCTTGCTGCTCATGTTGCCGCCAGGGGTGTCTGTTTGCTGGGTTAAAAGTCTCGGTAGCAGGGACTACACAGGATCCTGACGGAGGCTCAGAAGGCAGATCTCGTAGCTCCCGCTAATCACATCCGCCTGTGTCAGCGGAAGTCACGCCCCGCTCTTAGGAACCTTAAGTGCAGCAGAATTTTTTTGTAACCTTGGCCAGATCTGTGCCTTGCCACAATTCTGCCTCTGAGATCTTCAGGCAGTTCTTTTGACCTAATGATTCTCGTTTGCTCTGACATGCACTGTGAGCTGTAAGGTCTTATATAGACAGGTGTGTGGCTTTCCTAATCAAGTCCAATCAGTATAATCAAACACAGCTGAACTCAAATGAAGGTGTAGAACCATCTCAAGGATGATCGGAAGAAATGGACAGCACCTGAGTTAAATATATGAGTGTCACAGCAAAGGGTCTGAATACTTAGGACCATGTGATATTTCAGTTTTTCTTTTTTAATAAATCTGCAAAAATGTGAACAACTCTGTGTTTTTCTGTCAAAATGGGGTTCTGAGTGTACATTAATGAGGAAAAAAAATGAACTTAAATGATTTTAACAAATGGCTGCAATATAACAAACAGTGAAAAATTTAGGGGGTTCTGAATACTTTCTGTCCCCACTGTAGGTGAGGGTTTACAACCTGTTTAAGAAGTATTTGCATTGGTACATGTTCCCCATGGCAGTGGCCAGCTCCCCATGTTTTTTGACAAGATCCATAATTATTTTAAGTGGATCTAAGTTTGTATTTTCCAAAATTTAAAATGGGTTTGCTGAACAACCCATTATTTGTACCCAAGTGCACTCATTCATCACTTCATATGGGATTCATATGAAGTATATATATACAGTAGAAATGAAAAAAAAAAGATTGCTGGCTGATGTAAGTATAAATCAGACAAGGCTTACTTTGGCTTCAAGAGAAAACATAAGGATAAATAGCAGTCGACTGTGACCCAGATACTGATCTGTACTTCTGTACATCTGTGTTCAAAGACCTCAAAAAGTTCTCAAAAATAGGCTCTTTACACATACAAAAAACTTTGGAAAAGACTAATTCTTTTGGAGTTTCTGATCTTCTCATTTGAAACTGTGAAAGTTAGAATCTTTGAGCTATGCATAGCTAACTATAAAAAAATGCCATAAAGCAATATGTATTCCTGAAAATAGAAGTATCAAGTAAACTGAGAAATAACACAAATGCACCAATGTAAGCCCACTAGTGCATGAAATATAGTGAGCAATAAAATCTTCATTCTTCACAAGCAGACTTAACTCATTCATAACAATCATTGTACTCATCATTATTTGTATTGAAAAATAACACTACCTCCTGATAGCCAGTGATCAGAGGAAGGAAATTAGTGACGTCAATGATCTGTGAGCAAATACATTTGGACCCAGTGGACAAGGCATGAAAACTACTGCCTGTAGAAACAAAATTTTAGTTTATCCCGTTGCTTTCTGGCTGATCACCCCCTAATTGAGGGATCATGCAGCTAGCCCAGCAATTTGAGATTTATCAAACTTTATTGAGCTGTGAAAATGTGGAATAGGCTCCCTCCAGAGGTGGTTCTGGCCAGCTCAGTAAATTGCTTTGCTTTGATTCTTTCCAAAATTTAAATAATATAACTGGGTACTGACATTAATAGGTAAGATTGATCCAGGGAAAATCTGATTGCCTTTCAGTGGATCAGGAAGGAATTTCTTCTACTTCTGTAGCAAATTGGATCATGCTTTGCTGGGGTTTTTCGCCTTCCTCTGGATCAACTGTGGCTGAAGGGTTGTGTATATGGGATTGTATTATTTATTTGTTTTTGTTGAACTAGATGACCTTGTGTCTTTTTTCAACCTAACTATGTAACTGGTCACCCAATGGCCAAAAGAGAAGACACCAATATCATGTATAGCATATCATTTCTCATAACATATACTGTACATATTACATTAATGTATTATTATTATTATTATTATTATTATTATTATTTATGCATTTTTCATGAGAATGATCTTAATTGCATCATAGTAAGCAATCAATTTGAAATCTGCAATGGAAAATTACATTCTGAGAATGACATTTTCTGGCTGCTTGGTTGCAGGAATGGAATAAACAGATCTTACCAAAGACATTTTGATAAATGATGCTGCAAGTTTCTTTCAGCAGCATAGTTTTTTGGCATTAAAGATGCATGTTCTTCCCTGGGTGTTAGACATCAATTCATTAAGCAATAGGACAAACCTTATGTGCTTTAAAGTGACATATGCATATTTTAACAACGGCTTCAAATTGCGTTTAACACATTTTAAAGCCATAAATAACACCTGGGTTGCCCCTCGTATTTACTGTTTATTTTATTCCAACTAAAATATGAGCCCAATATGTTGCTTGTATTCTTTGCTATTTCATCTGTGTATATTATATTCTGTGTGTGAACTTGAGCTCAAGATTTTCTGTAATTGTAAATTTGCGAGAGTGGACTTTCCTAAATTGTACGGTTATTAGACTGTATGATTTAATGTTATATCAATAGACCTGCTCTGATTCAGCAAAAAAATTATAAAAAGTTTTAATGACAATTATTGAAACACCCTAATCCGAGCTCACTATAGCTCAACACCATCTCAAAAAGTAAAAAAAAAAATATGCCCTACAGATAAAAAAATATATACTCATTAAAGTTTATACAGTAAGCTCATAAATAGTTATCATGCATTGAACATTTTTTCATTAAAAGGAGTTAAAATGTTTTTAAAGGAGTTATTGAAACACCCTAATCCAAGCTCTCTATAGCTCAACACCATCTCAAAAAGTAAAAAAAAAATGCCCTACAGATAACAAAATGTATACTCGTTAAACTATATACAGTAAGCTCATAAATAGTTATCATGCATTTTTTTATTAATTTAGTTAAAATACATAAGATCTGCCATGCAGGGACCCACTGCAATATATTTGTATATAAGTTGTTATATTATTTCAAAGTGTTTACAATAAATATATTTTGTATGTTATTGAAACAAATAATTGTGGGGGGAGTATGGCCTGGACAAACTCTGGTAGAGATACACTGCTGGTGAGCTTTCACTTTCCCTGGGCATTACTGCTAATAAAGGCAAGATAGGATGGCCACTGGCTGGCATGACTGGTTAGCTCAAAACACCCTTTTAGCTAACCCGCAACACCTGGATCCTGTTCTAGTGCCCTGGACTCTTTCTTTTTCAGTCAGTCCACTAGAAATTGAGCTGTGTAAAAGATGATACCCACCCACATGCCCAAAAGGGTAACTTTCTTATTCTTGGAGAAAAAGACCCTGTATTACCTAGTGGTTCTGAGACATGAAGCACTAGCCCTGCTCATTCCCACAGATCTCTCAAGTAACTTATCTGCTGCCTCAGACACAAGGGACTTCTAAGACTGTGGAGACTGGGCAAGGGGGTCTATTGCACACTGTGAAATGTATTACAAATAGATTGATGGGACAGGATTCAATGACTCAAGCACTGCTATTTCATCTAGATTTGTATGACAGTCAAGACAGAAGACAAATTATAGGGTCCAGAATGTTTCCAGAAGGAACTTTAACACAGAACTTGGTACCAACCCTTTAGGATTTTTTGAAAGGATTTATTATTTATTTATTGAAGGAAGGTGCCTTTCAGCGGCTGCAGGACAATGGAGAGGATCAGTTCCTCTACATTTCACCCTGCCGCCCCTCCTATCCAGGTCCAGCTGTGATTGGGCCCCTGTGTGATCCCCTGTATCCCCTCACCCCCCCCCCCCCCCCCCGCAGGGCTACTGGGTTCCCCCTCCCCTCTCCTGCCGCCTAGGGGCTGTGTCGGATTGGAGAGCTTGGAAGGGGCCACTACATGTGTCATTTACCAGTTCCTTCCTTGTCTGGATGAATAGAATCAGTGATTGGTACTAAAGCTGCACCATTAATTGTTAAAAAAATCACAATCTCAATTCCATCCCCCTCACAATCCTAATCAGCCATTTTCTTGATTCTATGTAAACAGTGCAGAGCCAAGCTGTCAAAAAAAGCTGAACATTCCTCAGTGCTGAGATATAGAGAAGAGAAGAGATTCAAAGTATATTTTAGTTCTTTTAGAGATCAAAGAGAAGAACTTTGATCTGTAAATGAGGTCAGTTTAACCACTTAAAGACTAAACCTTTATTTACACTTGTTGCTTACAAGTTAAAATCAGTATTTTTTGCTAGAAAATTACTTAGAACCCCAAACATATATATATATATATATATATATATATATATATATATATATATATATATATATATATATATATATATATATATATATATATTAGCAGAGACCCTAGAGAATAAAATGGCAGTTGTTGCAATATTTTATGTCACACTGTATTTTCATATATCTTTCAAGTGCAATTTATTGGGAAAAAATACACTTCAATGAATTAAATAAAAGAAATAAACAATTAGCCCAATTGTTTTGTGTAATGTGAAAGATGATGTTACGCCGCAAGAATCGTGAGAGAATCATGATCTTTTTTCTAAGCAAAAAAATTGTGATTCTCATTTTAGCCAGAATCGTGCAGCGCTAATCAGCATTGATTAGGGATGAGCCGAACACCCCCTGGTTCGGTTTGCAGCAGAAAATACCGAACAGGCAAAAAATTCGGAAGAACTCATGAACACCGTTAAAGTCGATGGGACCCAAACATGAAAAAAGCGCTCATTTTAAAGGCTTATATGCAAGTTATTGTCATAAAAAGTGTTTGGGAACCCGGGTCCGGCCCCAGGAGACATGCATCAATGCAAAAATTTTTTTTAAAACGGACGTTTTTTTTCGGGAGCAGTGATTTTTTTAATGCTTAAAGTGAAACAATAAAAATGAATTATTCCTTTAAATATTGTGCCTGGGGGGTGTCTATAGTATGCCTGTAAAGTGGCACATTTTTCCCGTGTTTAAAACAGTACCACAACAAAATGACATTTCTAAAGGAAAAATTGTCATTTAAAACTGATCACGACTGATATGAATTTTTGGATCTCTACAATATGGATAAAACTCATTGAAAAAAGAGCATGGGTTTCCCCCCCCAGTCCATTACAAGCCCCTTAGGGTGTGGTATGAATATTAGGGGAATCTTAAGGGGAACCCCGAACCAAAATTTAAAAAAAAATTGTGTGGGGGTCCCCCTAAAATCCTTCAAGCCTACTACCTTCCCTAATCAAACCAGACCAAATTGGATTCATGAGTGGTAGGCAAGCCTCAGATTCTGTCCATTGATGCTGAGAAGGCATTTGACAGGGTGCACTGGCGCTATATGTCGATGGTGCTGGAAAAATTTGTATTCCATGGGCCCATCCTGGAAGCAATATCGTATTATACTTTACCCCATCAGCCCAAGTATTTACCTCTTGTTTACTCTCAAAACCTTTTTCTATCACAAATGGCACCAGGCAGGGTTGCCCACTGTCACCCTCTATCTTCAACCTCTTGATAGAACCCCTTGTGGAAACCATTCGCTCACATCCAAATGTCTCAGGATTTTGCTTACGAGGTAAACCCCATACGGTAAGTCTGTTTGAGGATTATATCATTCTGTCTCTAACAAATCCACTAATCTCACTTCCCTTCGCCCATCAAGTATTGATTGCTTTCAGCAACATGTCCTACTACAAAGTCAATTTCGCTAAGTCATTAATTCTAGATTTAGGGGTTCACAATCACACGAAAAAACACTTAATGACTATATTTCCATATGTCTGGAAGACAGATGGAATTCCCTACCTTGGAATCACCCTAACCCCATCTGTGTAATGTCCTTATCCCTCCACTGGAGGCTCCAACATCTCCCCTGTATTGTCTTTATTCCTCCACTGGAGGCTCCGACATATGTCCTGTAATGTTTTTATCCCTCCACTGGAGGCTCCGACATTTCTCCTGCAATATTCTTATCTTTCCACTGGGAGCTCTGATATCTCCACAAACTCCGTCACAGATTGATGATGTCACAACAACATCACCCGGCTCCTCCTCTTGTCCCTACTTAAACAGCCGACGCCATTTGCTTGATGTTTGTGCTAAGAACCTGATGCCAGGTAAAAATCTCCAACAGAAGACTGCCTTCATCTCTCTCTATTGGGCCGGTCAGAGCCCCGACTATCATCTCTCTTTTGGGCCAGTCAGAGCCCCGACTACCATCTCTCTTTTGGGCCGGACAGACCCCCGACTACCATCTCTCTTTTGGGCCGGTCATAGGCCCGACTATCATCTCTCTTTTGGTCCGGACAGAGCCCCGACTTCCATCTCTCTTTTGGGCTGGTCGGAGCCACGACTATCATCTCACTTTTGGGCCGGATATACCCCCGTCTTCCACCTCACTTTTGGGCCGGACAGAGCCCCTCCAACTTCCACTTGTTGGGCCGGACAGAGCCCCTTCCTCTCTAGTAGTCAGGGACTCTCCTCTGCCTTACCCACAGTCTACTTACTTTGCCCGAAGAAAACCTTACCTGTTCCTTTCCACATAGGAGACCAGTCTCTCAAGAAGCCACTGGGTGACCCCATCTCCAGGAATCCACTCACTGCAAGTATCTTTACGTTTCCTATAAACTTTATCCCTGTGTAGTGCTACTAAGCTTAAGTTGCCTCCAGGGGCGTAACTAGAAATAACAGGGCCCCATAGCAAAATGTTGTATGGGGCCCCCCTGCAACCCCCCCCCCACAGCTGCCCTAGTGTCAATGCAGCATGAGCTGTGCCACATACAGCGTGACCTGTGCACAATGCAGCGTGACCTGTGCCCAATACAGCGTGACCTGTGCCCCATGCAGCGTGACCTGTGCCCCATGAAGTGTGACCTGTGCCCAATACAGCGTGACCTGTGCCCCATACAGCATGATCTGTGCCCCATACAATGTGACCTGTGCCCAATGCAGCATGACCTGTGCCCCATGTAGCGTGACCTGTGCCCCATGCAACGTGACCTGTGTCCAATACAGTGGGACCTGTGCCCCATACAGCGTGACCTGTGCCCCATACAGCGTGACCTGTGCCCCATACAGCGTGACCTGTGCCCCATACAGCCTGGTCTGCCTGTGCCCCATACAGCATGACCTGTGCCCCATACAGCGTGACCTGTGCCCCATACAGCGTGACCTGTGCCCCATACAGCCTGGTCTCCCTGTGCCCCATACAGCCTCACCTATGCAGAGGAAGAGGGAAGCCACCTGAATCAGCAGAGAGCGGGATTGCCCGCTGTAATAGCTTTCATTTGAATTTCCCGTCTTCCCGGGGCTCATCGTCACATAGCCCTACCTCTTGGCCCGACGCCTTTCATGACGTCACATGTTCCGCATTGGATCGGCGTTCTGTCTATCAAAGGCGCCGGGCCAGGAGGTGGAGCTATGTGACGTGAGCCCCGGCAACACTGGAAGTTCTAATGAAAGCTATTACATCGGGCAATTCAGCTCTCTGCTCATACGGACAGCTCGCCTCTTCCTCTCCTCTTTCTTCCCCTGGCTGAGAGACTGTGCTGGCGGTGCTCTCATCCTCACTGGGCCCCACTCAGCTGTGGGCCCCATAGCGCCCGCATGGGTCACTATGGTGGTAGTTACGTCCCTGGTTGCCTCTGAAGCTCCCTGTCGTGGCTGTGTATTACCACTCTAAATAAAACCGATTGTATTTCCAAACATATCTGAGTCTTCCTACCTGATAGCTGTTAAGGTTAAAGTTAACTGTTAAGAATATAGTATTCATAGACTTCCGAAGCTGTGATCCACACAATCCAACTTAGTTCACTGCCTGAAGCATTACAATCTGTATCCTCACTGTATCCTCAATCTGTATCCAATCTGTATCCTCAATTTCAAACCTTTATTGGCCAAAGTCCGTCAAGAGCTCTTACAACCTTCCTATAAGGAATTATCTTGGACAGGCAGAATGGCTGCACTCAAGATGATGATACATTCACAGATCCTATACCTTTTCCACATTATGTCAATCTCACTTTTGTCTTCCTATCTATTGCTCTTCCAGAATCTGGAAGGGCGATAGGTAGAGTAAACGCCTGAGATGTGCCTTGTCACATTTGATCAAACATAAAAATATTGGGGGGTTAGGTATGGTAGAGTTAAAAAATTACTACATTGCAACCCAATTATCACAAATAAAATACTGGTTTACCTCATTTTCAGATATTCATTGGGTCCGAGCTGAGGCAGCAATAGTAAAGATACATCAACTTTCCACTTTACTTATGGCTGACTGTTGGAAGCCACTTCAACTGAGTAACTTACCAATCACAGTCCAAGCATCTGTTAGACCATGGAGCGCCTTACTGATCTACCCAGGAGATCCCTCTAAAACCCAACATTTACGCATACCTCTCACAGCTCTAGAAGTCCTTATCCCTTACCTATCCCTACAAAAGTAGAGTGACCAAAATATTCAGTGAGTGGAAGATATTTTAGATAAAGGAAATTCCCCCATCTGAGTCATATATGCATATCCAACTAGCTAAGTTCTTTAAAGAGGAGGGCCACTAAAAAAAAAAAAAAAAATTAAAAGTCAGCAGCTACAAATACTGCAGCTGCTGACTTTTAATTGGACACTTACCTGTCCCTGGGTCCAGCGATGCGGGGGATCGAAGCCCCGCTCGTCTCCCCCTCCGTTCGGCGGCGCCGGCATTGCAACTGTGGGCACCGGGCTGTGGCTTCACAGCCTGGCACCCACTGCGCATGCGCGAGCTGCGCCGAGCGCCGTGATTGGCTGCTCAGTCACCTGGGACCTGCAATGGGTCCCAGATGATTGGCAGGAGGGAGGGAGCAGAGCTGAGCCCTTCCTGTGCCGAGACGGAAGTGATGTCACCAGCCCAGGCACTGAAAGAGGCAGACTACAAGGGACCCCCTAGCAACAGGCATTTAGAGGTGAGTAAAAAAAATATATATATCCAAATGTTTTTTTGTATATTTTTTTAGGATTTTTCATGTAGTTTTTTTTTTTTGGGTGGAACACCACTTTAACCAGTTGCCGACCGCCGCACGCCGATGTACGTCGGCAGAGCGGCACGGGCAGGCAAAAGGGCTTACCTGTACGTCCCTGCCTGCCCGCGGGTGGGGGGTCCGATCGGACCCCCCCCCGGTGCCTGCGGCGGTCGGCAAATCTTCCCCGGCGATCGGTGGTGAGGGGGAGGCCATCCATTCGTGGCCCCCCCCTCACGATCGCTCCCAGCCAATGGGATCATTTCCCTGCCTCTGTATTGTACACAGAGGCAGAGGAAATGATGTCATCTCTCCTCGGCTCGGTATTTTCCGTTCCGGGCCGAGGAGAGAAGACTGTAATGTGAGTGCACAACACACACACACACAGTAGAACATGCCAGGCACACAAAACACCCCGATCCCCCCCCGATTGCCCCCCGATCCCCCCCAATCACCCCCCCCCCCCTGTCACAAACTGACACCAAGCAGGTTTTTTTTTTTTTTTTTCTGATTACTGCATTAGTGTCAGTTTGTGACAGTTAGTGTGTTAGGACAGTTAGTGTGTTAGGACAGTTAGGGTTAGCCCCCTGTAGGTCTAGGGTACCCCCCTAACCCCCCCTAATAAAGTTTTAACCCCTTGATCACCCCCCGTCACCAGTGTCACTAAGCGATCATTTTTCTGATCGCTGTATTAGTGTCACTGGTGACGCTAGTTAGGGACGTAAATATTTAGGTTCGCCGTCAGCGTTTTATAGCGTCAGGGACCCCCATATACTATCTAATAAATGTTTTAACCCCTTGATTGCCCCCTAGTTAACCCTTTCACCACTGATCACCGTATAACTGTTACGGGTGACGCTGGTTAGTTTGTTTATTTTTTATAGTGTCAGGGCACCCGCCGTTTATTACCGAATAAAGGTTTAGCCCCCTGATCGCCCGGCGGTGATATGCGTCGCCCCAGGCAGCGTCAGATTAGCGCCAGTACCGCTAACACCCACGCACGCAGCATACGCCTCCCTTAGTGGTATAGTATCTGAACGCATCAATATCTGATCCGATCAGATCTATACTGGCGTCCCCAGCAGTTTAGGGTTCCCAAAAACGCAGTGTTAGCGGGATCAGCCCAGATACCTGCTAGCACCTGCGTTTTTCCCCTCCGCCCAGCCCAGCCCTCCCAAGTGCAGTATCGATCGATCACTGTCACTTACAAAACACTAAACGCATAACTGCAGCGTTCGCAGAGTCAGGCCTGATCCCTGCGATCGCTAACAGTTTTCTTGGTAGCGTTTTGGTGAACTGGCAAGCACCAGCCCCAGGCAGCATCAGGTTAGTGCCAGTACCGCTAACACCCACGCACGCACCGTACACCACCCTTAGTGGTATAGTATCTGAACGGATCAATATCTGATCTGATCAGATCTATACTAGCGTCCCCAGCAGTTTAGGGTTCCCAAAAACGCCGTGTTAGCGGGATCAGCCCAGATACCTGCTAGCACCTGCGTTTTGCCCCTCCGCCCGGCCCAGCCCAGCCCACCTAAGTGCAGTATCGATCGATCACTGTCACTTACAAAACACTAAACGCATAACTGCAGCGTTCGCAGAGTCAGGCCTGATCCCTGCGATCGCTAACAGTTTTTTTGGTAGCTTTTTATTGAACTGGCAAGCACCAGCGGCCTAGTACACCCCGGTCGTAGTCAAACCAGCACTGCAGTAACACTTGGTGACGTGGCGAGTCCCATAAGTGCAGTTCAAGCTGGTGAGGTGGCAAGCACAAGTAGTGTCCCGCTGCCACCAAAAAGACAAACACAGGCCCGTCGTGCCCATAATGCCCTTCCTGCTGCATTCGCCAATCCTAATTGGGAACCCACCACTTCTGCAGCACCCGTACTTCCCCCATTCACATCCCCAACCAAATGCAGTCGGCTGCATGAGAGGCATTTTCTTTATGTCCTCCCGAGTACCCCTACCCAATGAACCCCCCCAAAAAAGATGTTGTGTCTGCAGCAAGCGCGGATATAGGCGTGACACCCGCTATTATTGTCCCTCCTGTCCTGACAATCCTGGTCTTTGCATTGGTGAATGTTTTGAACGCTACCATACACTAGTTGAGTATTAGCGTAGGGTACAGCATTGCACAGACTAGGACACACTTTCACAGGGTCTCCCAAGATGCCATCGCATTTTGAGAGACCCGAACCTGGAACCGGTTACAGTTATAAAAGTTACAGTTACAAAAAAAAGTGTAAAAAAAAAACACATACAAAAATATAAAATAAAAAAAAATAGTTGTCGTTTTATTGTTCTCTCTCTCTCTATTCTCTCTATTGTTCTGCTCTTTTTTACTGTATTCTATTCTGCAATGTTTTATTGTTATTATGTTTTATCATGTTTGCTTTTCAGGTATGCAATTTTTTATACTTTACCGTTTACTGTGCTTTATTGTTAACCATTTTTTTGTCTTCAGGTACGCCATTCACGACTTTGAGTGGTTATACCAGAATGATGCCTGCAGGTTTAGGTATCATCTTGGTATCATTCTTTTCAGCCAGCGGTCGGCTTTCATGTAAAAGCAATCCTAGCAGCTAATTAGCCTCTAGACTGCTTTTACAAGCCGTGGGAGGGAATGCCCCCCCCCAACGTCTTCCGTGTTTTTCTCTGGCTCTTCTGTCTCAACAGGGAACCTGAAAATGCAGCCGGTGATTCAGCCAGCTGACCATAGAGCTGATCAGAGACCAGAGTGGCTCCAAACATCTCTATGGCCTAAGAAACCGGAAGCTACGAGCATTTTATGACTTAGATTTTGCCGGATGTAAACAGCGCCATTGGGAAATTGGGAAAGCATTTTATCACACCGATCTTGGTGTGGTCAGATGCTTTGAGGGCAGAGGAGAAATCTAGGGTCTAATAGACCCCAATTTTTTCAAAAAAGAGTACCTGTCACTACCTATTGCTATGATAGGGGATATTTACATTCCCTGAGATAACAATAAAAATGATTTAAAAAAAAAAAAAATGAAAGGAACAGTTTAAAAATAAGATAAAAAAAAATAATAATAAAGAAAAAAAAAAAAGCACCCCTGTCCCCCCTGCTCTCGCGCTAAGGCGAACGCAAGCGTCGGTCTGGCGTCAAATGTAAACAGCAATTGCACCATGCCTGTGAGGTATCACCGCGAAGGTCAGATCGAGGGCAGTAATTTTAGCAGTAGACCTCCTCTGTAAATCTAAAGTGGTAACCTGTAAAGGCTTTTAAAGGCTTTTAAAAATGTATTTAGTTTGTCGCCACTGCACGTTTGTGCGCAATTTTAAAGCATGTCATGTTTGGTATCCATGTACTCGGCCTAAGATCATCTTTTTTATTTCATCAAACATTTGGGCAATATAGTGTGTTTTAGTGCATTAAAATTTCAAAAAGTGTGTTTTTTCCCCAAAAAATGCGTTTGAAAAATCGCTGCGCAAATACTGTGTGAAAAAAAAAAATCGAAACACCCACCATTTTAATCTATAGGGCATTTGCTTTAAAAAAATATATAATGTTTGGGGGTTCAAAGTAATTTTCTTGCAAAAAAAAATATATTTTTTTATGTAATCAAAAAGTGTCAGAAAGGGCTTTGTCTTCAAGTGGTTAGAAGAGTGGGTGATGTGTGACATAAGCTTCTAAATGTTGTGCATAAAATGCCAGGACAGTTCAAAACCCCCCCAAATGACCCCATTTTGGAAAGTAGACACCCCAAGCTATTTGCTGAGAGGCATGTCGAGTCCATGGAATATTTTATATTGTGACACAAGTTGCGGGAAAGAGACAATTTTTTATTTTTTTTATTTTTTTTGCGCAAAGTTGTCACTAAATGATATATTGCTCAAACATGCCATGGGAATATGTGAAATTACACCCCAAAATACATTCTGTTGCTTCTCCTGAGTACGGGGATACCACATGTGTGGGACTTTTTGGGAGCCTAGCCGCATACAGGACCCCGAAAACCAAGCACCGCCTTCAGGCTTTCTAAGGCCGTAAATTTTTGATTTCACTTTTCACTGCCTAGCACAGTTTCGGAGGCCATGGAATGCCCAGGTGGCAAAAAAAACCCCCAAATGACCCCATTTTGGAAAGTAGACACCCCAAGCTATTTGCTGAGAGGTATAGTGAGTATTTTGCAGACCTCACTTTTTGTCACAAAGTTTTGAAAATTGAAAAAAGAAAAAAAAAATTTTTTCTCGTCTTTCTTTATTTTCAAAAACAAATGAGAGCTGCAAAATACTCACCATGCCTCTCAGCAAATAGCTTGGGGTGTCTACTTTCCAAAATGGGGTCATTTGGGGGGGTTTTGTGCCACCTGGGCATTTTATGGCCTTCAAAACTGTGATAGGTAGTGAGGAGTAAAATCAAAAATGTACACCCTTAGAAATCCCGAAGGCAGTGATTGGTTTTCGGGGCCCCGTACGCGGCTAGGCTCCCAAAAAGTCCCACACATGTGGTATCCCCATACTCAGGAGAAGCAGCTAAATGTATTTTGGGGTGCAATTCCACATATGCCCATGGCCTGTGTGAGCAATATATCATTTAGTGACAACTTTTTGTAATTTTTTTTGTTTTTGTTTTTTTTTGTCATTATTCAATCACTTGGGACAAAAAAAATGAATATTCAATGGGCTCAACATGCCTCTCACCAATTTCCTTGGGGTGTCTACTTTCCAAAATGGGGTCATTTGTGGGGGTTTTGTACTGCCCTGCCATTTTAGCACCTCAAGAAACGACATAGGCAGTCATAAATTAAAGGCTGTGTAAATTCCAGAAAATGTACCCTAGTTTGTAGGCGCTATAACTTTTGCGCAAACCAATAAATATACACTTATTGACATTTTTTTTACCAAAGACATGTGGCCGAATACATTTTGGCCTAAATGTATGACTAAAATTGAGTTTATTGGATTTTTTTTAGAACAAAAAGTAGAAAATATCATTTTTTTTTTCAAAATTTTCGGTCTTTTTCCGTGTATAGCGCAAAAAATAAAAACGGCAGAGGTGATCAAATACCATCAAAAGAAAGCTCTATTTGTGGGAATCAAAGGACGCAAATTTCGTTTGGGTACAGCATTGCATGACCGCGCAATTAGCAGTTAAAGCGACGCAGTGCCAAATTGTAAAAAGTGCTCTGGTCAGGAAGGGGGTAAATCATTCCGGGGCTGAAGTGGTTAAGGTTAACCCCATTCCATCAGTTAATATTTCATCATCAATATTTGCCTTCTATGAGTCTATTACACCACACCCTAAAGGTATATCTCTCTTTTTTTACGAGGCTCTCCAGTGCAAAATCACATTCTGCAAGACAGGCCCTGTCCTGAGATGGGAGCTAGATCTGCAGAAGTCCTATATGCCAGAACAATGGCTTCAAGAGTTTAGATAGTACTTCCGACACTACCGATTGGCACAATTCTTCCCTTCCCATTCACCTTTATGCTGGTGTAATTGTGGACAAGTGGGCAATCTATACCATACACTATGGGCCTGCAAGAGCCTAACCAGTTTTTGGAATAAAGTATTTGGGTTAATTTCCTCTGTCACAGGCATCCTGACCCCACCAATCCCAGCACTGGCCCTACTCAACCTAGAGATTGGTAAGTTCCTATCTTCATTTCATTTAGTAATTGCACATATACTGCTGGCACCTAGAATGGTTATCACCAGGTATTGGAAATCAGACAAGACTCCTAACTTGTCTGAAGGGATTGCATCTATCAATCTCACTTATGAGTACGAAAAATCACTAGCCATACACTCTGATGGGCTAGACAAATTCCAAAAAGCATGGCAACCATGGTTACCTTGGGTTATGACCTAATACCTGTTTATCATGAACCCTTTTTCCAAATATGCTCCTTACATAAGTACTGTGCTCCTACAGCTCTGTTCTCACCTTTTATATACAGCATTTATACCTGTTACTAAGTTTCATTGGTTTGTATTGCTATACTGTGTACAATATTATTTGTATTCATACATAAAATCCAATAAAATGCATTGAAAAAAAGAAGAAGTGTATAACAGAAGGAGAGGTCAGTCAATGGCTTGCAGGCTTGTCGGAATTAAATTCTGCTTCTTCAGGAGTAGATAAAATGCAATATACAGTATCTCACAAAAGTGAGTACACCCTTCACATTTTTGTAAATATTTTATTATATCTTTTCATGTGACAACAATGAAGAAATTACACTTTGCTACAATGTAAAGTAGTGAGTGTACAGCTTGTATAACAGTTTAAATTTGCTGTCCCCTCAAAATAACCCAACACACAGCCATTAATGTTTAAACCGCTGGCTACAAAAGTGAGTACACCCCTAAGTGAGAATGTCCAAATTGGGCCAAAAGTGTCAATATTTTGTGTGGCCACCATTATTTTCCAGCACTGCCATAACCCTCTTGGGAGTTCACCAGAGCTTCACAGGTTGCCACTGGAGTCCTCTTCCACTCCTCTATGATGACATCACAGAGCTGGTGGATGTTAGAGACCTTGCCCTCCTCAACCATCCATTTTAGGATGCCCCACAGATGCTCAATAGGGTTTAGGTCTGGGACCTGAGGACAGGAGGGAGGAGCCTGGTAATGGCTCTGTGCACGGCGTGAGGATCCTGAGAACCCTCTCCCTGCAGCTGAGAGGAATGATCGGCCTGATGAGAAGGTGTAGGTAGCTTCCCTCCCCGCCCCCCCCTGCTCATCACTCACTGAGCTGTCTTGTGGTGTAAGCCAGAGGAAGTTTGTACCTGCGTCTGACTGCATCCCCCCCCCCACCCCTCCGTAGTCAGATGGGCTAGAAGGCTCATCAAGGACGGGGGGTTAGGAGAACTGGAAAACCGCGGAGATCGGAGCGCTTCGGAAGTGACGGCAGCAGGGAAAACGGTGCGCTGCTGGGGGCTGTTTCAAGTCCCCAGCGGTGTTGCCGGCCGCGGAGAGCGGAGGAACCAGCTGAAGTGCACCGGGGAAATTTCGGAGGAGAGAGCCAGGAAGGTGGGTGAGTGGAGCAAGGAGCAGCGGCAGTGGACACTGAAGAGCTGAGAGCAGAGAACAGCTGAGACTTCAGCGGGTCAGACAGACCTGGGCAGATTGATAACATCAGAGACAGCACCTGAGCGTTCGCAGCATCAGAGAGCAGCAACAAGCTGTAGTGAGCTTCCCTTTTTGTCCCAACTTCAACAACAACTAAAAGATAAGTACCGTATTTTTTTTTTTTTGGCTTTTTTTCTATTGCAATTGTCTTGAAGTGAAAAGGCAAAGGAAAAGTAATAGAACAAAAGAAAGGGAAAGGGAAAGAACATATTGAAATAAAACGAAATAAAATGGAATAAAAAGCGAAAGTAAATGAAAGTAAATGAAGGCGAAAGAGCTGAAAAAGTAGAATCAAGTGAGCTAAGAAAAATAATAAAAACAGGGGGGGGGAACAGGGGAGAAGGAGAAGGTGAATGAGAGACAAGCCAACGGAAGAGTTGTCTCCCAGCCCCCACCTGCTTGCTGCTGCTGCAGTAGCTCCCTTTCTTGTGATCCTTTTTTTTTTTTGGTCTTTTTTTGTTTTTGTTTTTTGCAAATGGTATTAACTATAGGCTCGATAGTATAAACTATAGAATAAGAAGAAATTTCATAGTAACAAAATGTGGAACATATAAGCTCATACTGGAACTATACTGCTGAATATATAAATCATCTTGCTGAATACTTGAATTAGATTGCATTATATCGCTAAAACATTTGAATTATTTTTATGAGCACCTGGGCCCTCATGCACATGGGCTGTTGGGAGAACGTTGTGAAAACGCCAGTGTCTTTGCAGTGACTTTTTTTTTTTTTTTTAACTTTTTTCAGCGTTTTTGCAATAGCGTCTTTGAGCGTTTTTGAGCGTTTTTTTTTTTTTTTTTCCTCCTCTTTTGGCTCTTTTCTATTGCAATTGTCTTGAAGTGAACAAGCAGGGGAAAAGGCGAAAGAGCTGAAAAAGTAGAATCAAGTGAGCTAAGAAAAACAATAAAAACAGGGGGGGGGACAGGGGAGAAGAGAAGGAGAAGGTGAAAGAAAGACAAGCCAACGGAAGAGTTGTCTCCCAGCCCCCACCTGCCTGCTGCTGCTGCTGCAGTATCTCCCTTTCTTGTAATTTTTTTTTTTTTTTTTTTTTTTTGCAAATGGTACTAATTATAGGCTTGATAGTACAAACTATAGAATAAGAAGAAATTTCATAGTAACAAAAATGTGGAACATATAAGCTTATACTGGAACTATACTGCTGAATATATAAATCATCTTGCTGAATACTTGAATTAGAATGCATTATATCGCTAAAACATTTGAATTATTTTGCTGAGCACCTGGGCCCCCATGCACACGGGCTGCTGGAAAAGCGCTGTGAAGACGCCGGTGTCTTTGCAGTGACTTTTTTTTTTTTTTTTTTTTAACTTTTTCCAGCTTTTTTCAGCATTTTTGCAATAGCGTTTTTGAGCGCTTTTTTTTTTTTTCAGCTTAACCACTTCCCGCCCGGCCTATAGCGGATTGACGGCCGGGCGGTGGTACAGTTATCCTGACTGGGCGTCATATGACGTCCTTCAGGATAACATGCCGCAGCGCGCCCCCGGGGGCGCGCATCGCGGCGATCGGTGGAGCGGTGTGTCAGTCTGACACACCGCTCCACCGATCTTGGTAAAGAGCCTCCGGCCAATCACGGCTGATCACGCTGTCAATAGGAAGAGCCATTGATCGGCTCTTCCTCACTCGCGGCTCTCCTGGCAGGGGTGGTCTGCGCTGATTGCTTATCAGCGCAGCCCCCCCGCAGATCACCACACTGGACCACCAGGGATCGCCACTAGGACCACCAGGGAAGGGAAACATGTGGATGGCCAGGTATGTACCCCATGGCCATCCACATGTGCCCAGTCAGTGCCAAATCTGTGCCAATCAGTGCCCACAAATGGGCACTGACTGGCACAATTATGTTGCAGTGATGCCCAGCAATGCCACACTTAGGGGCATCACTGCCATCAATTAGTATCATCAGTGCCACCCATCAGTGTCCATCGGTGCCACCTGTCAGTGCCCATCTGTGCCCACCTATCAGTGCCCATCCGTGCCTATCTGTGCCAACTATCAGTGCCACCCATAACTACCCATCAACGCCACCTACGAGTGCCCATCAATGCCACCTACGAGTGCCCATCAGTGCCGCCTATCAGTGCCCATCGTGCCACTTATCAGTGCCCATCAGTGCCACCTACCAGTGCCACCTATCAGTGCCCATTAGTGCCACCTATCAGTGCGCATCAGTGCCGCCTATCAGTGCCCATCATCAGTGCCCGTCAGTGCCACCTCATCAGTGCCACCTCATTGGTGCCACCTCATCGGTGCCCATCAGTGCCGCCGTATCAGTGCCCGTCAGTGCAGCCATATCAGTGCCCGTCATTGAAGAAGAAAACGTACTCATTTACAAAAAATTTTAACAGAAACAAAGAAAAACGTGTTTTTTTCAAAATTTTTGGTCTTTTTTTATTTGTTGCGCAAAAAATAAAAACCCCAGAGGTGATCAAATACCACCAAAAGAAAGCTCTATTTGTGGGAACAAAATGATAAAAAATTTGTTTGGGTATAGTGTAGCATGACCGCGCAATTGTCATTCAAATTGTGACAGCGCTGAAAGCTGAAAATTGGGCTGGGCGGGAAGGTGTCTAAGTGCCTGGTATTGAAGTGGTTAAGAACGCTTAAACAATTGAACAGCACCAAGGAATGTTTAATGTACTTAAGGTAGTAACATAACTTCCGGAAAACGGGGACTACTCATATCTCATTAATTATTTCTATTATTGGATTGTGGGGAGGATGCCGGGTATGAGAACGGAATAAAAGAAATATTAGTAAAAAGAAGTCAATTTAAAAAGGCTGGAAGATTTTTTCATCATTAAGAAACCCCAATCAAGGGGTATTCTGGAAGGCAGCTATGAAGATCTTATAAATCCAGCCATAGAAACAAACATGAAGGGGAAAACAACAAGAAGTGCGGGAGCAATACCGAAATCACCTAGGACCAGCCTAGGCCCAAGTCCAGGCCCTATGAACAGGTATATACAGCAAGGAATCGGAGAAGGAGAGAAACAAGTGGGTTCAAAGGGCAGACAAATAGATACAAAAGAGAAGGACAACAAGGATAAAAAAGGCCAGTATAAAGTACAAACAGAAACCAGCCACCTCTCAGAACCCAGAATGGAGCCAGAAATGGGAGAGGAAGACAGAGGAAAGGAGGAAGGACAACAAGGGCCACAGTTGCCAACAAAACAGGATATGGAAAAAATGTTCGCGGCACTAGAGAATTCCCTAAGAGAGATGTCAACACTCCATAAAGATATGGGATATATGCTAAACAGAGTGGAAGAAGTAGAGATCAAAGTAGACCTACATCAAAAAAACATAAAGGAACTAGAAGACGAAATAAAGAAATTAAAACGGGAACAACAGGAACAATCATATAAAATAGAAGAGCAAGAAAATAGAGATAAAAAGAAAAACTTGAGAATACGTGGGTTACCGGAAACAGAACAAGCAGAAAATCTAATAGAAAAAATGAACAATCTCTTCAACCAAATCTTGGGAAAGGAAACAACTAACAAAATAGGAATAGAAAGTGTCTTTCGAGTAAAAAAACCTCAAAGGTTCGCAAGGGAAACACCTAGAGATGTAATTGTACGCTTTGAAAAATGGGAAGAAAAAAAACAGATCTGGATAAACCTAAAGAGGAAAACACAAATAGAGTTTGCGGGAGGTAAATTACAAATATTTCAAGACTTATCTCAAGAAACGCTGAAAAGACGACGGATACTAAAGCCATTATTAGAAATCCTCCGGGAGCAAGAAATTCAATACAACTGGGGTTTTCCAGCATGTCTAATAGCAAGGAAAAACGGAATAAGTGCGAGGCTAAGACATGTGGAGGAGACTCCGGACTTTTGCAACAAACTAGAAATCCCCTCCCCAGAACTGGAAAAATACGCAAATAGTCAGGAGCGAATAACGGCAAGAGATGACCTACAGTGGCAAGTAAATTCAAGGATCAGACATCAAGATGTGGACTCTCGAGGAAATTAACATCTGAGAAAATACCACACAACGGTGCAAGGGGCCTTAGAGTGGAAAGGGGGGGGGGGCTGGGGTTGATGGGATGGGAAAAAAGGAAAGTGAAAGGATTGGTAAAACACAAAAAAATGCAGGGAGAGGGAGACAGGGACTCACGGAGTGGACAGGGGGTCGCCCTATTAGTGCTTAGGCAGGGGGGGAATAGGGTGTCTTACAGAGCTCCGCCTCAAAATAAATAGAGCAGAGGGGGCAGAGCGTGCCCCACAAAACAAAGTAAAACGCTCTCAGCTCTAGAGAATATGGGGGTAAAAAACCCATATCAGAAAAAAGGGAGGGGGAGGGTGGGAGGAGGGAGGGGAGGGGGAGGGAGGGTGGGGAGGGAGAGGTCTGAGTCACATGAGTGGTTACATAGGCACACCTATTCTGAGACAAGAGATGAGGAGACCCCGTGCGGCCGCTGGGTGTCCCCTCCATCCAGTCTCCTAGGGGGACCGCGTGGGGGGGAGGGCCGGAGGACGGGCGGGGAAGAAAAGGCACAAGAATGGAAAACGTAAACAGCATAAAAATAATCTCTTACAATGTCCGAGGACTAAATTCCCCAGGGAAGAGAAACATCATCCTCCAAGAACTAGAAAAAAGTAAAGCAGAAATAATTTTCCTACAGGAGACGCATATAACCCAAGACTCAAGTGCCAAAATTTATTCAAGAAACATACCAACATGGTATCAAGGAGACTCGCCAATAAGAAGGGCCAAAGGAGTAGCCATCGGTATAGGGAAAAATGTACGTTTTCTAATAGATCAAAGGAAAATAGAACCGTAGGGTCGATATCTTTTTATTACAGGAACTATACACGGGGTAAAATATACATTGGCCAATGTCTACTGTCCTAATAAGAACCCTAAAAAATATTTGATAGATATAATTAAAATACTAATGGAATTCAAGCAAGGAAAATTAATACTAGCTGGAGACTTCAACTTCAGCATGGATAATAAAATGGACAGTACCTCAAGCGTAAGGGACAAAGAGGTAAATCAACTAAAGAAATTAAAAAGAACATTATATGAACAGCAACTAATAGACCCTTGGAGAATTCAGCACCCCAGCACAAAGGACTACACATTCTACTCAACAGTACACAAAATTTACTCCAGATTGGATTACATCATGGTCGAACATAGAAACTTGGAAGAAATAGAAGAAACAAAAATAGGCATAATAACCGCCTCAGATCACAGCCCAGTAATCTTGAGAATGAAAATAAAAGGAGAAGTCCTTGAAAGGGGTCCATGGAGAATCAACGAAACTTTATTAGAAGACAGTGAGACTGAAAAAAGCATCATAGAAGAAATTAAAAGATATTTTGAAGAAAACGATACACCAGAGGTATCGAAAACAACAATATGGGAGGCGCATAAATCTGTTATTAGGGGCAAGTTAATAGCTATAGGGGCAAGAAAAAAACAGGAAAGGAAAACAAACATGCAACAAATAATTAAAGAAATTTATGAATTGGAACGAAAACACAAAAATCAAGTAAACAACAAAATCTTCGGCCTACTATCTCAAAAGAGAGAGCAATTAAAAGACTGGATGAAACAAGAAGAAAGGAAGGACTACAACAGAGTAGTACAAGAAAAATATAAATGGGGTAATAAACCAGGAAAGTACCTAGCAAATCTGGTAAAAAAAAAGAAGACTTTGAATTACATTGAGAAGATCAAAAATGAAAAAGGAGAAGTGGAAAATAAAACTACAGATATAGCGATAACATTTCAAAAATACTTCAGCTCCCTTTATGCAATAAAAGGACAGGAAAGTTGGAAAGAAGCGAATACAAGAACAAAGAAGATACAAGAATATTTAAAAAAAGCAAACTTACCAAAACTAAAAATAGACCAACTAGAAGAATTGGAAAAAAATATTACGCATGAAGAGGTAAAACTGGCATTAAAGGAAACTCCCGTAGGAAAAAGCCCAGGACCAGACGGGTTTACGGTCAAATACTATAAAAAATTTGAAGAACAGCTGACTCCAAAACTATTAGAATATATGAATTCCTTAGGGGAAGATGAAGAAATAAGAAGTGAATCGTTATTAGCTCATATTACAATACTACCAAAAGAAGGGAAAGACAAAGTTAACTGCTCAAGCTACAGGCCAATAGCCCTATTGAACGCTGATACGAAGCTGTACTCCAAGATCCTGGCCACTAGGATAAAAAAACTAATCCCACTGTGGATCAACCCGGACCAAACTGGTTTTGTCCCGGGGAGAGAGGGGCGGGACAACAGCCTAAAATCATTATTGATGTTGCACAAGAAGGTGCAGAATGAGACCCCAGTTCTATTCCTGTCATTGGATGCAGAAAAAGCATTTGACAGGGTAGACTGGGGTTTCATGATGGATACATTGCGGCACTTGGGTATTGGGACAAAAATGATGAAGTGGATAACAAATTTGTATAATGGCCCGACAGCAGTCGTAAAAGTAAACGGTAGACTCTCTCCAAAGATTAAGATGCAGAATGGAACACGGCAAGGCTGTCCACTGTCTCTACTATTATATGTATTGGCCTTAGAACCACTATTAGCAACACTCCGCAATAACAAAGAGGTAGAAGGAGCGAAACTAGGAGGAAAAGAGCATAATATCGCTGCCTACGCGGACGACATCTTGATGTACGTATCCAACCCAAGAGTGTCACTCCCAAACATACTGAAAGAAATTAAAAAATACGGAGAACTGTCAAACTTCAAAATTAATCCAATAAAAACGGAAATATTAAACATAGGTCTAGAGAAAAAGGAAGTTCAGTTTTTACAAAAAGAATTCCCATTCACTTGGGTAAAAGAACTAAAATACCTTGGAATTAAAATAACTCCTAGAGTCGAAAAAATTTATCAGGCAAACTTTATTCCACTGATCAATGAGGTCAAAGAAGAAATGAAAAAGTTAAGAATACAGCCACTTTCATGGATTGGAAGAATAAATATGTTTAAGATGACGATATTACCTAAAATAAACTACAGATTACAGATGTTACCAGTAAAAATCCCGCAGAGCTTTCTTAAAATAATTAAAACAATCCTGCTAAAATACATATGGCTTAATAAAAAACCAAGAATTAAATACACGCTGATCACAAGGAAAAAGGAGCATGGGGGTCTTGCCGTCCCAGATATAAGTAGGTACTATAAAGCCATAGTTTTAACACGAATGTTAGAGTGGACAAATGAGAAAAATGAAAAAAAATGGGTGGAAATGGAAAACACAATAAGTGGAGCCACACTACATAAGAATATTTGGATTCCACTGAAATATAGAATATTGGACACCGACACGCACGAAATAACAAAAAATGTATTTAAAATTTGGGACACCATTCACTTAAAGAATGAATGGAAATATAATTCACCACTATTAGCACTCACAGGATCGAATCTCTTCACCCCTGGGATAATAATAGGGTTTATAATTATAGAAGGCGTTTTGTCGACGGTTTTTTAAAAATATTTAAGAATATCCTAGAAGGGAAAAATAATAAAGATGTGACGGAAACAATCCACAATGATGTGAAAAAGGAGAAGAGATAAAGTTTGACACATAAAGTTGAAATAATGTCTCTCGGAAAACTTTCGCTGAAGTGGATAAAAAAAAAAAAAAAAATAGGGTTTAGGTCTGGAGACATGCTTGGCCAGTCCATCACCTTTACCCTCAGCTTCTTTAGCAAGGCAGTGGTTGTCTTGGAGGTGTGTTTGGGGTCATTATCATGTTGGAATACTGTCCTGCGGTCCAGCCTCCAAAGGGATGGGATCATGCTCTGCTTCAGAATGTAACATTACATTTTGGCATTCATGGTTAACTCAATGAACTGTAGCTCCCCAGTGCCGGCAACACTCATGCAGCCCCAGACCATGACCTTGCCACCACCATGCTTGACTATAGGCAAGACACACTTGTCTTTGTACTCCTCACCTGGTTGCCGCCACACACACTTGGCACCATCTGAACCAAATAAGTTTATCTTGGTCTTATCAGACCACAGGACATAGTTCCAGTAATCCATGTCCTTTGTCTGCTTGTCTTCAGCAAACTGTTTGCGGGCTTTCTTGTGCATCATCTTTAGAAGAGGCTTCCTTCAGGGACAACAGCCATGCAGACCAATTTGACGCAGTTAGCAGCATATGGTCTGAGCACTGACAAACTGACCCCCGACCCCTTAAACCTCTGCAGCAATGCTGGCAGCACTCATATGTCTATTTCCCAAAAACAACCTCTGGATATGACGCTGAGCACGTGCATTCAGCTTCTTTGGTTGACCATGGCGAGGCCCATTCTGAGTGGAACCAGTCCTGGTAAACAGCTGTATGGTCTTGACCACCGTGCTGCAGCTCAATTTCAGAGTTTTTACAATCTTCTTATAGCCTAGGCCATCTTTATGTAGAGCAACAATTCTTTTTTTCAGATCCTCAGAGTTCTTTGCCATGAGGTGCCATATTGAACTTCTAGTGACCAGTATGAGAGAGTGAGAGTGATAACACCAAATTTAACACACCTGCTCCCCGTTCACACCTGAGACCTTGTAAGGCTAAAGAGTCACAGGACACAGGGGAAGGGAAAATGGCTAATTTGGCCCAATTTGGACATTTTCACTTAGGGGTGTACTCACTTTTGTTGCCAGCAGTTTAGATATTAATGGCTGTGTGTTGAGTTATTTTGAGGGGACAGCAAATTTACATTGTATTACAAGCTGTGCACTCACTACTTTACATCGTAGCAAAGTATAATCTCTCCTGTGTTGTCACATGAAAAGATGTAATAAAATATTTGCAAAAATGTGAGGGGTGTACACACTTTTGTGAGATACTGCATATATATAAGGAAATAAAAAAGTGCAGCGCTATGTTTGAGTGACGTGTGAACTTCAGTGTAATTCACCCATATGTAAACTTTCAATTCAATCAATACTATAAATCAAGCATAAAAGAAAAAAGCCTTATAACAGCACCTATGAAAATAAAAAATACAAACAAAGAATAATGCTTCTTCTAGGCTGTATTATTGTGTTAAAACAATCCCATAAAACCAAAAACACGTGTACAGATGGCCCATAAACATAAATGAGATTCAGAGCAAGTCTCTGGGATTTGAACAGTTCATCCAAGCGTGGAGGTGGTCACAAAGCATCAATGCAGATCACACACCAATATATATTCACATCCAGAGTAATTCTTCTTTTATTCAATAAGAGGGGAAGTAAATAAAATGCCCTTACCAGAAGCGGTGGACTCACTGGCCGTTGGCGGTGAGTCATATAAGCTTTCACCGTTTATACGGTAGGGTTAAAACTGTCTCCGGTCTGTGGTGGGAGCTTACGGAAGGCCTCACGACTTACAATCTTCAACGATGGAATCGAGTCCACTCAGATGAGAGAGCGTGTTAGATTGTCCAATAGGATCCTCTTCCGGAAATCGCTCACTTGGTTTTGCCCGTATATGATCAAGAAAAGAAAAAAAAGGCTTCCACATAGCATAAAATGCAAGTAACCAAAGAATTTTATTGTTATGGTTAAAATTTCCAATAAAAATTCAGGTTTAAAATCAAAGTTCAACAAAAAAGGATCTAGCGCAGTAAACTCAGATAGCTGTGGTAGCGTCACACACCCGACGCGTTTTGTCTACCAAGACTTCAACTGGGGTAAGGCTAGCCTGCCATCTACTGCGCTATTTATCTATAAATGCCAAAAAACTCCATTGGGGACACCTGTGCGGCGTGACTTCCGGGTTTCCGCGTCATGTGATTACCCATCAGGTCACATGCCTAGCTCTAGACCAATCATGTGAGGAGAAACCACTGAGGTATCAAGCCTCCTTCTGATTTTTGCGTCCTCCCAATGATTGTCGGGGATAGCGGTCACATGACTCCCGCGTCATCACGTCTGAGCGTGATGAGGCGGTATACCTTCGAACAGCGCTCATCACGTCTGAGCGCGGTGACGCGGTACACCTTCAGGCAAAGCCCGACCTCTGTCCTGTCCTCCACTCATATCACTCTATGTGTTTTGTCCGTAGTTTAGATCACGTGACCACCACGTCATCTTCTGTCACCATGACAGCGCTCTAAACACTCCAGGAAAGAAACAAATCATTGGGATACAGGGTAAAAGAGGTTATACGGCTTATTGTGGAAAACAAAGGTGTTCTATATAGCACCAAATAGAGTTGAATTAATGAGTTAAAAATAATTAAAAAATCATAATATTAATAATACAAAAATGCAGTTATCATGTCGCACTCGTTCCCCTATGTTTACATATACATATCCCTCATGGAGGGAACAAACATCTATATTGTTCTAAATACTCATATCACACATTGATGTGTGGGGAACCTGTATGATTATTTTTTCACTGTATATATATATATATATATATATATATATATATATATATATATATATATATATTCTACTTTCTGTTCTAAAACATATCCAGTAAAAAAAAACTAATTTCATAATTTAGGCCAAAATGTATTCTGCTTCTTATCTTTGGGGGGAAAAAAATCCCATACCAATAAGTGTAATTAACTGGTTTGTTCAAAAGTTATAGCATCTACAAACTATTGTTTATATACTGGAATTTAAGCAGCTATAACACTATACTGGTAATGATGGTGATCAGCAACTTATAGTGTGACTGTGATAGTGTGGCGGAAAATCTGGGGCTAGCTGACGCCTGCTGGGAGGTGACTAAATGAAATAGACATTGCTAGTGACACTAATACCGTGACAAGTACTGATACTGTACACTGTTGCTGTACTAATGAAAGGGGTTAACATCTAGGGACAATCAAATGGTTAACTGTGTGCCTAACAATATGTAATGTGTGTAGTATGTGCTGCTTTTACTTTACAATCTGTCTGTTTTTTGTCCCTGCTTTGCGAGGAGAAGAAACAGCCAGATTGCTGTTCACAGTACACAGTTCTGTGCGTTTTTGTAAACACACAGAACTCTGTGTGTGATTGGCCACAGCCAATTAGTGGACTTCAACCAAAATCATTAGCTGAAATCAGCTGGCAAACTCATGCTGTGTTCAATCACAGCATGGGTCAGCATGTATGTGCCCTGACCTGGTAAGAATGGTAGCAACATACAGGTATGTTGCCGGACCTGGAGCTGCTGCCTGCTCACAGTTCAACTACTGACAAATAACACAGGGCTCTGTACAAAGGGAAAGATCTGTAGTAAAATGCAGCACATAATACACACATTAACAATTGTTAATTACACACATTAACATTTGTTGCCAGTGTCATAAGTACAGTGACAGTGCATTGTATTATCACTGATCACTGTATTAGTGTCACTGGTGATGTTAATGTTAGTCATTCAGTTCCCACCCAGCATCAGTTAGTGTCAGATTTCCTGCCACACTTACACAGTCCCACTATAATGCCCCGTACACACGGTCGGATTTTCCGACGGAAAATGTGTGATAGGACCTTGTTGTCGGAAATTCCAACAGTGTGTGGGCTCCATCACACATTTTCCATCGGATTTTCCATCGGATTTTCCGACACACAAAGTTTGAGAGCAGGATATAACATTTTCCGACAACAAAATCCGTTGTCGGAAATTCCGATTGTGTGTACACAAATCCAACGGACAAAGTGCCACGCATGCTCAGAATAAATAAAGAGATGAAAGCTATTGGCCACTGCCCCGTTTATATTCCCGACGTACATGTTTTACGTCACCGCGTTCAGAATGATCGGATTTTCCGACAACTTTGTGTGACCGTGTGTATGCAAGACAAGTTTGAGCCAACATCCGTCAGAAAAAATCCTAGGATTTTGTTGTTGGAATGTCCGAACAAAGTCCGACTGTGTGTGTACGGGGCATTAGTCGCTGATCACCGCTTTTACAAGTATAAAAATGAATAAAAATCCAGTATATATACTATAGATTGTAGACACTATAACTTTCACACAAACCAATCAATATACATTTTTTTTTTTACCAAAGACATGTAGGCGAATCCATTTTGGCCTAAATTTATGAAGAATTTTTTTTTTTTTTTAATGGATATGATTTATAGCAGAAAGTAAAAAATATTTTTTTTCACAATATTTTGTATTTTTTAATTTATATAATAAAAAATAAATCAAATACCACCAAAAGAAATCTCTATTTTTGTGAAAAAAAATATATAAATTGTATTTACATACAGCTTTTTCATGACAGCACAATTACCAGTTAAAATAGTGCAGTGCTAAATAGCAAAAAATGGCCTGGTCATGAAGGGGGTAAAACCTTCTGGAGCTTAAGAGGTTAAAGAAATTACTTAAAACTATTGACCTCATGGGATCAGTTATCCTGCCTGGACGTCATATGATGTCCAGCAGGATAAGCCGCTCGTGCACACCCCTGGGGGCACGGAGAGCGGCGATTGGTGGTCACTCTGACACACTGCATCTCCGATCTCGGTAAAGAGCCTATGACGTATCACAGCTGATCACACCAGGAACCAGGTAACCGGGAAATGCTCGCAATTGGCTTTCCACAGTTTACGCTAACAAAGCGCGAGCAGAGGAGAGCAGATCAGCAGCTCTCCTGACAGCAGAGGGGGGTTGTGCTCAGTGCATTGATTATCAGTGTTGCCTCCATCAATGGTGCCCACCACAGATGCCAAGAAGTGCCCATTACAAATACCAATCAGTGCCCATCACAAATGCCAATCAGTGCTCATCACAGATGACAACTGGTGCCCAACTGGAATGCCTGTCAGTGCCCATCACAGATGCCAATCAGTGCCCATCAGTAATGCGTGTCAGTGCCTCATCAGTGCTGCCTATCAGTGCCATCAATCAGTGCCCATTAGTGCCGCCCATCAGTGCCTATAATTGCCACCTATCAGTGCCCATCAGTGCCAATCAGTGCTGCATATCAGTGCCGCCTATCAGTGCCCATCAAGTGCTGCATATCAGTGCCACCTATTAGTGCTGCATATTAGTGCCTCCTCATCAGTGCCACCTCATCAGTGCCCATCAGTGCAGCCTCATCAGTGTCCGTACATGAAGGAGAAAACTTACTTATTTACAAAATTATATAACAGATACAAAGAGAAGCCTTTTTTTTTCAAAAATGTCGGTCTTTTTTAATTTGTTTAGCAAAAAATAAAAAAACCCAGTGGTGATCAAATACCCCCAAAAGAAAGCTATATTTGTAAAAAAAAAATGATAAAAATGTAATATGGCTACAGTGTAGCATGACCCCACAATTGTTGTTCAAAGTGTGACAGCGCTGAAAGCTGAAAATTGGACTGGGCAGGAAGGGGGTAAAAGTATTGAAGTGGTTAAATGAAGTATCCAGCATGTTTTAAGCTGAAGTCCCTCCCTCTCGGGTTCAGATAGATCCTATATGATGCCAGAAAAGAAAGACACAAAGCAATAAATGATGTCTTAGTCCAATGTGACAACTGAATGAAGTAGTCATTTTACCATTAGTAGAAAGCTTTACATGATCATATCCTTTGTCTATTCCACAATCTGCATAATGTGGTGGGTAAAAAATCTCAATAATATTAACTAATATTAGGTTAGAATGTGATACCCCCTCTTACTTTTTAATCCCCTTTGCTGCTCTCCCTTTTTTATTAGAATCATAGCATATAATATAATATAATGTAAGAGGCCTATGCTATCCCAATAAACAGGGCAGACAACTGCAGGAACTTCTCAGGTTGCCACCTCATGATTTAGTAGACTCACTTTATTGCCAAATCCATATCCAATTTTCCATACTGTATCTAAAATCAGGGCTGTGGCAATTGCCATACACAAAACATGCCCTTTTTGGGCAGCCTAGATCAAGAGGGGAGAGGGGGTAGATATATATAAGGACGAACATGCACCTTGGCCAATTTTTACATCCTTAACCTAAGAAGAAAAGAGAATTCTCTATCAAACACTTTAAAATAATTGGCTGACTTCTAAGGGGGGTTACTGATATTTGGAGGAGCGGGATTTCAATCTGTGTCCTGACCCAGGGATAGATACTTCCTTTGGGAAAACTATCTTCTCATGTATAGCAGTTAAATATTTTAAGAGATTTGTCCAAAATATGCACATTATGAATAACTGGGATAGCTATTAATGCTGCTATAACCAAGCACTTCAGGTATTATTCCAAGACCTCTAATATGTTTTCAAGTTTTAACTTCCTCTATATTGACTAATATTAGTTTCATACTTTACAATATACAGGTGCATCTAAAAAAAACTTAGAATATCATCAAAAAGTTATTTTATTTCAGTAATTAAATTCAAAAAGTGGTTTTGCAGAATCAATAAAATAGAGAAAATAGAAGAACTCATTAGTATATCACAGGAAAAAATCTCCAAGTTAACCTCAACATGGTATAACTGGATACAATTCAAACTCTCCTCTGCCTATAAATCAGTAAATATACTGTATAGATAGACTGTATAGACCATAACTGCTACTAGAAGGAAAAAGTAAGAACAAATGATTACAAAAGCTCCCCACCCCTAGCCTACCCTAACATCCACTCATTATTTTAGTTATATTTATGTATTTATTCATTTTTTATATATTATTTTTCTCATACAACTAAATACAGTTGTAAAATGGAGTGCACTTCTGCAAATATACTACTTTAACCACTTCAGCCCCGGAAGGATTTACCCCCTTCCTGACCAGAGCACTTTTTACAATTTGGCACTGCGTCGCTTTAACTGCTAATTGCCCGGTCATGCAATGCTGTACCCAAACAAAATTTGCGTCCTTTTCTTCCCACAAATAGAGCTTTCTTTTGATGTTATTTGATCACCTCTGCCGTTTTTATTTTTTGCGCTATACACGGAAAAAGACCGAAAATTTTGAAAAAAAATGATATTTTCTAATTTTTGTTCTAAAAAAAATCCAATAAACTCAATTTTAGTCATACATTTAGGCCAAAATGTATTCGGCCACATGTCTTTGGTAAAAAAAATGTCAATAAGTGTATATTTATTGGTTTGCGCAAAAGTTATAGCGCCTACAAACTAGGGTACATTTTCTGGAATTTACACAGCCTTTAATTTATGACTGCCTATGTCGTTTCTTGAGGTGCTAAAATGGCAGGGCAGTACAAAACCCCCACAAATGACCCCATTTTGGAAAGTAGACACCCCAAGGAAATTGCTGAGAGGCATGTTGAGCCCATTGAATATTCATTTTTTTTTGTCCCAAGTGATTGAATAATGACAAAAAAAAAAAAATTACAAAAAGGCATATGTGGAATTGCACCCCAAAATACATTTAGCTGCTTCTCCTGAGTATGGGGATACCTCATGTGTGGGACTTTTTGGGAGCCTAGCCGCGTACGGGGCCCCGAAAACCAATCACTGCCTTCAGGATTTCTAAGGGCGTACATTTTTGATTTTACTCCTCATTACCTATCACAGTTTTGAAGGCCATAAAATGCCCAGATGGCATAACCCCCCCCTCCCATGACCCCATTTTGGAAAGTAGACACCCCAAGCTATTTGCTTTGAGGCATGTTGAGTCCATGGAATGTTTTATATTTTGACACAAGTTGCGGGAAAGTGACAATTTTTTTTTTTTTTTTGCACAAAGTTGTCACTAAATGATATATTGCTCACACAGGCCATGGGCATATGTGGAATTGCACCCCAAAATACATTTAGCTACTTCTCCTGAGTACGGGGATACCACATGTGTGGGACTTTTTGGGAGCCTAGCCGCGTACGGGGCCCCGAAAACCAATCACCGCCTTCAGGATTTCTAAGGGTGTACATTTTTGATTTCACTCTTAACTGCCTATCACAGTTTCGGAGGCCATGGAATGCCCAGGTGGCACAACCCCCCCCCCCAAATGACCCCATTTTGGAAAGTAGACACCCCAAGCTATTTGCTGAGAGGCATGGTGAGTATTTTGCAGCACTCATTTGTTTTTGAAAATAAAGAAAGACGAGAAAAATGTTTTTTTTTCTTTTTTCAATTTTTAAAACTTTGTGACAAAAAGTAAGGTCTGCAAAATACTCACTATACCTCTCAGCAAATAGCTTGGGGTGTCTACTTTCCAAAATGGGGTCATTTGGGGTTTTTTTTTGCCACCTGGGCATTCCATGGCCTCCGAAACTGTGATAGGCAGTGAAGAGTGAAATCAAAAATTTACGGCCTTAGAAAGCCTGAAGGCGGTGCTTGGTTTTCGGGGTCCCGTACGCGGCTAGGCTCCCAAAAAGTCTCACACATGTGGTATCCCCGTACTCAGGAGAAGCAACAGAATGTATTTTGGGGTGTAATTTCACATATTCCCATGGCATGTTTGAGCAATATATCATTTAGTGACAACTTTGCGCAAAAACAAATAAAAAATTAAAAAAAATTGTCTCTTTCCCGCAACTTGTGTCACAATATAAAATATTCCATGGACTCGACATGCCTCTCAGCAAATAGCTTGGGGTGTCTACTTTCCAAAATGGGGTCATTTGGGGGGGTTTTGAACTGTCCTGGCATTTTATGCACAACATCTAGAAGCTTATGTCACACATCACCCACTCTTCTAACCACTTGAAGACAAAGCCCTTTCTGAAACTTTTTGATTACAAAAAGTTACTTTGAACCCCCAAACATTATATATTTTTTTTAAAGCAAATGCCCTACAGATTAAAATGGTGGGTGTTTCATTTTTTTTTTCACACAGTATTTGCGCAGCGATTTTTCAAACGCATTTTTTGGGGAAAAAACACACTTTTTTAAATTTTAATGCACTAAAACACATTATATTGCCCAAATGTTTGATGAAATAAAAAAGATGATCTTAGGCCGAGTACATGGATAAAAAACATGACATGCTTTAAAATTGCGCACAAACGTGCAGTGGCGACAAACTAAATACATTTTTAAAAGCCTTTAAGCCTTTCTCCTCTGCCCTCAAAGCATCTGACCACACCAAGATCGGCGTGATAAAATGCTTTCCCAATTTCCCAATGGCGCTGTTTACATCCGGCGAAATCTAAGTCATAAAATGCTCGTAGCTTCCGGTTTCTTAGGCCATAGAGATGTTTGGAGCCACTCTGGTCTCTGATCAGCTCTATGGTCAGCTGGCTGAATCACCGGCTGCATTTTCAGGTTCCCTGTTGAGACAGGAGAGCCAGAGAAAAACACGGAAGACGTCGGGGGGGGGGGCATTCCCTCCCACTGCTTGTAAAAGCAGTCTAGAGGCTAATTAGCCGCTAGGATTGCTTTTACATGAAAGCCGACCGCTGGCTGAAAAGAATGATACCAAGATGATACCTAAACCTGCAGGCATCATTCTGGTATAACCATTCAAAGTCGTGAATGGCGTACCTGAAGACAAAAAAAATGGTTAACAATAAAGCACAGTAAACGGTAAAGTATAAAAAATTGCATACCTGAAAAACAAACATGATAAAACATAATAACAATAAAACATTGCAGAATAGAATACAGTAAAAAAGAGCAGAACAATAGAGAGAGAGAGAGAGAGAGAGAACAATAAAACGACAACTATTTTTTTTTATTTTATATTTTTGTTTTTTTACACTTTTTTTTGTAACTGTAACTTTTATAACTGTAACCGGTTCCAGGTTCGGGTCTCTCAAAATGCGATGGCATCTTGGGAGACCCTGTGAAAGTGTGCCTAGTCTGTGCAATGCTGTACCCTACGCTAATACTCAACTAGTGCATGGTAGCGTTCAAAACATTCACCAATGCAAAGACCAGGATTGTCAGGACAGGAGGGACAATAATAGCGGGTGTCACGCCTATATCCACGCTTGCTGCAGACACAACATCTTTTTTGGGGGGGTTCATTGGGTAGGGGTACTCGGGAGGACATAAAGAAAATGCCTCTCATGCAGCCGACTGCATTTGGTTGGGGATGTGAATGGGGGAAGTACGGGCGCTGCAGAAGCGGTGGGTTCCCAATTAGGATTGGCGAATGCAGCAGGAAGGGCACTATGGGCACGACGGGCCTGTGTTTGTCTTTTTGGTGGCAGCGGGACACTACTTGTGCTTGCCACCTCACCAGCTCGAACTGCACTTATGGGACTCGCCACGTCACCAAGTGTTACTGCAGTGCGGGTTTGACTACGACCGGGGTGTACTAGGCCGCTGGTGCTTGCCAGTTCACCAAAACGCTACCAAAAAAACTGTTAGCGATCACAGGGATCAGGCCTGACTCTGCGAACGCTGCAGTTATGCGTTTAGTGTTTTGTAAATGACAGTGATCGATCGATACTGCACTTGGGTGGGCTGGGCCGGGCGGAGGGGCAAAACGTAGGTGCTAGCAGGTATCTGGGCTGATCCCACTAACACTGCGTTTGTGGGAACCCTAAACTGCTGGGGACGCTAGTATAGATCTGATCGGATCAGATATTGATCCGTTCAGATACTATACCACTAAGGGAGGTGTATGCTGCGTGCGTGGGTGTTAGCGGTACTGGCGCTAACCTGACGCTGCCTGGGGCAGGTGCTTGCCAGTTCACCAAAACGCTACCAAAAAAACTGTTAGCGATCGCAGGGATCAGGCCTGACTCTGCGAACGCTGCAGTTATGCGTTTAGTGTTCTGTAAGTGACAGTGAACGATTGATACTGCACTTGGGTGGGCTTGGCTGGGCCGGGAGGAGGGGCAAAACGCAGGTGCTAGCAGGTATCTGGGCTGATCCCGCTAACACTGCGTGTTTGGGAACCCTAAACTGCTGGGGACGCCAGTATAGATCTGATCAGATCAGATATTGATCCGTTCAGATACTATACCACTAAGGGAGGTGTATGGTGCGTGCGTGGGTGTTAGCGGTACTGGCGCTAATCTGACGCTGCCTGGGGCAGGTGCTTGCCAGTTCACCAAAACGCTACCAAAAAACTGTTAGCGATCGCAGGGATCAGGCCTGACTCTGTGAACGCTGCAGTTATGCGTTTAGTGTTTTGTAAGTGACAGTGATCGATCGATACTGCACTTGGGTGGGCTGGGCCGGGTGGAGGGGAAAAACGCAGGTGCTAGCGGGTATCTGGGCTGATCCCGCTAACACTGCGTTTTTGGGAACCCTAAACTGCTGGGGACGCTAGTATAGATCTGATCGGATCAGATATTGATCCGTTCAGATACTATACCACTAAGGGAGGCGTATGCTGCGTGCGTGGGTGTTAGCGGTACTGGCGCTAATCTGACGCTGCCTGGGGTGACGCATATCACCAACGGGCGATCAGGGGTCTAAACCTTTATTCGGTAATAAACGGCGGGTGCCCTGACACTATACAAAATAAACGAACTAACCATCGTCACCCGTAACAGTTATACGGTGATCAGGGGTGAAAGGGTTAACTAGGGGGCAATCAAGGGGTTAAAACATTTATTAGATAGTATATGGGGGTCCCTGACGCTATAAAACGCTGGCGGTGAACCTAAATTTTTACGTCCCTAACTAGCGTCACCAGCGACACTAATACAGCGATCAGAAAAATGATCGCTTAGTGACACTGGTGACGGGGGGTGATCAAGGGGTTAAAACTTTATTAGGGAGGGTTAGGGGGGTACCCTAGACCTACAGGGGGCTAACACTCACTGCCCTACCACTTCTAACTGTCACAAACTGACACCTAGCAGTAATCAGAAAAAAAAAAAAATACTGCTTGGTGTCAGTTTGTGACGGGGGGGGTGATTGGGGGGGATCGGGGGGGCAATCGGGGGGGGGGGTCGGGGGTGTAAAGTATGCCTGGCATGTTCTACTGTGTGTGTGTAGTGTTTTGTGCACTCACATGTCTTCTCTCCTCGGTGCTGGAACGGAAACTGCCGAGCCGAGGAGAGATGACATCACATCCTCTGCCTGTGTGAAACTACACACAGGCAGGGGAGGATTCCCATTGGCTGGGAGCGATCGCGAGGGGGGGGCCACGATCGGATGGTCTCCCCCTCGCCTCTCAACGCTCCCAGTCACAAGCCGACTGCCGCTGGCACCGGGGGGGGGTCCGATCGGACCCCCCGCCCGTGGGAGGCAGATCACGTATGGGTACGTGATTCTGCCTGGCCGTGCCATTCTGCCGCAGTATATCTGCGTTAGGCGGTCGGCAAGTGGTTAATTTAAAAAACATGACTAATACACCCACCATTTATGACTTGACACTACAATTTATATGTATAAAATGTAAAACTCCAAAATGTATTAATTACACTGTAATTAAACTAAGAAGTAGACATGTGCACACTGAAATATTTCGTTTCGGAATTCCATTTTCGTCCAAAAAATAAATTTATTTCGTTACTCCCGAAATTCGTTTTTATTTATTTCGTTTTTCGTTAAAAATTGCATTAGTCCGAAAATCCAAATAAAGGTTGAATCTGTCATTGAAGGCTTATGGTGTCTGTCGAATGTTCAAAGAAGATTCGACGGAGCAGCTAAACTGTACGATGCTGTATAGTTTACCTGCTCCATCGAACTCTTCTTGGAACTTTCAACAGACACCATAAGCCAAAGTACGTGTGTACTTAGCTATTTTACTGCTCCTCCTCTTTGGTTACAATGAGCCAATAACATTCATCATCATCATTATTTTTATTTACCCTTTCTCCCCTACGTCAAATCTTTTCTCCCCTACGTCAAATCTTTCTCCCCTACGTCGAATCTTTTCTCTCTATGTCAAATCTTTTCTCTCTATGTAGAATAATCTTGGACTAATAGAGTTAAGGTTAGGCACATTCGACCACAGATTTGATGGACACAGATTGCTATTGTCATCATCATGTCGAATCTCCTATCTATATCGAACTGTTGTAGCAACGAAAATAAAGCATTTGTTTATGTTGGATCTTTCGTTTTTCGGATTCTGCACTTTTGTTATCGTTTGTTAAAACAATAACGAAAATACCTGAAATTCGGACGAAAATGCATTCGGACGAAAACGAATGCACATGTCTACTAAGAAGGCAATTTCCAGAAAAAAAATGTATTTCATTACTGAATCTAAGCATATTCCAGTGTTCTATTGTTACAATGGAATGTTGTATGCCTTTCTTTTTTTTTCTCAATAAAGTTTACGAAACAAAAAAAAATAAAAAAAGTGAAAATCATATATTATATAGATTCATTACACACAGAGTGATATGTTTCAAGCATTTCTTTCTTTTTAATTTTGATGATTATGGCTTACAGCTAGTGAAAACCCAAAATTCAGTGTTTCAGAAAAATAGAATATTACATATAACCAATAAAAAAATGATTTTTAATACAGAAATTTTGGCTTACTAAAAAGTATATCGATGTACAGTATAGTATGCACTCAATACTGGGTCGGGGCTCCTTTTGCATGAATTGCTGCTTCAATGTGACATGGCATGGGGCCTGCAGAGCGGCGATCGGGGTACCGTTGTGTCCCTCAGGACACAGCCATTCCCCGATGGGGGTATTGAAGCGGCGGCGGCGGGCGGCGGCGGTGGGCGGCAGAGCATCGGTAACGGCGGATGTCAATGCAGAGCGGCATTGGGAAGCGACGTGTATTGTACCGGCGGATGCAGAGCGGTGATCGGGGCAGTGATCGGGGCTGAGGCTTTTCCCCTGGATACAGCTCATCCCCAATCACTGTAGCCAATGACATGGCTCTTCATCACATGACCGGCTGTGTCCAATCACAGCCGGTCACTAATGTAAACAGCACTGTGAGTAACTGCTGTTGCTGAGCTCTTCTCCTCACACACCGATCCAGTGTGAGGAGAAGAGATCAGCTAACAGTGAGTTACCACATATGTACTACTGTGCCCAGATTGCCCCTCCTAAATAAAAAGAGTACCTGTCACCTCAGAGTACCTGTCACCTCAGAGTACCTGTCACCTCAAAGTACCTGTCACCTCAGAGTACCTGTCACCTCAGAGTACCTGTCACCTCAGAATACCTGTCACCTCAAAGTACCTGTCACCTCAGAGTACCTGTCACCTCAAAGTACCTGTCATCTCAAAGTACCTGTCATCTCAGAGTACCTGTCATCTCAGAGTACCTGTCACCTCAGAGTACCTGTCACCTCAAAGTAGCTGTCATCTCAGAGTACCTGTCATCTCAGAGTACCTGTCACCTCAGAGTACCTGTCACCTCAAAGTACCTGTCACCTCAGAGTACCTGTCACCTCAGAGTACCTGTCACCTCAGAGTACCTGTCACCTCAAAGTACCTGTCATCTCAAAGTACCTGTCACCTCAGAGTACCTGTCACCTCAGAGTACCTGTCACCTCAGAGTACCTGTCACCTCAAAGTACCTGTTATCTCAGAGTACCTGTCATCTCAAAGTACCTGTCATCTCAGAGTACCTGTCACCTCAGAGTACCTGTCATCTCAGAGTACCTGTCACCTCAAAGTACCTGTTATCTCAGAGTACCTGTCACCTCAAAGTACCTGTCATCTCAGAGTACCTGTCACCTCAGAGTACCTGTCACCTCAAAGTACCTGTGACCTCAGAATACCTGTCACCTCAGAGTACCGGTCACCTCAAAGTACCTGTCACCTCAGAGTACCGGTCACCTCAAAGTACCTGTCACCTCAGAGTACCTGTCACCTCAGAGTACCTGTCACCTCAGAGTACCTGTCATCTCAGAGTACCTGTCATCTCAGAGTACCTGTCACCTCAGAGTACCTGTCACCTCAAAGTACCTGTCACCTCAGAGTACCGGTCACCTCAAAGTACCTGTCATCTCAGAGTACCTGTCCATCAGGAGTACCCGCCACCTCACCACCTGCCACCAGAGTACCCGCCACCTCATCACCTGCCACCAGAGTACCCACCACCTCATCACCTGCCACCAGAGTACCCGCCACCTCATCACCTGCCACCAGAGTACCTGCCACCTCATCACCTGCCACCAGAGTACTTGCCACCAGAGTACCCGCCACCTCACCACCAGAGTACCTGCCACTAGAGTACCCGCCACCTCATCACCTGCCACCAGAGTACCTGCCACCTCATCACCTGCCACCAGAGTACCTGCCACCTCACCACCTGCCACCAGAGTACCTGCCACCTCACCACCTGCCACCAGAGTACATACAGCCAGTCAGCCACTATGTCCAGAAAGGTGTACACCCCAGAAGAGGCATACCAAATACTGAGTCTGACCGATGAGAGCAACGGGGAGCTCTCACCGCTTTAGATTCTGGTTCTGATTCGGAATATGAGCCCCCCGAAGGCAGCACGTCAGCATCCGAATCAGAGGAGGAAGTAGTCCGTCCAAAAAGACGACGGTCTGAACACCAGGCAGCTACCAGCAGTGCCAGCGGCGGTAGACCCCAGGAGGAGGGGCCCAGTACAAGCGCTGCTAGACCCCAGGAGGAAAGGCCCAGCACAAGTGGACGCCAAAGAAGTAGGGCCCAAACCCATCTTCCAGATTCCTTGGCAAACCCATTGTGGCTGCCTTCTACCACAGGGTCAGCCACGATCCCCCCTTTTACAGCAAAGCCGGGTGTGCAGGTCAACACTGCAGGATTTTCACAAATGGATTTTTTTAATTTATTTTTCCCTAACGAATTGATTCAAGGCATCATGGACCAAACTAATCTCTTTGCCCAACAATTTATTTGCTATGTACATGCTATGTGTTGGAAATATCTTATGAATGGACAACTTTGTGTAAAAAAAAATGCGTTTTCATTTTTTTTCCACAGTTTCCAAAAACTTTGGGAAAAAAATGAACCATTCAAAAGACTAATTATGCCTCATAGATTATATGTTGGGGTGTTAGCTTTCCAAAATGGGGTCATTTTGTGGGCATTTCCATTGACCTGGTGCTCCAGGGCCTTCAAAAGTGTGATAGGTTGTCATCATATGAGATGTGCAATTTATGCTCGTAAAATGCCTGACGGTGCTAGTTGGATGTTAGACCTCTGTATGTGGCCAGGCTGTGTAAAATTCTCACACATGTGGTATCACTATACTCAGGAGGAGTAGCAGAATGTATTTTGGGGTGTCATTGCAAGTATGCATGTGCTGTGTGAGAGAAATAACTTGTTATTATGACAATTTTGTGCAAAAAAAAATAAAACATTTCCAAGAATTGTGGGAAAAAATTACAACTTCAAAAAACTCACCATGCCTCTTACTAAATACCTTGGAATGTCTGCTTTCCAAAAAGGGGTAATTTGGGGGGTATTTGTACTTTCCTGGCTTGTTAGGGCCTCAAGAAATGAGATAGGCCTTTAGTACATCAGGTGTGACCAGATGTGATCATTTTTCAATGATTTGCACCATAGCTTGTAGACTCTATAACTTTCACAGAGACCAAATAATATACACTAATTTGGGTTATTTTTACTAAAGATATGTAGCAGTATACATTTTGGCCCAAATTTATAAAGAAAAATTACTTATTTGCAAAATTTCACAATAGAAACTAAAAAAAAAGTGTTTTTTTTTCAAAAATTTCTCTCTTTTTCCGCTTATATTGCAAAAAATAAAAAAAACCAGCAGTGATTAAATACCACCAAAAGAAAGCTATGTTTGTGAGAAAAAATGATAAAAATTTGGTTTGGGTACAGTGTAGCATGACTGAGTAATTGTCATTCAAAGTGTGAGAGCGCTGGAAGCTAAAATTTGGTCTGGGAAGGAAGGGTGTATAAAAGCCCTTTATTGAAGTGGTTAAAGGAATATTTCATTTTTATTGTTTCACTTAAAGCATTAAAAAAACTTTTTGCATTGATACATGTCCCCTGGGGCAGGACCCAGGTCCCCAAACACTTTTTATGACAATAACTTGCATATAAGCCTTTAAAATGAGCACTTTTAATTTTTCATGTTAGTGTCCCATAGACTTTATTGATGTTTCGAATTTTCCCCGAACACCGCATATTGTTCGGTGTTCGCAGAACATCCGAACAACCAAAGTTTGGCCTGAACTTATACTCGGGCCGAACTGTTCACCCATCCCTACTGGACATACAAACTACTTACAATTTTGGGAAAACAATACAAAATACTAAAAAACACATACACATACATACAATACATGCTACCTGACCTTCCTAGCGCATGAGTATGAACAATGGTCTATGTACAAAAGAAATACAATAAAAGCCCCTTAGCTTGGTTTATAGCTCCCTAGGCAACCAAGGCTTTACTATACATGCTTTTTTTCTCCCTCATGCACCTGTGTGATGCAGGTCAGATTTTCACCCTCTCTGTATTTGTGCAAACTTAGCTGTACAACCTGTCCTATCCCAGGCAATGGATGGCTCTTGTAGATGGTTCCACCTTCCCTCCCTTTACCAGTACCCTTCTTCTTCCTCCCCCTTTCTCACTATGCTCTTATTTCCTCCGAGTTTCCTTCCCCCTCGCCCCTTTTTTCTCCCCTACCCCCTATTTTAGCTTTCTAGGCTGAAAGGCTCTGCCTCCTGGAAGAGTTTGCACTTCAGAGGACCCTATAGACCATAGTCTGTGTTTAATACCAGGAAGCCATGCTTAAAATGAGACCTATACTACTCGGGACAAAGGCACCCTTATTCTTCCAGGAGTGGGATGCATCGAGCGCCCCATTCCCCCTCAACACTATGTTGCCCCTTTCCTTCATGCTGGTTTCACACTTACACCCTGGGTTTTAAGCGAGACTCCACAATGAGAGTATCCCCATGTGTCTGATACAAGTATTTAGATATTTGCATCTGATAGTAAATTTTGCCTAATCGTTTTCTGCTCTCTGTTCACGATTACATGCCACCCAAAGTTATAACATGTATTTGACATAGAACCCGAGTTGTTACCTTTGGCATTGTTATAACCTCGATTTGACTGTAAAAAACGTTATCCCCTTCAAAGTTATTACATTGCATTGTACAATATGCGTACTTCCATTAAAATTTGTTTTGAAAAAAAAAAGACCACGCATCTGTCTGATTAACTGTTATGCATCCCCAACATATCTCATAGAGAATGGACATAGCAAATTGAATAAAAATGTATTAGATGTCAATCTATTTTAGAACCCTTAACATTCTCTCTGATACATTATTTTGATCCCAGTATCCCTGGGGAGGTATCTGAATAAGCAATTTAAAAGGGACATAAAGCATTTTTCTTTGGAACACTGATTGATTGTGGTCTATAAAGACTAAAACCAAGGTAATTTCTGAGTTAACCACTTGACCTCTGAAAGGTTTTACCCCCTTCATGACCAGGAAATTTGTTTCTATTCAGCACTGTGACTTGCGTGGCCATACAACACTGTACACAAATAAAAGTTATATAATTATTTCAAACAAATAGAGCTTCCCTTGTGTGGCATTTGATTACTACTGGGTTTTTTAGTTGCTATTTAAATGAAAAAAGACTGAGCATAAAACATATCCAATAAAATCAATCTTCTTCATATATTTAGACCAAAATGTATTATCCTACATGTCTTTGGTAAAAAAATCCCACTGGAGGCATGTCTCGGCTATAGAGGAGTGAGGATGTGCATCTCCTCGGCTCCGTGTCCACCGCTGCCTTACCTTCAGCATCCAGGGGAGGTTTCACTCCCAAACAGCACCTACCATGTCCCAAAGGCGGCAAACATCCTCCCAGCTGCCGAAGGCTGACAGATCTCAGCAGGGGCAGCTGAAGACTTTCTTCCCCGGGACCCGCGAGTCAGCCTCCAAGATGGCGCTGGCACTGAAGATCTCAAAGGCTGCAAAGGCCCGGGCAACCCACTGCGGCCCAGCTCCAGAGGATTGCGGCATCCTCGATACCCTCTCTGAGGTCGGTGAGTGACTCTGTCCCACCAGCCTCCCCTGGCTCCACGGCCTCACATGACAGGAGCTCTGACATGGCAGACCTCTTGGAGGATGGGGACATTAAGCATCACATTTGGTCTCTTCCCACCCGGGACAACCCGGAGTGATTTACTACCAGGGTGGAAAAGGCTCAGCCGCCGTCATTTTACTGTGGCAGGCCTGCACGATCCCGCAAACCGTCGTAGCTATACGTCAGCTAGCGGGATCGGGATAACACAGCGGGGTGCTGATGCTCGTGGCTGATGGTCGCGATGGCCGCCAGCCATGAGTAATCGTGAGCAGGAAACACAGAACAGGGACGAGTGTGTGTAAACACACACTTCCCTGTTCTGTTCTGACAGGAGTGACAGATCGTTTGTTCCTATTAGCTTGGAACCACGATCTGTCACTTCCTCTAGTCAGTCCCCTACTCCTTCAGTTATAATCACCTCCCAGGGAACACAGTTAACCCCTTGATCGGCCCCTAGTGTTAACCCCTTCACTGCCAGTGACATTTGTACAGTAATCAATGCATTTTTATAGCACTGATGGCTGTATAAAAGCCAAAGGTCCCAAAAATGTGTCAAAATTGTCCGATGTGTCCGCCATAATGTCGCAATCATGATAAAAATCACAGATCGCCACCATTACTAGTTAAAAAAATAATAATAATAAAAATGCTATAAATCTATCCCCTATTTTGTAGACGCTATAGCTTTTGCACAAACAAAGCAATATACGCTTATTGCAATTTTTTTACCAAAAATATGTAGAAGAAGCCTAAATAGCCTATGTAGCCTAAACTGAGAAAAAATAGGGATATTAAGTATAGCAAAAAGTACAAAATATTGCGTTTTTTTCAAAACTGTCGCTCTTTTTTTGTTTATAGCGCAAAAAAATAAAAACCGCAGAGGCGATCAAATACCACCAAAAGAAAGCTCTATTTGTGGGAAAAAAAGGATGTCAATTTTGTTTGGGTGCAGCGTCGCATGACCGCGCAATTGTCAGTTAAAGCGACGCAATACAGAATCACAAAAAATGGCCCTGTCATTCAGCAACCAAATCTTCCGGGGCTGAAGGGGTTACAGAGAACATAGCATAGCTCAAGTCTGACACCACTCAACAGGGGACTAGACTGGAAATGCTTGAACAAAGATTTGATGAGGCATTGCCTGCCATTTCTATGCTCCAGACTAGATGCATTTTTCTCCCTCCTTTTTCTTCCCCTCTGTTCTCCCTCAGGGACTACCTCTTGCTCCTCCACACGCACCAACCCCGCCGACATCCTAGGTGATTCACCCATCCTCCTGATCTTTCATGGCAACTCTTAAAGCGGAGTTCCACCCATAAATGGAACTTTCGCTTTAAGGGAGGTGACCCCCTGACATGCCACATTTGGCTTGTCATTTTTTTTGGGGGGGACACCCTCTTTTCAGAGCGTCCCAGCTCCCACGTCCTCCCGGCGCACCGCGGCACTGGAAAGGAGATCACATCTCCCCCCTCCCTCTCGGCAATCATCTGTGATGCGTCACAGGTCCCAGATGGTTGCCCGGCCAGTCACGGCGCGTGGCGCGGCTCACGCATGCGTGAAGCCACAGCCGGGCGCCCACAGTTACAATGCCAGCACCTGAGAGAGGAGGGGGAGACGAGCAGGGCTTCGTTCCCCCGCGTCCCTGGACCCTGGGACAGGTAAGTTTTGGATTATTAAAAGTCAGCAGCTGCAGTATTTGTAGCTGCTGACTTTTATTTATTTTTTTAAGCAGAACTCTGCTTTAAGGTAATTTCTTATAATGTTTGAGGTCTCTGTTCTTCATGTAAACATAGCAAACTGTGGCGGGAACTGAAAAGGTCAGGGGCACAGGAGACTCATTCTACAGGAGACTCATTTTACTCCCCAATCAATATCTAAGCTACCCTCTTATCTGTATAGTCAGTGGTTCCTAAACACATCTCCAGTATCTAAATCTAGGGGCACAGGTATCGCAATCCACAAATTCCTGTCCTTTCCAGCCCACGGGGACCAGGTGGACCCCCAAGGTCACTATGTTTTCTTGAATTGGGACTATTGCTGGCAGAATGTTTACATTTGCCACAATTTTTGCTCCTAATACCAACCAACTTACCTTCATTGGTGCAGTCCTGGACCATTTGGCAGAATTTAAGGAGGGCTCCTTGATCCCTGGAGATGACTTTAATGTTAGTCCTGACTAGGGATGAGCTTCGAGTTTGAGTCGAACTCATGTTCGACTCGAACATTGGCTGTTCGCAAGTTCGCCGAACAGCGAACAATTTGAGGTGTTCGCGGCAAATTCGAATGCCGCGGAACACCCTTTAAAAGTCTATGGGAGAAATCAAAAGTGCTCATTTTAAAGGCTTATATGCAAGTTATTGTCATAAAAAGTGTTTGGGGACCTGGGTCCTGCCCCAGGGGACATGGATCAATGCAAAAAAAAGTTTTAAAAACGGCCGTTTTTTCAGGAGCAGTGATTTTAATAATGCTTAAAGTCAAACAATAAAAGTGTAATATCCCTTTAAATTTCGTACCTGGGGGGTGTCTATAGTATGCCTGTAAAGGGGCGCATGTTTCCTGTGTTTAGAACAGTCTGACAGCAAAATGACATTTCGAAGGAAAAAAAGCCATTTAAAACTACCCGCGGCTATTGCATTGCCGACAATACACATAGAAGTTCATTGATAAAAATGGCATGGGAATTCCCCACAGGGCAACCCCGAACCAAAATTAAAAAAAAAAAAAAATGACGTCGGAGACCCCCTAAATTCCATACCAGGCCCTTCAGGTCTGGTATGGATATTAAGGGGAACCCCGGCCAAAATTTAAAAAAAAATGACGTGGGGTTCCCCCTATATTCCATACCAGACCCTTCGGGTCTGGTATGGATTTTAAGGGGAACCCCGCGCCAAAAAAACCCCAAAAAACGGCGTGGGGTCCCCCCAAAAATCCATACCAGACCCTTATCCAAGCACGCAACCTGGCAGGCCGCAGGAAAAGAGGGGGGGAAGAGTGCCCCCCCTCCTGAACCGTACCAGGCCACATGCCCTCAACATTGGGAGGGTGCTTTGGGGTAGCCCCCCAAAACACCTTGTCCCCATGTTGATGAGGACAAGGGCCTCATCCCCACAACCCTGGCCGGTGGTTGTGGGGGTCTGCGGGCGGGGGGCTTATCGGAATCTGGAAGCCCCCTTTAACAAGGGGACCCCCAGATCCCGGCCCCCCCCCCCGTGTGAAATGGTAAGGGGGTACTTACCCCTACCATTTCACTAAAAAACTGTCAAAAATGTTAAAAATGACAAGAGACAGTTTTTGACAATTCCTTTATTTAAATGCTTCTTCTTTCTTCTTTCTTCCTTCATCTTCTTCTGGTTCTTCTGGCTCTTCTGGTTCTTCCTCCGGCGTTCTCGTCCAGCATCTCCTCCGCGGCGTCTTCTATCTTCTTCTCCTCGGGCCGCTCCGCACCCATGGCATGAGGGGGAGGCTCCCGCTCTTCTCTTCATCTTCTTCTTCATCCTCTCCTCTTCTTTCTTCTTCTCTTCTTCATTTTCTTCTCCGGGCCGCTCCGCATTCATGCTGGCATGAAGGGAGGCTCCCGCTGTGTGACGGCGTCTCTTCGTCTGACGGCTCTTAAATAAGGGAGGCGGGGCCACCCGGTAACCCCGCCCCCTCTGATGCACAGGACATGACGGGACTTCCCTGTGGCATTCCCCGTGACGTCACAGGTAAGTCCCTGTCAAGTCACTTGTGGCCTGGTACGGTTCAGGAGGGGGGGGGGCGCACTCTCGTCCCCCCCTCTTTTCCTGCGGCCTGCCAGGTTGCGTGCTCGGATAAGGGTCTGGTATGGATTTTTGGGGGGACCCCACGCCGTTTTTTTTTTGGTGCGGGGTTCCCCTTAAAATCCATACCAGACCTGAAGGGTCTGGTATGGAATTTAGGGGGAACCCCACGTCATTTTTTTTTAAAATTTTTGCCGGGGTTCCCCTTAATATCCATACCAGACCTGAAGGGCCTGGTATGGAATTTAGGGGGTCTCCCACGTCATTTTTTTTTTTTTTTTATATTGGTTTGGGGTTGCCCTGTGGGGAATTCCCATGCCGTTTTTATCAATGAACTTCTATGTGTATTGTCGGCAATGCAATAGCCGCGGGTAGTTTTAAATGGCTTTTTTTTCCTTCGAAATGTCATTTTGCTGTCAGACTGTTCTAAACACAGGAAGCATGCGCCCCTTTACAGGCATACTATAGACACCCCCCAGGTACGAAATTTAAAGGGATATTACACTTTTATTGTTTGACTTTAAGCATTATTAAAATCACTGCTCCTTTACTAAATCCCTAATTCTAGCCTTGGGAATATCTTCCCAAATACGGAAGATTTTGCAAAACACATTGCCTTATATATGGAGTGAAAAAGGTATTACCTACCTAGGCATCACATTAACCAATTCCATCTCCACACTGGTTAAAACTAACTTGAATATACTAATTACCAAACTGGAAAAACAGTTAAGAGATATGGCGAATAAAGAAATCTCCTGGCTAGGTAGAATAGCAGCCTACAAAATGCTAATATTGCCACAAATTCTATATATATTCCGTACCATACCACTTCATATACCACAATTTTATCTCAATCACCTGTCTAAACTTGGATGGAAATACATCTGGGGAGGCAAAAAAGCTAGATGTCCCCGTAATAATCTTATTTCTCACAGGAAAGTAGGAGGGGCTGGTCTAGTAGATATAGATGACTATCTATGGGCAGTTAGACTGGACCACATCAAACACTGGTTTCATACACACGAAAATCCATTATGGGTAGACATAGAAAAGACGATTGCACCGACAAAGGACCTCACACTACTACTACTGAGTGATATATGGTCACCATGGGACTTATCGAGTTTCTCACCTACCATGCAGACTTCTTTAAAGGCATGGAGATTCATTCTCCGGATAACAGCAACTGCTGCAGGGGAAATAAACTACAGAATGCCATTGCATATATTAGAAGCAAAAATACCAATGCTCTCAGTCAAAGAACTAGTGAGATGCGGCATCACACACATATCGGACCTATATGATGGAACACAGCCCATGCACACAGAACAAATAATGACACAATACCAACTGTCTAGCAACAAACTATTCTCCTGTCTTCGAATATCACACTATCTCAAATCTCTCCCTAGACCACAAATAAAAATCTCGCCAAAAATTTGGCAATTTTACGCTACAGACAGGCAGGATACGAAAAAAGGAATTTCACTATTCTATAATCTACTCCACGACAAGCAAACCTTTAAAAAAACCATAGCAATGAGCAAATGGGAACACGACCTAGGTAATTCATTCTCCAATGAGCAATGGCAATGTGCGTTCAAGGCAATACACAAAGCCTCCCATTGTGTAAAACATTGGGAATTGACCATAAAAATAACAAACAGGTGGTACTACACACCATATAGATTAGCTTCCTTTTTATTAGATTCTTCACCACAATGCTGGAGAGACTGTGGGAATATAGGAAATTTACTACACATGTTATGGCAATGCCCGAATGTCAGGAGTCTCTGGAACCAAACATTCCAACTAATCTCCTCCCTAACAGGTATATTGACTTCCCCAAATCCGGCCTTAGCAATTCTACATTTAGGTATAGATAGGTTTCCACCAGTTTATAGACCAGTCGTGAGTCACGTTCTACTAGAGACACGACTACTAATATTACGGAATTGGAAATCAAAAAATGCCACAAACCTCTCTGATGTTACAAGAGCAGTCCACAGGAACTACACATTCGAACGTCTCATAGCAATCAACTCTATGCAATGCAATCTGTTTGATAAATGTTGGTCAATATGGCCTACACAGCAATAGCACCTCCCGAATATCTCATATGATAGAAATTCTATGTATGCGCCAAGGCAGTTCTTATGACTAAACTGATGTTTTAATACCACCCAATTCAATCTATTGCATATCTAAAAACTTTATGTATACATGTTAACCAAAGAAGTATAACTGGATGTATATTGTGTATATCGAATTACCTTACCTGATTTGTATACTGTTTTAAATGAAACTTTCAATAAAAAATATTGAAACAAAAAAAAAAAAAAAAAAAAATCACTGCTCCTGAAAAAACGGCCGTTTTTAAAACTTTTTTTTGCATTGATCCTTGTCCCCTGGGGCAGGACCCAGGTCCCCAAACACTTTTTATGACAATAACTTGCATATAAGCATTTAAAATTAGCACTTTTAAATATTAATGTTCGTGTCCCATAGACTTTAACGGTGTTCGCGTGTTCGAGCAAACTTTTTTCCTGTTCGCATGTTCTGGTGTGAACCGAACAGGGGGGGTGTTCGGCTCATCCCTAGTCCTGACCCTGCACTTGATACATCCCACAGTCGGCCTTTCACTCAGACACTTCCGCAGGTCCCTTCAGACTCACCTTTTGATAGAAATCTCAAGAGTGCTTCACCCCCCAGACAGGGATTTTAGCTACTATTCTCAGGTCCACAAAGTATATATCCATATTTACCTCCTTTGTGTAGACCACCCTACCCTTGAGCTATTGCAGTCGTCGTCCGTTGGAAACATTATTATTTCAGACCATGCTCCAGTAATGGTCACTCTCACCCTACCACCAAGAGGGCTTGGTCATGGCGGCTCAATGAAAATTTGTTGAATAGCACTGGGGTAGTCTCAGAGGTCATGGATGTTTTAACCCATTACTTTAAAGAAATCCGAACAGAGGGCCTTAGCGAGGGGATTGTTTGGGAGGGCCACAAGGCAGTGGTGAGGGGGGAGCTGATCTTCTTAGGCTCTAAGCTCAAGAAAGCGCACCAAGCAGACTTCCAAAGGGTACTTCATGCCCTTCAGCAAGCAGAACTTCGGCATAAGCATGGCGGAGACCCTGAGGTACTGACGAGGCTGGACCGCCAAGCTCATAGGCGGTTACGATACCTGTCTCATAAATATTACAAACATGGCAACAAAGGTGGTTGAATGCTTGCAAGAGCTCTCTGAAAGAAATGTGCACAGATATACAGTGGGGACGGAAAGTATTCAGACCCCCTTAAATCTTTCACTCTTTGTTATATTGCAGCCATTTGCTAAAATCATTTAAGCTCATTTTTTCCTCATTAATGTACACACAGCACCCCATATTGACATAAAAATACAGAATTGTTGACTGACATTTTTGCAGATTTATTAAAAAAGAAAAACTGAAATATCACATGTTCCTAAGTATTCAGACCCTTTGCTCAGTATTTAGTAGAAGCACCCTTTTGATCTAATACAGCCATTAGTCTTTTTGGGAAAGATGCAACAAGTTTTCACACCTGGATTTGGGGATCCTCTGCAATTCCTCCTTGCAGATCCTCTCCAGTTCTGTCAGGTTGGATGGTAAATGTTGGTGGACAGCCATTTTTAGGTCTCTCCAGAGATGCTCAATTGGGTTTAGGTCAGGGCTCTGGCTGGGCCATTCAGGAACAGTCATGGAGTTGTTATGAAGCCACTCTTTCATTATTTTAGCTGTGTGCTTAGGGTCACTGTCTTGCCACCACCATGCTTCACTGTTGGGACTGTATTGGACAGGTGATGAGCAGTGCCTGGTTTTCTCCACACATACCGCTTAGAACTAAGGCCAAAAAGTTCTATCTTGGTCTCATCAGACCAGAGAATCTTATTTCTCTTTATCTTGGAGTCCTTCAGGTGTTTTTTAGCAAACTCCATGCGGGCTTTCATGTGTCTTGCACTGAGGAGGGACCACTCTGCCATAAAGCCCCGACTGGTGGAGGGCTGCAGTGATGGTTGACTTTCTACAACTTTCTCCCATCTCCCGACTGCATCTCTGGAGCTCAGCCACAGTGATCTTTGGATTCTTCTTTACCTCTCTCACCAAGGCTCTTCTCCCACGATAGCTCAGTTTGGCCAGACGGCCAGCTCTAGGAGGGGTTTTGGTCACCTGAAACGTCTTCCATTTAAGGATTATGGAGGCCACTGTGCTCTTGGGAACCTTAAGTGCAGCATAATTTTTTTGTAACCTTGGCCAGATCTGTACCTTGCAACAATTCTGTCTCTGAGCTCTTTAGGAAGTTCCTTTGACCTCATGATGCTTTGACATGCAATGTGAGCTGTAAGGTCTTATATAGACAGGTGTGTGGCTTTCCTAATCAAGTCCAATCAGTATAATCAAACACAGCTGGACTCAAATGAAGGCGTAGAACCATCTCAAGGATGATCAGAAGAAATGGACAGCACCTGAGTTAAACATATGAGTGTCACAGCAAAGGGTCTGAATACTTAGGACCATGTGATATTTCAGGTTTTTTTTTTAATAAATCTGCAAACATTTCAACAATTCTGTGTTTTTCTGTCAATATGGGGTGCTGTGTGTACATTAATGAGGAAAAAAATGAACTTAAATGATTTTAGAAAATGGCTGCAATATAACAAAGAGTGAAAAATTTAAGGGGGTCTGAATACTTTCCGTCCCCACTGTACATACATAAGCTTCACTTCTCTTCTGGAGAGATCATGGTTCAGTCCTCTAAAATTGCCTTGGGGTTTTGTGATTATTATTCTGACCTCTATAATTTAGGTTTAAACTTGTCCCTAGATGCTCGGACAACAAATCTGACTGCCATTCATGACTACTTGGCCACTGCTGGCCTTGCCCCTCTGACTAATGAACAACACTCTACTTTGGAGTCTCCCATCACTTCTACTGAGATCAACAGTGAATTCCTTGGCTAGTGGGAAAATCCCTTGTCCTGATGGGTTCACCAAGGCATACTATAAGGTATTCTATCCTCTCTTGTCGGAATCCATGTGTAGTCATTTTTATTCCATGGCAGGTGGTAATGCAATTCCCCCAGAGGCGCTGTTGGTTCATATATCAGTGCTCCTGAAGGAAGATAAGGACCCTACTGTACCCCTAAGTTATCAACCCATATCCCTCCTTAATGTGGATATTAAAATTCTAGCAAAAATCCTTGCAAACCGACTGAAGAACCTTATGCCCCATATTATTCATCCCGACCAAATAGGGTTTATTACAGGGCGTGAGGCTAGAGATAACTCAATTAGAGTGATCCAACTCATTTACTGGGCCCGTAATTGTCAGGGTCCTTTGCCCTACATAATTTTGTCCACCGAGACAGAAAAAGCATTCAACCACGTTGACTGGGCTTACCTGCGAGTGGTTTAGGAGACTCTGGGGTTAGGACCGAATATGCTAACATGGTTTATAGCCCTATAGTCTGACCCAAGCGCACAGGTTAAGGTTAATGGACTTTTCTCCTCTAGGTTCTTGATCAGAAATGGCACAAGGCAGGGGTGATACCTCTCACCCCTTCTCTTCGCTCTGGTACTTGACCCTCTACTACTCACTGTGTGAGCGAATACAGATATTAAGGGTAATGCTAATACTGGTAATGCTGAGCATAAACTGTCAGTGTATGCCGATGACGTGCTATTCCACCTCACGGACCCCCTGATCTCACTGCCCAACCTGATGTGAGAACTCAAACATTTTGGAATGCTTTCCAACTTCAAAATTAATGTTGGAAGGGAAGGTGTAGTGGGGAATGTGTACCTTAGGTACGTCAATAGGTCATCCCCAATGGAAGGGGAGAATAATCCTGCGGAAGGCAGGGAAGGGTGGTGGCAGGCGCACAGGAGATGTGAGTGTGTGCAAGCTAAATATCCGATTTTTAGAAATACCCCTAATGGAAGGTTTGTGGTATGGGAGGACAGGATGTAAGTATGTAAGGTATATATTTATGATACACGAGTGGTATATTTTTGGTTTTTTTTTTGGTTTTTTGTCTGGAAGTAATGAATGATGGGGAGGGGGGGGGGTAGAAGGGGGGGTGGGATTGGCAGAGGAGAAGATAGAGAACAAGGGCAAGGGGCTGGGCGTTCTAAAAATGAAATAAAATGACAGCTATTTTGAAAATTTTGTCATATAATGTGAGGGGTTTGAATTCACCAATTAACAGAGGGCGCTTATGGGTTGAGCTGCAACATTGGGGAGCTGATGTTGTTTTCCTGCAGGAGACCCATTTCAAGAGCAGCTCAATTCCAAGCTTACCCCAGAATATACTGAATCAATGGTATCATGCAGTATCCCCAATAGCGAGGGCAAGAGGGGTCACAATTGCGTTCAAAAAATCATGCCCATGGACTACGGAGACCCTGCAAAGTGACCCAGAAGGTCGGTACTTGTTTGTAAAGGGCACGCTACAGGGGAGACGATATACCTTTGCTTCAATATATTCGCCCAATGTTGGGACAGCTAACTTTCTGGTTAAAGTATTTAGAAAACTGGAAGAATTTAAGGCAGGGTGTGTAGTAGTAGGAGGAGATTTTAATATGGTGCTAGAGCCGAGTATAGATACCTCTACGGGTAGAACTGCTGTGTCTTTTAAAGCCATAAAGCGGGTTAAACAAATCTTACGCTCTCAACACCTAGTGGATACTTGGAGAGCTTTACATCCAGGTATCAGGGATTATAGCTATTACTCTAAAATACACGATATGTATTCACGGCTAGACCTCTTTTTGGTGGATCAATTCTACTTGGGGAATGTCAGCACAATTGAACCAATAACTATGTCTGACCATGCTCCAATAATTCTGACCCTTCAACCAACTCAAATGACTCGGGCGGAACGAACTTGGCGTCTGAACGAGTCATTGTTGGATAAAGAAGACATAGTGGAGAAATTAAGGGTTAGGCTAAAGGAGTATTTCGAAATAAATAAAATGGAAGGAGTGTCAGATCAAGTGGTGTGGGAAGCACACAAAGCGGTTGTGAGGGGGGACTTAATTGCCATTGGCACATATATGAAAAAGGAAAGCAAAAGGGAAATGGACGAATTACTAGAGAAGATCAGAACCCTAGAGATAAAGCATAAGGAAAATCTCGATCCAGTGGATGGTAGATGTCTGGAGAGTGTACGGGCAGAGCTTGCGCAATATTTAGAATATAAAGCAAAGAACAAAATTAGGTTTTTCGCAAATAGAGCATATGAACAAGGAAATAAATGCGGTAAGCTACTGGCAAAACAACTTAAAAAACAACAGGACTCCAGACACGTGCACAGCTTACTAGTTCAGGGTAGGAAAATAATAGACACAAAGGCGATAGCAAAAGAATTTAGTAAATTTTATGAGGTACTATATCACATCTCCAAAACAGAACCATCTGAAGAAGGGGAAAGCGAGGAACAAAGGAGAGATAAGATCAAGGATTACATTGAGAACGCAGACATGCCCATACTAAATAGAGAAACCTCTGAGATTATGGAACGCCCAATCACGGTGGAAGAGTTGAGCAGAGTGATAGCAGCCCTACCCCCAGGGAAAAGCCTGGGCCCGGATGGGCTGACAAACATATATTACAAGAAATTTCTCCCAATTTTGGTAAGGCCACTTTGTGATTATTTCAACTCTATGGGTGCTGGAAATCCACTCTCCTCAGAAGCATCACTGGCGTACATAACGGTTTTGCCAAAAGAGGGAAAAGATCCCCAGGTATGTGCCAATTACAGGCCAATCTCTCTGCTGAACTCAGACACCAAGATACTGGCAAAAATTCTGGCCCTGAGACTACAGGAAGATGTAGGAGATTTAGTGCACCCAGATCAAGCAGGGTTTGTAAAGGGGCGAGAAGCAAGAGATAACACCACCCGCGCACTCCATATACTGCATTGGATGCAACATGGCCCAGGTGAAGCCCCAGGAATCACTCTGTCGATGGATGCGGAGAAAGCCTTCGACAGAGTGAACTGGGGCTTTATGAGAGAAGTACTGGGGAGGATAGGACTGGGGGAGAGAATGCTGGGATGGATTATGGCACTATACACAAAACCAAGAGCAAGAATTAAGGTAAATGGGACAGTATCTGAATGCTTTAACATACAAAACGGTACCAGGCAGGGGTGCCCACTGTCCCCATTGATATTTGCAATAGTAATGGAACCCTTTTTGCGTAGAATCAGAAAGAACAAGAACATTTATTATTTTTTATGTCCACTCCCCAGACATCTATATCCACATTGATGGTAGAAGTACAGAAATTTGGAAGGGTGTCTGGCTTTAAGATTAATTTCGAGAAATCAGTCATCCTTCCCAGTCACGTCCCAACAGAGATGGAGAGAACACTGAAGGAGAAATACCCATTTATATGGAACAGGGAGTCGCTGACATACCTGGGGGTACAGATAAGCGCAGACTATGAACTATTGTTGGAGCATAATTATGGCTCATAAGTGAAAGAAATAACAGAAGAATTAAAGAAATGGAAGGGGAAATACCTGACCTGGTTCGGAAGAATCAGTGCCATAAAAATGAGTATACTGCCCAGAATAGTTTATGTGCTGCGTACAGTGCCAATCAGGTTGCCGGCGAGCCTCCTTAAACAAATGCGTCGGCTATTAATGGCCTTCATATGGAACGATAAAAGGCCTAGATTGGCGTACGACATTTTAAGAAGGAGTAGAGCGGAGGGTGGCCTAGGACTCCCGGATATAACATCCTATTATAAGGCCATGGCGCTAGTTAGAATAATAGACTGGTGCCATGACCTAGATAGAAAACCATGGGTACAGGCATAAATGATGATGGCGGGGAGAAACCTGGCAGGAGCACCATGGATCCAAGGGTCACTGAGAGGGCTGTCACAATGGACATCACCAATAACCCTGAATACATTAGAAGTATGGGATAGAATGAATAAAGAGGGCAGGTATGCCCCACAGACCTCCCCTCTGACTCCTCTGGAGGGTTTTCCGTGGTTCCTCCCGGGGGAGAAGACGGGAAGTCTGGGGGCGTGGGGACAAGATGGGAATATTAGATGCGGTAAGTTTGCCCCAAGTGGAGTTTTAATACCACTGACTGAGATGATCTTGAAATTTGGGGAGACAAGAATGGCAGAATGGAAATACCGTCAAATGACGAGCTTCCTTAAGAAAATAAAACCGTTAAGATCCATAAATACACTTACCGCATTTGAGAGGAAGTGTGCACAGACATCAGAAGATGGGCATACATTATCCTGGACGTACAGAATGATCCTAGGAGAACAAGAAAAGAAACCCCCATACTTCATGAAAGAATGGGAGAGGGAGCTAGGCCAAGTGTGGACAGATAAACAAATAAATAAAATGATATCGTTGACATTTACTACCTCCATAAGTACAAAGGTGCAAGAAATGGCATATAAATTCCTAGCGAGATGGTATAGGACACCAGTTAAAATGGCACAAATCTCCTCAGAAGCTAATGACAAATGCTGGAGGGGCTGTGGACAGAGGGGAACTTTTCTTCATCTATGGTGGACGTGCCCAATAATTAAGCGTTTTTGGGAATTAGTAGCCCCCAGGATTAAGAAAATGACGACAGAGCACATAGAGTTTGGGCCCATACAATATTTATTTCATGGAATGACTGGACCTATCAAAAATTATAGAGAAAGTATAACCCCACATTTGTTAAATGCAGCAAAAAAACTAATTCCGAAGTACTGGAGACAGGACCGGATTCCGTCAGTCATAGAGTGGAGAAACGAGGTTAATATAATAAAGGAAGCAGAGAGATGGGTTCATGTGGTTAAAAACCAAAGAAAGAAATTTGAAACGACATGGGCAAACTGGGAACAATGCGCTGAGGAGATAATAGAAGAGGGAAATACAGATGGGTAGGAGGAAGGAATGGTATAGTCATTTAGAATAGAGACATAAGAAGAATGGCCCTGAAGGGTAGATGTAAATAGTCATATAACTTCTCTAATGCTAATCAAAGAGGGAGGGGGGTAAGATAATGTACGGTTAAATGTATATGTGGTCTCTGTTCTTTTTGTTTTTTTATTATTTCCCTCTTGTCCCAGTTTTGACAAACATTGGAGGTGGAGGGGGGAAGGAGATAGGCACACGATTAATAACAATTATGAATTATAGGGAAAATCCCCCCCCCCCTTTTTTTTTTTTTTTAACACATCTTCATAATTATGAATTTTAGTGGTTAGTGACACGAACTAGAATAAAGGGGTTGTATTTGATAACGAACTGAAGTAATTAGTGACACGAATTAGAATAAGGGGGGAATGTACTTATAAATTTATCATTAAAAACACTTTATAAATTATATAAATACAAACACGAATATACACGGAAGGGAAATTTTTATTTATTTATTTATTTTTATTTTTTTATTTTTTTTCACAATACATAACAAGGAATTGTAGGGACTAAAGACACTAATCAGAATAAGGGGGGAACTCCCCACCCCCCCTCTTTTTTTTTTTTTTTTTGAAGTGATTAATGACACTAATAAGAATAAGGGGGAACTTATTTATAATTTTATTTTTAAACACTTTATAAATATAAACACGATAAACACGGTGGGGTGGGTACCAAGGGAGGGAAAGAAAAGGAAAAGAAAAGGAAAATTTTTTTTTTTTTTTTTCTCTCTTCACACAATATATAATTATGAATTGAAGTGATTAAGGACACTAATAAGAATTAGGGGGAACTTATTTATAATTTTATTTTTTTAACACTTTATAAACATAAGCACGATAAACACGGTGGGGTGGGTACCATTTATTTATTTATTTATTTATCTATTTTTTTTTTTCTCTTCACACAATATATAATTATGAACTGAAGTGATTAAGGACACTAATAAGAATTAGGGGGAACTTATTTATAATTTTATTTTTAAACACTTTATAAATATAAACACGATAAACACGGTGGGGTGGGTACCAAGGGAGGGAAAGAAAAGGTAAAGAAAAGGAAATTTTTTTTTTTTTTTTTCTCTCTTCACACAATATATAATTATGAATTGAAGTGATTAAGGACACTAATAAGAATTAGGGGGAACTTATTTATAATTTAATTTTTTTAACACTTTATAAACATAAGCACGATAAACACAGTGGGGTGGGTACCATTTATTTATCTATTTTTTTTTTTCCCCTCGCATATGTAAATGTCGGCCGCTGGGACAGGGGGGAAAACGGTGGTAGGTAATGTAGGATGTAATGTGTAGTATGTTTCTATTGTTTGAACAAAGGGGTATAGAATGTTGTATAAATGGTGTATATATATATAAATGAAATAAACAATAAAAATTTTTGATTATTAAAAAAAAAAAAAAAAAAAATTAATGTTACAAAATTGGAGATTGTTCCCATTCAGTTACTACCCTCCTTGTCAAGTAGCCTGCAGACTTTCCCATTTATCTGGGCTAAGTCCTCTTTAAGATACTTGGGTATTCAGCTTACAGACCGATTTGACACTCTGTATGCTGCTAATTACCCCCCATTACTTGCCATGGTTAAACGGGATCTCTCACATTGGAACATTGGACTAAGACTGCTTTCACCTGGTTGGGGCGTGTTAATATCATAGAAATGAATATTCTCCCAAGAATACACTTTTATCTTCAGATAATACCTGTGCCCTTGCCCAGAGGTTTCTTTACTCAATTGTCTAGCATGCTATCTGGATTTGTCTGGAATATGCGGAAATCAGAAATTGTTCTGAGAGTGCCGAGACGCCTTAAATATGTGGGGGGGGGGGGGGGTGGGCTGGGACTCCCAGACATACAAAGGTACTATAGGGCTATTGTCCTTCAGAGGATACTAAATTGGCACTTCCACACTCACTCTATGCCTTGGGTCTCCCTGGAGAAATACATGGCAGGAAGGAATTTATCCTATGCCCCGTGGCTGTCTCAGAAACACAGGGGGTTGTCGGATACTACCTCCCCATTGAGGACCTATGCTCTTGCAATCTAGGATTGCATTAACTCAATACTGGACTCGGCACCCCCTGTGTCCCCATTGTCTCCACTGGGAGAGATCCTGTGGTTTCTTCCTGGAGAACAAATGGCCTTCTTTGGGCCTTGAGTGGAGGATGGTAATGCCAGTTGTGGTAAGCGCCTGAGGAACAGTAAGCTGCTGACTTTTGAGACTCTGAAAGCCCGACATGGATGTTCCCATGTGGATTTTTGGAGGTATAGGCAGCTCACCCCTTCTTTGAGTTTAATGGCCACTCCATAAGGGATATTTCCTCCCTTGTGCCCTTTGAACACTTCTTTATAGAGGAAGAATTGGTACCGCATATTGTCTCTGAACTATATCAACTGCTAGATTCTGCCACTTCTGACGCTAATCCCACATATATAGGTGTCTGAGAAAGGGACTTAGGGCTTGAATTTACTCCGGCTGAGCTGTCCCACCTATACCAGCTTACTCACTAAAGTTATATTGATTCCAAAACACAGCAAACAAACTATAAGATTTTGTCACGCTGGTACCAGGTGCCTGCTGATTTGGCACAAATGTACCCCTCTACCACTGAGAAATGCTGGAGGGGTTGTGGTCATCGTGGTACGCTTTTATATCTGTGGTGGAAATGCTCTGTAATAAAGCCCTTTTGGGCGGACATCAAGTCCCAGATTAAGGATGTCCTGGGCCTGGGTGTCCCTCCTGCCCCGATTCACTTCCTCTTGAACATACCTCCCATGCCAGTTAGCCAGTATAAGAAAAGCGCAATGCCTGACTTATTAAATGCAGCAAAGCATTTGCCCCATATTTTCTGGAAGTGAGCACAAGTTACTGGCAGGGAGGATTGGATTGCAGGGTGAATTAAATAAGGGAGGCCGAGGACTGGATAGCAACTTGGTATCTGTGATTGCTTCACCAGCATTTGGCCATCTTGGATATATCACATTTATGATCCAGTTCAAATGTCCTCCAGTTTGGATGTGGCATTGCTGGAATTGACAGAACCTTCTCTTAGGCAATGTATTCAGCCTCAGCAGCAATGAGACAAGGGCCAATCAAGGTGGGAGATGCGATTCTTCCCATATCCATATAACTTTCCCTACTATAGGATTGCGGGCTTGGTGTAGGAGAAGGTACTAACTGGGAGAATCAAGGTAATAGATAATGCACCCACAAGAACTCTCTTTATTGTGATTGTAAAGGTTATTTTTTAATTAAAAAAATAAACGTTATACTTACCTGCTCTGTGAGACTTGGACCCAACCCTGGCTCGCTCCTCTTAGGATTTGATTGACAACACCAGGAACCAATTGTTCTCACTGCTGCCTGAGTCATCTGTAAAAGGAGGAAGAGAGAAGAGCAGGTCTGCCGGTTGGGACAGCACTGGATTTAGTGGTGTCAAGTGTCTGGGGGGTGTAGATGCACAGACAGATAAAGATTTTTTTTTTCTTAATGCAGAGAATGCATTAGGGTAAAAAAAAAAAAAAAACATTTTGCCTTTACAACTACTTTAAGGTCCCTAGGCACCTATTTTTCTTTTCATCCAAGACAATTAAAAATCTGGTTTGAAGCTGCCTAATCCAGTTTAGAAAATGCAGGTCAGGAGAAGGTCAGCATAAATGTAGGAATTCAGAAGTATCTTGAACTGATCTTAGAAGAAAGCTGAATGCTCCATCAGAAGTTCTGGAGACTCCTGAGGGAATAAAGCTAACATTATTGTACTCCTCTAAGGTGGGGAAACACTGACTCATTTACCATAATCTCTCACATCTCTTCCAACAACTGTTTCTGTAAACTAAGCACCCATCCTCCTGATTGCATGCTCTTTCTACTAATTTGAGGATTAAAAGCCCAACTACAAGTATGTATTTGTATGTGCTTTTTTTTCTTGTTCTTACCTTTTTTTTGAAGTCATGTGACATGCAGAGTGCTTGTCAGCCTTTTCCCTGTGGTGGGTAATCCTTAAAGGAAAAGTCCAGCCTGAGCTCATTCGGCTGGGCTTCTCCCATGGGTCACAGGAATGCAATTCGTCTTGCATTCCTGTAACCTGTTTTCAGCAAAAAGCTGAAGTCTGCTCTCTGCTAACGTCACCAAGATCAGTCCAGGCACCGCGTCATCCCGACTCTGGTTGTCTGGATCTGCTAGGTGCCTGGACTGATGGCAGTGTCAGCCTCTCAGCGAGACGATGAGACGGCCCCTCACCGCCCCTCCACAGCCCCTCCACAGCTCAGCTCTCCAATGAGCGTGGAGGAGCAGAGCAGGAGAGCTGCTCTCCACATGGGGAGGAGTGAGAACCGAGCCATCGGCAGTGTTCGATTCTCAGTGGTGAGGCACCGGGAGACAGATGCAGCATCAGACCGATGCTGCATCCACCTAGGTAAATATGAATCTGCAAAAAACAGGATTCCCATACTTCCCTGTTAATTATGCTTATATACTGTAATGATGTTAGTGTTGCCCTGTGAATCATAACACAGTGAATGAAAGATGCTCTTGTGATAAGGCATATATTTATATTTTAAAAACCTGATTTGTGCTTTCCATAAGCAGTCAGAGAAGTCAGGTTTGTAAACCTTTAAGATTTAAAAAGAGTGAGGAAAGATTATAGCATTTGTCTGTGCAAACACAGTTCTTCTTAAGGATTAATAGGGATTTTATTTGGAACCTTGTCATAATAAAACCAGCTCTAAAACAAATTTTGGTAGAATTTAGACTGAGAACTTATATAGGCTTTTAAAAGCCGCAATCAAAACCAGAGAAAAGAACAGAATATAGATGAAGTTGTAAATAAATGATAACTTACCTGAATACTTTTATCTCCACTTGAAGTTTAAAGGAGAATTATCAATTCCAATTCAGAATGCCTCAATCACTAAAAAATGAATTTAAACAGATAGTTAGGTTGAACGCACATCGAGTTCTCCAGAAGACAAAATTAAATAAATAAATAAAAATCAGCAGGAGATTCTGAAGAAATGCTCTAACAGGGAAATAATCCTTCCTGAACCTTAAAACCAATTAAATAATCTCATGATCAGTGTTATTTATCATAAACATTAAAATTTAATCCAGCTAAAGTTGTTGTTTTTCAGTTTTAAATAAAGTGGTGAAGAATTGAAACCCCTGTTGGTTTTTACAGCTATTCAGGGTTAATTAAATGAGTTACCACTGAGATATTAAAAGAAGAGACGTTCACATTGGGCTGAGGAATCAAGAATCTTTGCACAATAAACTGTTGTGAAACTGAAGTGAATATTCACAGAATGTATTGTGTGAAGATGTTTAATTCCATTAGTAAATCATCCTTATTGCAGTACCCCTACATAGTAAAAACACATATTCCTGGTTATATCAAATCAATCCTTTGATATTACATAGTAAAAGACCACAACATCAATATAACAGTGTATGTTTGAGAGAATGCATTTCATGGTAAAGAGCCTTGTCCTCAGAATCCATCATGCAGTGCATTTAATGAATGGGCTAGCACAAAGGAGATATTACTACAATAAAAGACCAACAACCATTTATTTTCTTTCAACAAATTTATTTATTTTGGAAAATTAAATTTAGACCACAATGTTGTTCATGAGGTAACCTGATAATGAAATAACGCAACTTCAAATAATTATAAAGCCATCTTGGCTATAATACATCAACCCCAAATTTTACACTGTGTCCATCCAGATACTGCTGGATGACTATTCCCCACCGACCAAGGCCAGGAGGGAAACTGCTGGCTGAGGTCCCCCCAACACGTGGTACTTTTAATTAAACTTTGCAGGCCCATATTGAATATGTCACTTCCGGGTACGGACTTTGATTGGAACGCAGGTGGAGTGCAAACATCTCCCAACCAGCGTACGCTGTTGCTTCCACATTAGCCTGCTATAGGCACGTTCCATTTGGTACCCGCACCCTGTCATGGTGCTTTTGATATATTAGTGCTGGACTTTTATTTAATTTATTTTATTTTAGTTAGTTTTCTAGTTTTAAATTTTTTTTGGTATATTCTTTGTGAATAAAAACTTTTTTCCTACTACACAATGGGAGCCTTCTATTCCTTTTTCTACGAGGGAGCCACTATGAATATACCTTAACCTACAATACGGTGAGCGGAGACCAATCTGGATGCCTCATATGACCATGGTGGAGAGGAGATCGTGGTCGAGATATTCTATGCTATTTGCCCCTTTTGGGGTTGCTGGATTTGGTGAGTGGGGACCCTTGAAGGGGAGCACAAAAAGTCACTAAGACCACCTGAGAGCACTCCAGTCACGGTTTTCTGAAAGTTTGAACACTGTTTTTGAAGAGATTCATCACTCTATGGACTATGATCACTAATTACTAGGGATGAGCTTCGTGTTCGAGTCGAACCCATGTTCGACTCGAACATCGGCTGTTCGACCGTCCGTCGAATTGCGAACGTAATTGGGCCGTTCGCGCCAAATTCGTGTGGCGCGTCACGGCCCATAATTCACTGCGGCATCGCAGTGCATTGCTGGCTGATGATTGGCCAAGCATGCACTATGACCCGCATGCTTGGCCAATCACAGCGCCGTCAGTAGAGAGAGCTGTAATTGGCCAAAGCCAGGGTGGCTTTGGCCAATTATGGCTCAGGGGATTTAGTACACGCCCCACACTATATAAGGCCGCCTGCACGGCGGCCCTGTGTAGTGTGTTCCGGTGTGCTGATAGAGAGAGAGACAGACAGTGTCATTTGATTTGAGAGCTAGATTAGGCTAGATCTGTTCCTGCTCTTTACATTTAGTGCAGTGCGTCCTGCTCACAGTGTTCAGCTAGATCTGTTCCTGCTCTTTACATTTAGTGCAGTGCGTCCTGCTCACAGTGTTCAGCTAGATCCGTTCCTGCTCTTTACATTTAGTGCAGTGCGTCCTGCTCACAGTGTTCAGCTAGATCTGTTCCTGCTATTTACATTTAGTGCAGTCAGTGCGTCCTGCTCACAGTGTTCAGCTAGATCCGTTCCTGCTATTTACATTTAGTGCAGTCAGTGCGTCCTGCTCACAGTGTTCAGCTAGATCCGTTCCTGGTATTTACATTTAGTGCAGTGCGTCCTGCTCACAGTGTTCAGCTAGATCCGTTCCCGCTATTTACATTTAGTGCAGTGCGTCCTGCTCACAGTGTTCAGCTAGATCCGTTCCTGCTATTTACATTTAGTGCAGTGCGTCCTGCTCACAGTGTTCAGCTAGATCCGTTCCTGCTATTTACATTTAGTGCAGTCAGTGCGTCCTGCTCACAGTGTTCAGCTAGATCCGTTCCTGCTATTTACATTTAGTGCAGTGCGTCCTGCTCACAGTGTTCAGCTAGATCCGTTCCTGCTATTTACATTTAGTGCAGTGCATCCTGCTCACAGTGTTCAGCTAGATCCGTTCCTGCTATTTACATTTAGTGCAGTGCGTCCTGCTCACAGTGTTCAGCTAGATCCGTTCCTGCTATTTACATTTAGTGCAGTCAGTGCGTCCTGCTCACAGTGTTCAGCTAGATCCGTTCCTGCTATTTACATTTAGTGCAGTCAGTGCGTCCTGCTCACAGTGTTCAGCTAGATCCGTTCCTGCTATTTACATTTAGTGCAGTGCGTCCTGCTCACAGTGTTCAGCTAGATCCGTTCCTGCTATTTACATTTAGTGCAGTGCGTCCTGCTCACAGTGTTCAGCTAGATCCGTTCCTGCTATTTACATTTAGTGCAGTGCGTCCTGCTCACAGTGTTCAGCTAGATCCGTTCCTGCTATTTACATTTAGTGCAGTGCGTCCTGCTCACAGTGTTCAGCTAGATCCGTTCCTGCTATTTACATTTAGTGCAGTCAGTGCGTCCTGCTCACAGTGATCAGCTAGATCCGTTCCTGCTATTTACATTTAGTGCAGTGCGTCCTGCTCACAGTGTTCAGCTAGATCCGTTCCTGCTATTTACATTTAGTGCAGTGCGTCCTGCTCACAGTGTTCAGCTAGATCCGTTCCTGCTATTTACATTTAGTGCAGTGCGTCCTGCTCACAGTGTTCAGCTAGATCCGTTCCTGCTATTTACATTTAGTGCAGTGCGTCCTGCTCACAGTGTTCAGCTAGATCCGTTCCTGCTATTTACATTTAGTGCAGTCAGTGCGTCCTGCTCACAGTGTTCAGCTAGATCCGTTCCTGCTATTTACATTTAGTGCAGTGCGTCCTGCTCACAGTGTTCAGCTAGATCCGTTCCTGCTATTTACATTTAGTGCAGTGCGTCCTGCTCACAGTGTTCAGCTAGATCCGTTCCTGCTATTTACATTTAGTGCAGTCAGTGCGTCCTGCTCACAGTGTTCAGCTAGATCCGTTCCTGCTATTTACATTTAGTGCAGTGCGTCCTGCTCACAGTGTTCAGCTAGATCCGTTCCTGCTATTTACATTTAGTGCAGTGCGTCCTGCTCACAGTGTTCAGCTAGATCCGTTCCTGCTATTTACATTTAGTGCAGTGCGTCCTGCTCACAGTGTTCAGCTAGATCCGTTCCTGCTATTTACATTTAGTGCAGTGCGTCCTGCTCACAGTGTTCAGCTAGATCTGTTCCTGCTATTTACATTTAGTGCAGTGCGTCCTGCTCACAGTGTTCAGCTAGATCTGTTCCTGCTATTTACATTTAGTGCAGTCAGTGCGTCCTGCTCACAGTGTTCAGCTAGATCCGTTCCTGCTATTTACATTTAGTGCAGTGCGTCCTGCTCACAGTGTTCAGCTAGATCTGTTCCTGCTATTTACATTTAGTGCAGTGCGTCCTGCTCACAGTGTTCAGCTAGATCTGTTCCTGCTATTTACATTTAGTGCAGTCAGTGCGTCCTGCTCACAGTGTTCAGCTAGATCCGTTCCTGCTATTTACATTTAGTGCAGTGCGTCCTGCTCACAGTGTTCAGCTAGATCTGTTCCTGCTATTTACATTTAGTGCAGTCAGTGCGTCCTGCTCACAGTGTTCAGCTAGATCCGTTCCTGCTATTTACATTTAGTGCAGTGCGTCCTGCTCACAGTGTTCAGCTAGATCTGTTCCTGCTATTTACATTTAGTGCAGTGCGTCCTGCTCACAGTGTTCAGCTAGATCTGTTCCTGCTATTTACATTTAGTGCAGTCAGTGCGTCCTGCTCACAGTGTTCAGCTAGATCCGTTCCTGCTATTTACATTTAGTGCAGTGCGTCCTGCTCACAGTGTTCAGCTAGATCCGTTCCTGTTATCTTCCTACTGACAGGCAGGCTTGTCTGGTTACAGTATATAAAGCTACCTGAAGAAAATTACAGGTGTTCTATCCCAGCTTAGTGCAGCTACAGGCCATTAGTATGTCTGGAAGGCCAAGAAGGAGAGGCAGACAGTCACAAGCCAATAAGAGAGGGCAAGCAGGCTCTGTGTCTAGTGCTGGTCGTGGAGACGGTGCATCCTCATCAGCACGTGGCCATGGGACACGCTTGGCCTTTTTTTCGGCAGCTGGCCGTGTTGAGCCGCAACATGCGGAAAACTTGGTCGAGTGGATGACCAAGCCGTCCTCATCCTCCTCATCCTCTCTCACCCTTGCCCAGGGTGCTTTGTCTGGCAAAGCAGCGGCCTCTTCCCTCAGCTCAATGTCATCAGTGACTCCTTCCCTAGCTCCACCATGTCCTCATGAGGATTCCCTCGAACTGTTTGACCACAGTGTTGGGTACATGCTCCAGGAGGATGCCCAGCGTTTGGAAGGCTCTGATGATGATACTGAGCTCGATGAAGGCAGTAACATGAGCACGGACAGAGGGGGTGCCCAAGAAGGACAGCAATCTGGCAGTCATGCTCCCCCTGCTGCAGCATACTGCCAGGTTTGCTCCACTGATGAGGAGGGAGGGGATGATGAGGTCACTGACTCAACGTGGGTGCCTGATAGGAGAGAGGAGGAGGAGGAGGAGGAGGAGGCGGCACATCACCAACGAGGCAGGATGCCCTCCAGGGGCCAGCCTAAGGGCAGCACATTGACTGCATCACACCCCAAAGCTCCACATGTGCAGGGCGCTGCAGTCTCTGCGCGTTATTCAAAAAGTTCTTTGGTGTGGGCCTTTTTTGAGACGAGTGCATCAGATCGCACCGCTGCTATTTGCAACATATGTCTCAAGCGTATCTCGCGTGGCCAAAACATCTCCCGCTTGGGTACCACATGCTTGACCAGACATATGTTGACTTGCCATGCAGTTCGTTGGCAAGCATATCTAAAAGACCCACACCAAAGAACAAAGAGGATCTCTCCTTGCTCCTCATCAGCTGAGATTTCCAACCCCACTAGACCTTCAGTCCTCTCTGAGACCTGCAGTGAGAGGAATGAAGGTGTAGAATTAGGTGTGTCACAGCCAAGTACTTGTGGGCAATCTGCTTTTGGTACACCGACGCCAGATTGTACCAGGCAAATTTCCCTGCCCCAGCTGCTGCACCGCCGAAAGAAGTTTGCTCCCAGCCATCCACATGCCCAGCGGTTGAATGCTAGCTTGGCAAAATTGCTAGCACTTCAACTGCTGCCTTTTCAGTTGGTAGACTCTGCCCCCTTCCGTGAGTTTGTGGAATGTGCGGTTCCTCAGTGGCAGGTACCCAAACGCCACTTTTTCTCACGGAAGTCGATTCCAGCTCTCTACCGGCATGTGGAAGGCAATGTCCATGCCTCGCTGGACAGGGCGGTCAGCGGTAAGGTGCATATTACCGCTGACTCATGGTCCAGCAGGCATGGACAGGGACGTTACCTAAGTTTCACGGCGCATTGGGTGACTCTGCTGGCAGCTGGGAAGGATGCAGGACAAGGTGCAGTAGTGTTGGAGGTTGTTCCGCCACCACGCCTCCAAAATGCTGATTGTGACACACCTCTCTCCTCCACCCCCTCCTCTTCTTCTTCCTCCATGGCCTCTTCCTCGGAACCAGCGGTGCTCCGTAGGCGTTCAAGGGGCTACGCAAGTACGCAGGCCAAAAGATGCCATGCGGTGCTTGAGCTGGTGTGCTTGGGGGACAGGAGCCACACTGGGGCAGAGGTTCTGTCAGCTCTGCAGGGGCAGGTTCAGAGGTGGTTGACGCCACGCCAACTTAAGGCAGGAATGGTGGTTTGCGACAATGGCACCAACCTCCTCTCTGCCCTCCGACAGGGACAACTGACCCATGTGCCCTGTTTGGCTCACGTCCTTAACTTGGTGGTGCAGCGGTTCTTGGGCAGGTACCCGGGCTTACAGGATGTCCTGAGGCAGGCCAGGAAAGTCTGTGTGCATTTCCGCCAGTCATATAATGCCAGTGCTCGGCTGACGGACCTCCAAAAGGAGTTTAACCTGCCCAAGAACCGCCTAATCTGTGACATGCCCACCAGGTGGAACTCGACATTGGCCATGCTGCAGCGGCTGCACACGCAGCAGAGGGCCATAAATGAGTACCTGTGCGACTATGGCACCAGGACAGGGTCAGGGGACCTTGGTTTTTTTTCCCCACGCCAGTGGGCCATGATCAGGGATGCATGCACTGTCCTGTCACCATTCGAGGAGGCCACGAGGATGGTGAGCACTGACAGTGCATGCATCAGTGACACTGTCCCCCTTGTCCACCTGTTGGAGCACACGCTGCGTGGAATAATGGACAGGGCACTTGAGGCAGAACAGAGGCAGGAAGAGGAGGACTTCCTTAGCTCTCAAGGCCCCCTTTATCCAGACAGTGTTCCTGCGTGCCCGCCGATCACACAGGAAGAGGACGAGGAGGAGGAGGAGGAGGAGGAGGAAGATTGTGTCAGTATGGAGGTGGAGCCTGGCACTCAGCATCAGCAGTCTTTAAGGGATCAGTCCCAAGGAACACATGGACTTGTACGTGGCTGGGAGGAGGTGGCTGTGGACGTTGTTGTCCTTAGTGACCCAGAGGACTCCGGACCGAATGCCTCAGCAAACCTACGCTGCATGGCCTCCCTGATCCTGCAAAGCCTGCGTAAGGATCCTCGTATTCGTGGTATCAAGGAGAAGGACCAATACTGGCTGGCAACCCTCCTTGATCCACGTTACAAGGGTAAGGTTGCGGACCTTATCTTGCCATCGCAGAGGGAGCAGAGGATGAAACATCTTCGGGAGGCCTTGCAGAAAGGTCTGTGCAACGCGTTCCCAGGGACTGGGAGGTTACAAACTCCTGTTTCTGGACAACGTGTTGCTGAGGCTTCGGTCAGTCAAAGAAGGAGCGGTGGAGAAGGTGGCCGTCTGACCGATGCGTTCAGACAATTTTTTGGTCCGCAGCCCCAAGGTATGATCGGTTCCAGCAACCATCGCCAGCGTCTGTTTTACATGGTGCAGGAATACCTAGGGGCAAGATCAGACTTGGACACCTTTCCCACCGAAAATCCTCTGGGTTACTGGGTCTTGAGGATGGATCACTGGCCAGAGCTTGCACAGTATGCAATTGAGCTACTGGCCTGTCCTGCATCCAGCGTTCTTTCGGAACGCACATTCAGTGCTGCTGGAGGCGTGGTAACCGATCACAGGGTGCGTCTGTCCACTGACTCGGTCGATCGGCTGACCTTCATAAAAATGAATCAGTCTTGGATCACCACCAGCTACCAAGCACCTGATGCTGATGTAACTGAATAATTTTTTTCAGATCCCTTCAAAGACTGCCTATGCTGATGCTGAGTGACTATCCCTGAGTAATTATCCTCTTCCTCCTCAATCATCACGCTGATAGCTTGTAAGAACATTTTTGGTTCTGGGCGCCACCACCAGTGCCTAAGGCACAATTTTTCAGCCCCTGTATAACAGGGGCGTGTAATTACAATTTTTGATGTAATACTTTGCAGCACGGCTCGTTCCTGCATTCCAACTAGAGTGTCTGTGAGGGGTTGCAGTGTTGTGGCACCAGCACCAGTGCCTAAGGCCCAATTTTTCTGCCCCTGTCTAACAGGGGCGTGTAATTACAATTTTTGATGCAATACTTTGCAGCAGGGCTCGTTCCTGCGTTCCAACTAGAGTGTCTGTGAGGGGTTGCAGTGTTGTGGCACCAGCACCAGTGCCTAAGGCCCAATTTTTCTGCCCCTGTCTAACAGGGGCGTGTAATTACAATTTTTGATGCAATACTTTGCAGCAGGGCTCGTTCCTGCGTTCCAACTAGAGTGTCTGTGAGGGGTTGCAGTGTTGTGGCACCAGCACCAGTGCCTAAGGCCCAATTTTTCTGCCCCTGTCTAACAGGGGCGTGTAATTACAATTTTTGATGCAATACTTTGCAGCAGTGCTCGTTCCTGCGTTCCAACTAGAGTGTCTGTGAGGGGTTGCAGTGTTGTGGCACCAGCACCAGTGCCTAAGGCCCAATTTTTCTGCCCCTGTCTAACAGGGGCATGTAATTACAATTTTTGATGCAATACTTTGCAGCAGGGCTCGTTCCTGCGTTCCAACTAGAGTGTCTGTGAGGGGTTGCAGTGTTGTGGCACCAGCACCAGTGCCTAAGGCCTAATTTTTCAGCTCCTGTTCAACAGGGGCATGTAATTACAATTCTTGATCTAATATTTCACAGCAGGGCCCTGTGAGGGCTTACAGTGTTTTGGCCACAGCAACACCTAAGGCCCAAATTTCTGCTGAGTATATAGGGCAGGACCCTACTTTCAAACATCTAACTTACAAACGACTCCTACTTGCAAACGGAAGGAGACAACAGGAAGTGAGATGAAATCTACCCCTAGGAAGGGAAATTCTCTCATGTAAGAGTTAATATGGGAAAACAATTTCTCCTTTCCACTGATGCTTTCCAATCCTTGTTCCACAAAAAAACCCAAATTTTCAAAAAACATTTTTCATTGGGACAAAAAAGTGAGGTGAAATCTTCTGAAGAGGAGGAAAGACGCAAAACAAATGTCACAGGGGTGATAACCCTTCCCTATGTTTTCCAAAAAGCTTAGAAAAGATTTTTTGGCTGGAGCTAAACACGTTAAAAATGTTCAAAATTACAAACAGATTCTACTTAACAACAAACCTACAGTCCCTGTCTTGTTTGCACCGCCTGTATACTGCTGTTCAGAGTATATAGGGACCTTTCCTTATTTTAATTTGGGTGCGGGGTTCCCCTTAATATCCATACAAGACCCAAAGGGCCTGGTAATGGACTGGGGGGTACCCATGCCGTTTGTCTCACTGATTTTCATCCATATTGGCAGGACCCGACATGACATTAAACCCGCAAGCAGTTTTAAATGAGATTTTTTCCTTTAAAAATGACATTTGGTGCAGGGACTGTTCTAAACATGGAAACACGCGTCACTTTACAGGCATACTATAGACACCCCCCAGGTACGATATTTAAAGGAATATTTCACTTTTTTTTTTTTACTTTAAGCATCATTAAAATCACTGCTCCCGAAAAAACGGCCGTTTTTAAAAGTTTTTTTTGCATTGATACATGTCCCCTGGGGTAGGACCCGGGTCCCCACACCCTTTTTAGGACAATACCATGCAAATTAGCCTTTAAAATGAGCACTTTTGATTTCGAACGTTCGAGTCCCATAGACGTCAATGGGGTTCTAACATTCGTGCGAACTTGCGGTCCGTTCGCGGGTTCTGATGCGAACCGAACCGGGGGGTGTTCGGCTCATCCCTACTAATTACTAATTGATTTGTACTTATCTGCACTAATTAAGCATAGGTGCACTTTGAAGGTTTTTTGTATATGGTTTGTTGTCTAATGCCAATGTTAGCACACTGGATTATGATCACTATTTATATTATTATTAATTAATTTGTATATTTTGCACTATTTAGGTAAAGGTGCACTTTTATGTTTCTGATTTAATTTAAGCCATTACCATTAGTGGTGGCTTCTGGGTGAAGATCTAACACAGATGTGGGTGTTTAGTCTACAACCCCCTTATTTAGAGTGCTCACATGAATGCTTCATGATTTTTGATTCTGTACAACTATATCACTGAAGACTGCTTTCTTGCATATAATAATTAATTTTTGGTGGTAACATGTACCACTAATAGGGCTTACGGTTGGGGGTATAAACTGCTTTTGGTATAGCTTACACTAGGTTAGCAAGGGACACCAAAAAACCCCCCTCCCCATTATACCATCCCATATTATCCTACAGAAAGCGCTACACCCCATTATAAATTTTAAATTTTTACTTTCAATATGTTTTTATTTTAATTAGTACATACAAATTATGCAATAACATATGTATATGCTCAGGAGGGAATGCCTCCTAGGGTAAGATATTAAAAAGTTACAAACAGAAAAGTATTACAGAATTCAGCTCGGCCTTGGAGACTTGTAGGGAGGCTCTCTGATGATTATCTTGATCCAAAAACAAACAGTATGAGAACCTGGCTCTACCTCTAATACTTTAGGGATCTCTTCCCTACCCCCGGCACCCCTGATGGGAGCTGACTGTGCCGGGCAAGGGAATTCTCCCTAACTACACTGCCCATATGGGCCGAGTAAACAGGTAAAATAGGACAGTTGCGTATCCCCCTGAGCGAGGGGGGCTACCTAACTGTAGCATGTAAAGAAGTTATCAACATTTAGCTCTCTGGCATGAGTTAACCGATAGAGATGATAGAAAGAAGATAGAGAAGAAAGAGAGAGAGGGGGAGAGGTGGGGAAGGGGGGTCCTCATGTTAGGTGAGGAGATATGATTCTTGCATCTGCGTGTCTCTTGCATAATTATTGGTTAGACGTGTTTAAAGAATGTTTAGGAGTGATGTTGTACCTGAGCACCTGGAATGAGGGAAGTACCCATATATTGGGCCCATGGCTCCCATATTTTTTGGAATTTCAAAGAGGAGTCCATCAGCATGCTGGTGAGTTTTTCTTTGGTCATGATCCAAGAGATCTTCCTTTTGACTGTGTGGATTGTAGGTTTTGATTGTTTCCAGGCTTTGGCAATTGTGATTTTTGTACCCAGCAGTATAAAGTGAATCAGCGTTTGTGATGCCTTGGTTATGCCTGGGATGTGTGTGTTTAGAAGAGCTACCTCTGGGATCCTGGGGACCTGGCAAGCCGTCACCTTGAAGATCATGGAGAAAACTTTTCTCCAGAAAGTGCGAATTTTGGGGCATTCCCACCAAATGTGGGCCATGGTGCCTAGGTGTTGGCATCCTCTGAAACACAGAGGGCTTGTTGTGGGGTATATGGTTGCTAGCCTGGTTGGGGTCAGGTACCATCTGGTTAGCAGTTTGACGCTTGCCTCCATGAGTGAGATGTTTTGGATCCCTTTGAAGGATCTGAATAGAGCTGCTTGCCAAGTCTCCAGATCCCTGCTAAGTTGAAAGTCAGTCTCCCAAGCCATCATGTATGGGGTTTTGTCCATGGGACAAGTGAGGGCTGAATATATCACCGAGATTCCCCCCCTCTGCTCCATGGCCTGACCGCACCACAACTCGTAGGCTGTAAATTTGGGGGGAAGGGGTTTGTCCTTCCAGATGGTATGTAGGAAATTGGTGATTTGGTAGAAACGGAAGCGTTCCGATTCCGGGAGTTTAAGGTGTTTGATGCAAAATTTGAGATCGATTGGTCCCGTGGGGGTGAAGAAATGTCCTATCCGGTATAGCCCTTTGTCAAGCCACCATTTGAAAGCTGAGATGTCTAGTCCAGGAGGGAAGTCGGGGTTGTGAAAGAGATGTGCTAGCGGGCGACCCTTGGAGACCAGAGACGGGACCAGTCGGAGGGAATCCCATAAGGCGCAGGAGTGGGATAGAGTGGGTGAAAGGATGGGTGGCCTGGATTTGGTCGGGCACCAGAGTATGTGATCAAGCGTGTGGTTGGGGATAGCCTGTCTTTCTATATTGACCCAATCAGGTTTTTCATATCTGGAGTAAATCGTGGACAATTGAGCGAGTCTGGCTGCTAAGTAATATTTATGCAAGTTCGGGAGACCTAGCCCTCCTTTGCGTCTGTGGATGAATAAAGTGTTCTGGGGGATGCGATATCCTTTTTTACCCCAGATATATTTAATTATGTTACTCTGTAGAGATCGTAAGTGGGCTTTCCTGATTGGTATAGGAAGGGATCGAAAAAAGTAGAGAAGTCTGGGTAGGAGGGTCATTTTGATGGAATTGATTCGGCCTAGCCATGATAGCTCATGTTTCGACCATTGGACAAGGTCTGCTTCCAGTTGTTTAAAGAGAGGGGGGTAATTGTGTGTGTAAAGAGTTTCTGTTTTGGTAGTCAATGTGATACCTAGATAGCGAATGGATACCTCGCTCCATTTGAATTTGAAGGATTGTTTGAGAGAGGAGACTGTTTGAGGCGATAAAGAGATGTTGAGAGCTTGGGATTTAGAGAAGTTAACTTCAAGTCCTGAGATTTTGGCAAATTTTTCTAACAATAAGCAGAGATTGGGTAATGTAGTTAGGGGGGAGGTCAGGAAGAGGAGGATGTCGTCGGCGAAAAGGCCGCATTTGTGCGTTTGGTCCCCACAGGTGACCCCTTTGATGTCTGAGTTATGTCGCACCGCGATCGCCAGTGTTTCAATAGCTATTGCGAATATGAGAGGCGATAACGGGCACCCTTGCCTGGTGCCTCTCATAATTTCTATAGGTTTGGAATAGTGTCCCTGTAGACGTATCTGGGCCCTCGGACGGGAGTAAAGGGCATGCAGAAGGCCAAGGAAGCGATCACCAAAGCCCCACCTCTCTAATAGTGAGAAGATGTAGGGCCAGGAGACCGTGTCAAAGGCCTTCTGCAGGTCCAGGGACAACAGGAATCCTGCTTGGGTTGATCCCCCTTCCCAGTTAGTTTGCAAGATTGAGGTAATATCTATTGCCCGCCGTATTTGGTCAGGGCCCTGTCTTCCAGGTATGAAACCCACCTGATCCTTATGTATGTACTGACTAATGAAGGAAGATAACCTGTTAGCCATTATTTTTGTGAGTACTTTTAGGTAGTTATTTATGAGGGAGATCGGCCTGTAGTTGCTAACGTCCTCGAGGTTCTTGTCAGGTTTGGGTATGACTGTAATCAAGGCTGTGTTAAGGTGAGTGTCTAGGGGGTCTCCATTGGTCTTGGAGTTAAAGAAGGATGTCAGGTGAGGTGTTAGAATATGTGCAAAGGATTTATAATAGGGTATGGAGAGACCATCAGGACCTGGGGCGGACCCCTTTCTGAGGTCCTTGATGACCTTCAATACTTCCTCTTCCGTTATGGGTGATTCCATCCTTTGTTTGTGAGCGTCTTTTAGGGAGGGGATAGGAAGGTCCTTCAGGAAGCTGGGAATTAAATCAGTGGTGGGTGTATTAGGTCGGCTATACAAGTTAGAGTAAAATGCTTGGAAAGCTTCTAGTATCTTGGACGGATTGGTTGTGGGGGGTTGACCATTTATCCTGATCTTAGGTAGAGCATGGGTTTTGATGGGGGGAGAAAGTTTTGTTGCCAGTAGGGGGCCTATTTTGTTTGCCTGTGTGTAGAATTTATGTTTGTTCCAGCGAATGGCCTTTTCAGCTTTGACTGTGAGTGCTAGGTTCAGATCTAATCTGGCTTTGTCGATAAGCGAGGAGGGGACCTTGGATGGATCTTTTTTGTGTGAAGCTTTAAGTTTATTGTATTCTGCGTCTAACCGAGATATTTCAGCTCTTTGATCTCTTTTTATCTGTGTGGAGATCTGAATGAGTTTACCCCTTATGAAAGCTTTGTGCGCTGCCCAGAGCATTTCCGGGGATGTGTCCGCTGTTTTATTAAGTGTAAAGTACTCCTGCAGTGCTGTTTCAAGTTCCGTGACTCTTATGGGGTCAGATAGGAGCGACTCATTGAGCCTCCAATGTCCCCTAGATCCACCCAGTGTCCCTGTTTTCAGTGTTATGGAGACAATGGAGTGATCTGATAGGGCCGATTCTCTAATGAGGGCTTTGTGTATTGATGGAAGTATAGAGGATGGGGTCAGGATGTGGTCGATCCGTGCGTAAGTGTTGTGCGGGGAAGAATAGTGAGTGAAGTCTCGCTTGTTGGGATTAAGTTCCCTCCAAGTGTCAGATAGGCCATGTGCATGTATAGTCTTTGCGATTCTGAGACTTTCTTTGGTGGGACGTGTAAGTTGAGACCGCGGGGGTTTAGACTTATCCATCCCCTGATCGAACGCTGCGTTCGAGTCACCGCCAAGAATGATCGTCCCCTCTAATTTCTGTGATAGTGTGTGTAAGAGTGAGTCGAAAAATTTAGCTTGTCCTCTATTCGGAGCATAATAGGAGACCAGTGAATACAGACGGTCTCCCACCGTGCCCTTTACCAAGAGGAACCTTCCCTCTGGGTCAGCATGTTCAGAAATTTTCACGAATTTATGGTTTTTGGAGATTAAGATGGCGACTCCCTTGGTTTTGTTGTTTGCATTCGCCAGAAAGAACTGTGGGAAGTGTGGGTGAAGAAACTTAGGGCTATACCTGGACGGGAAATGTGTTTCTTGCAGCATAAGAATGTCTAGCTTGAGGTGTTTATAATAGTCTAGGACCTTTCTCCTTTTAACCGGGGAATTGAGTCCCTGAACATTGTGTGATGCTATGTGTAGTTGAGTCATGGTGCTTTCAGCCATGGAGCAGAAGGAAAAAGATGCAACGTAAACAGCCCTCACTTACCCTGAGATGCGTTGAAACTTTGGCAAAGGCATGAGGATCATTGTGCCTTGTCGGAGGGTTACGGGTAGGTACTTCCTCGAGAATGTGAATTGTATCTGAAAAACAGAATGCAGTTATATGCAATGTTGTGATCAGGAGGGAGGGAGGGAAGAACAGAAAAGGATAGAAAAGGTCTCCTAGAAAAGAAAGAAAGGATACGGGGGAGGAGAAACCCCACGTATCCTTCTGAAGAGAATCCAAAAATGTCTGGCCCATCCAGGCTCAGACAACCTAACCCCCAGAAACTGATGGGTGTCTAAGGGTTAGATAGGTGCGCAAGTGGTCCGTCACAAAACCGGACGCCCTCTAAAGAACATGAACTTCAAATGTAAATAATATCCTCACTTAAGCATATCATAGTATCTAGTAGCCCAACTGGCTATAGACCCTTCGCCTCCCCTGCTAGCACCTTTCCCTCCCTCCTCACTCCCCAGTCCTCTCCCTAACACAGCAGAGCGTCCATTGGGGGAGATATTCAGGTTTCCCCTTAATGAGTGTTCAAAGTACTCTCAGGTGCAGTGTGGGGGGGGGGGGGAAACTTCCGTCCTTGTGAGAGGTAGATGCTTTGTGAACAACGTACACTGCGGTAAACGAGGTCAGTGGAAAAAATAAACAAAAAACTGAAAAATACGGGAACCGAAGAGTTAGTAACAGGTGCCCGGGTGACCAGCGTGCTCTAGGAATTAGGCACGAGGGACCCCCACCGGTGGGGGAATCATTCCTCTGGTCCCTGCTTCACACCCGGGATGTGTTAGGCAATATCAAGGTCACCACCGGCTTCAAGATGGGTTGTTGTCTTTGGCCTTCTTAGCTTTTCCTGTGGACCATAAAGGAGATTGGGGGCTGGGGGGGGTCTGTCTTTTGTTGGAGATGGCTCCGGCATTGGTTGTGTCCATAGCAGCTTCCTGGGAGATGATTTTCAGGTGTAAGAGGAGCTTTTCTCCTTCTGGGAGGGATGAGAAAGCAAATTGTTTTCCCTTAACAGAAAATTTAACCGCGAACGGGAAGGCCCACCTGTACTTTATATCTCTTTGGGTGAGAGCGAGAAGTAGGGGTTTCAATGATCTCCTCCTCTGGATCGTGTAGGGCGAGAGATCCGCAAAAATCTGCACCTGGTGACCCATGCACATGACTGTGTGAGCGGTTCTGGCCTGTCTCATCACTTCCTCCTTCACTGTGTAGTGATGGGGTTTGGCAATAACATCTCTTGGGCTACCATCTTTTCTGGGGGGCCCCAGGGCTCTGTGGGCCCTGTCCAGCTCCAGGCGGTGAGATGGGATGGAGGGGATCAGCTGTTTAATTAGGTCTTGCACTGCTTCAGGTATATTTTGAATCGTTTCAGGTAAGCCACGGATTCTGATATTGTATCGTCTGGACCTATTCTCGAGTTCGTCAATACGTGCCATGGCTATGTCGAGTTGGTCTTGCACGGTACATATGTGCTGGGAGTTTTGGTTAGTGATAGCTATAGTTTCTTCAACTTTGTGTTCGATCGTGTCGATCCGGGCTCCTAGATTGATAAAATCAGTCTTGAGATCTCCTGTGATTTTAGCTGCCGTTTGTGATAATCCCTTATCCAGTAGATCAGAGAATCTGAGGAAGAGGGCATCCATTTGAAGGGCCTGATCATTGGCCTGGTAGTCCTGAGGAGAGTATCCTGTGTGCCCTGTGTGGGAATTATTGGGGGACATAGAGAAGTCCTTCAGAGGGCGGTCTATGGGGGATTCAGTGGAGGCTGGTGAGGGGGTGAGGATAGGTGGGTATCCCGTTTGCCTTCCTGGTGTGAGGTGCAGGGGGTAGTGGGACTGCTCTGACCTGTAGTCCGCCTGACTGGAGAAGCTGTTATCCTGTGTCTGTGGCTTTGCCTGTGTTGCGGCGGCCATCTTGGATGTCCCGGCCGTTTCTGCTTCTAGCAATTGTGGCCACAGGCTGCGTTTAACCTGTGCCCCTGTCATATGGGGGTGTAGCCGGGTCCCTGATTAGTATCTCCCCTTGTTTTGGGGGCTGTCAGTGCGCCGAGGAAAGCGTGATGGGCGCCGTCGTTCTGTGAGGGAGCGGAGCTCTAGGCAATCGCGGCCATTTTGCGAGCTCCGCACATGCGCACTCCATTATAAATTTTAAATTTTAAACATGTCCAGACCTATGTCCGACAAGTGAACTAAATCCTTCCTAATTAACCCAGGTACGAAACCTTTAAGCTCCAAGTGGCAGAATGACACACCGCCCGAGGACACTAAAAAATTATGTATAGTCCTATTCAGCCGTCTCCGAATTCTATCCACATAAAATAAATTCTCTGAAGGGGACCAAAGGGGTCTAGGACTCATTTCAGAGAAGGCCAAATTGGTGCTTGGGAACAAAAGTTTAATGGAATAAATATCCCGCTTCATTTCAAAAAGGAGCTCCCATGTTCTAACTTTACCAATGTCGTTTGCTCCAATGTGAAGAACTAGAACCTGAGGAGAGGGCCAAACTGTGGATAAGTGAATTAAGTGGTCTTTAAGCTTACGCCATCTTAGGCCCCTAACACCAGACCATAACACCGTAAAGTCATTGCTATCCAAACCTAAATTGTTTGTATAAATCCTGGATGCAGCCTGTTTTTCAGCCTAGAAAACGTAGGAATGACCTACTATCCAGATTGTGCATGTAGATGAATCTGAAAAATAGAAAATCAAACAATTAACAACTCAGGGTGGACATAAATGTTATATCTACTACTAGCCCACCTACCAACCCTTTTTTGACCTTCGGGAGAGAATTCCAACAAATTGGCTGTGGTGGCGGCCCCAATCCTAAATGAATGCGATGAGAATCTGAGACCTGAGAGGTTAAGGCTCTTAAGGCATGAGGACAGCACAGCAGAAAACTGGTATCGGGTCAAAGGAGACAAGTCCTGGTGGATAAAAAAGGAACTATCAGAGGAGGGCCTGACTGACATATAACTGGCAGTATGGGACACCAGACAAACCAACGGATTGGGAGATTTACCCAGAGATATCCACTGACCTTGCCTAAACCAAAAGTTTTTGACTGGCAGATAAACAAATGTAGGCAATCCAATCCCATAGATACATGAGAAAACAGCAGGAAGGATTAAGATGATTTGTTTTGAGCTGTAAGTTCTTCAACTCTAAGGGCACCAAAAAAGGTAACAGAAAAGGCTGCCCTGAAAAGCAAGAGTTCAAATTCAGTAAAACAAATGTCTTCCAATATCGAGAGCAGCTTGATTAATAAATTAACTGAAATGGGATGGGACGTCTGGAATCCTGAGTAGGGCGTGAATTCTTGAATCCCTTAAGGACCTGGCTAACCTGAAAGAAGGAGGACAAGGTATGCCTGCAAATTTTAGAAAAAATGAAACACCAGCCAACACCTTGCTAATGGAGGCAGGACTAAGGCCAGACTGAATTAGAAAAGACACAAAAGCTAAGGAGACATATGCGTTTACCTCCAAGACATCTATAAGCCTGCTAGAGCAAAAAGAACACCATTTGGACCAGGCCAGACTATATTCCAGCCATGTCCTATGTGTTACCGAGTTCTGAAGATGAGCAGAGATCAGTCCCAGATCAAGCCCCAGAGGAAATCCGGGCAAGGGGTTCCACACTGATCTGCCCATGGAGCCAATTCCCAGAATCTCTGGAACTGTAAACGAGATAAAGCATCAGCTATGTTATTATCAGTCCCAGGTATATGTCGGGCTTTAACCAGATATTGAATCTCATGCAGTGCATCACTAAAAAACGTAAAAGTATGATAACTAGCTCTGATCTAGATGATAGCATATTGATAGCAAAGAGTACACCTTTGTTATCCGTATTTACAATAATCCTCACGATTCATAAACTGCTCTTTCCAGATCACAATCAAAACTATAACCGGAAACAACTCAAGGAGGACTATGTTGTGCAAAATGTCTCGTTGCAACCAACTAGAGTGCCAACTAGAGGCACACCAATGGCCATCCAGAAAAGCTCCAAAACCGGATGAACCCGCTGCGTCTGTAAAGAAATTTAACTGAAAATCGTTTGTAAAGGATTGTTGCAAAACGGTGGACCCATTGAAGTTGCAAAGAAAAGAATCCCAAATTTTCAAATCTTCTTTTACGCTTTTAGAGATGCAAACATGAGAACAAGGGTTCTTAAAACCCCTAATAGCCAAAGCAAAACTTCTAGAAAAAATTCTAGCTATTGGAATAACCCTAGCTGCGAATGCAAACAGACCCAATAGGGATTGGGCCTCTTTTAACAACACTTTGGCTTGGACAAGAATAATGAGATCATTATTTTCATACAATGCAAATTTATCCCCGGGAAATCTGAACTCCATCAAAGATGAGTCGATAGTGATCCCCAAAAATTCTATAGTGGATCCAGGGAAAACTGTCTTTTCATGAGCAATGGGAATACCGAAGGAATCACAATGATTATGAAAAAATGTGTTCAGCGACTCCAGACAAAGGGGGGAGTCTGCTGGGCCCACAAATAAAAAATTGTCTAAATAATGTAGAATACCCCCATGAATGTAGAATACCCCCCAAAAATTTGAGTAGACCTCAAAATAAAAACACGATAACGAGAAACCCATGGACATACATTTATCAAAATAAAATTGGTCCTGAAATTGGAAACCCAGGGAATTGAATCCTTGTGGATGCACAGGCAGCAGGCGAAAGGCAGATTTGATGTCTGCTTTTGCTAACAGTGCACCTTGCCCAAAACGCCATAAAAGCACAAGTGCATCATCAAATGAAGAGTATGAAACAGGAGCTATAACCTCAGAAACTTCATCGTTAAGTGAAGCGTGCTCTGGATATGACAAATGGTGAATGAGCCTGAAACTACCCTGTTCTCTTTTGGGAACAATGCCCAAGGGGGAGAGTCAGAAGTTTTTAAAAGGTGGGCAAGGAAAAGAACCAGCTACTCTTCCTTCTGCAACTTCCTTAGAGATTTTTTCTTGTACAATTTCAGGATGATTCATAGAAGAGCGTACATTTTTAACCAAAATGCATCCCGTCCCGGCGAAGGAGGGAACCAAGAAACCGTCCTTGAAACCATCAGTTAGCAGTAGTGCCATTGTGCGATCTGGGTAATGATCTAACCATGGAAGCATTCTTGGCAAGCTCACCGGCATCCTGGCCTTTTCCACCAACATCGCAGGGAAAGGATGGGAGAGAAGCTGCTGATGATTTCTGAAAACATCTACTAGCAGAATGGTTTCCATTGCAGTAAGAGCACTCATGCCTATACCTACAGTTTGATAAGAATTTGCATTGCCCCTCGTTAAAGGCAAAACAGAAGCCTTTACCAAAGGCATTCTGCGGGCTAACCACCGTTCGAGGTGTGAATTGCGGCTTCTGTGGTAGCATGAGATTCAACCATAAACCCACATCCTTGCATCCCCATTGAAAGGCAGGGTGAACTGCTAATTTCTGCCTGAAATTCTCATCATAGGTAAACCAGGCTGTAAGGCCAAAATGACGGAAGGCTTCAGAAACTATATCTACATGCTGAAAAAGGCCTGAACATTTCTCAGGAAATTGTTCTCCCAACACAGCTGCATAAATGCAGAAAGCCTGCAGCCAATTCTGAAAGGTTTTGGGGACAGCCCTCTGTCTATCTTCTTCTGTGCGGTCTTCTGACTTCCTGTCATATTTAGCTAGAAATTCTTTGGAAGCTGACAATAATGACAGCAGATCAATAAACTCACCCCCCCAAATTATTTCTTTGACAGAGTTGGCTAAGTGGAAACCTAGCGGTGATATTTCACATGGCATAGGCACCTTAAAGGAGGACTCCGCAACTATAGAGTGAGCAAAGCGATCAGAAGGAATAACAGATTTGCGAACCTGAACCGGCTTGCGAGCCATGATACCTGTGCTATTTTTAAAATTCTCACCCAGGGGGTTCTCTGTTAAATTATGCCAACTTGGACTTATATTATAAATTTCATTATGTTGAAAAGGAGTGTCATACTGCTGTAAAAAAGCACCATGTAACTGCGCCCCTTTTAAATCATTACTGGTATTATAGAAAACAGAAAATTGCGCTAATAAATAACACAAAGTGCATAAAGTGAAAACAGTATTATATCCAAATGGACAAAATTGTAAACAAACTCAAAAGTGCGGTGGCATCCAAAAATTAACCACTCATACAACTTAAAAAGGCCAAAACTAAGTGAACTGAATAATGGTCATGAAATAATGGCAATTAAATAAAACCACTCATGTGAAAGAAAGTCCAAGTCCACCTCCAAGAATGGAAGGGGTCACTCCTTACCGGAAAGCCATGATCCCCCACTACAGAGGATCATGAATAGCAAAGTAGCTAAGACTGGCAACCGGAACTTGCATCAGTATTGGTATCCACTGATGGTCATCAAATCATCAGGGGTTATGGACCGGCTTGTGGAAAGGGGTACCATAAAATGAAGATGGAACTCACATAGTGTAAAACCATTAAGAACTTTATTAAAAGTTTATAAAAACACACTTACAATGTCATCCAGAAAGAAAAAGCCTTAAGTCCGGTCCGTTGGCCGTGTGGACTCGGACAAACCCGTCCTACTGGAGATCAAACACAGATTGGAGGTGACGTCAGCACGTCGTCCTGCTCCGCCCTACGCATTTCATGACAACATCACGTCTTCCAGGGGCACTGGCTGCTGGCGCGGACTGCGCATGCTCGCTTCTGGCTCCTCCATCTTTTTCTGGGCTGACGACCTGGGCGGAGCCTCGGAGTGACCGTCCTCCAGGCATTGCAGAAGCCACTCCTTACCTCCAGAACCTTTGGCCTTCTCAATGAGGGGGCGGAGCAGGCTCTCCCTCCTCTCAGGTGAGCTGTGCTTCATTCTTCCGAGTCCCGGTCCGGTTCCACAGGGTCTGTTTGTAACGGCCGGACTGCCCCTTTTATCTCCTCCAGAAACGCAGGCTTTGCAAACCGCCAAATTCTTTCAATCAGCTGCTTGTTGCTGCGCAGGAGAAGCTGTAGCTGTAACCAATGGCAATCCTGCAAAAAACATAAGGAAACATGCATTCCCCTTTGAGCTCTCCCATGTGGGTCCTGCATATTGTATGGACCTGTCAATCTCTGATATACAGTATTGTATAGCATCTGCAATTAATCACAAATATATGAGATCAACTTTGTATAACCAGTAATTAGGTATGGGCTCAAGGTTTGGTTGGAATACAATGTTGATACCATATAAAAAATGTACCGCATAAACATCAACTGTGAAAGCCCACAAAGGGTGTTCGTAAATGGTATCACCATCAGTACAATAAATGACTCGTAAGTCTCTCAACATAAAATGGATAGATGAAGTCCATCAAGTAAACAATATATAATTAGAAAATGTCCCACTGGTTGAAGATGGATAGGTATAGAAAGCAGCTGATGTTCAAACATAGGCAGATAGTTACATCCTCAAGGAGAACACATCAATCAGCTGTATAAATCTTGATAAAGGTAGTGTGTATAAAACTCTTACCAGATATACTGGACTCCCTTCTCAGTGACAGGGAATCACATAGGCAGGGTGCCACTCAGGGCATTGGAAAGGATGTCCCGACTCTCAGAATCCTCCAGGCAGGACTCTCCGTGGATCTCCAGGGGCCACCCGGTAGGTCCTCGCCCTGGATAACCAAGGCACGGATCAGAGGAAACAGGACATCTCCCATAGGACTGTAGTGAAAGCTGGATGCTCATTCAGATGGTATGTGGAGAAAGAATAAAAAGCCTCCACATAGTGTAGATGAAAAAAATTATGTTTTTTTATTTCTAAAAAGCCTGATTACAATAAAAAATGTGATCACAAATATAAAAACAAAATGGGCAACAAGGAGGCTGCTAGAGGCGACTGACGCGTTTCGACCCATAGGTCTTCTACTGGGGCATGAAACATCCACTCCAGGTTGCCTTATATTTATAAATAAAATGATTAGTACAGACCAATTACATCAAATGACAATCCAACTTTCTCATTGGTTGAATGAGGTCACCTGATCGCACCTGGCTAAGCATAGTTCAAAAGTACTCATCCAATTTCCATTGGCTGTGCACCGTCAGAAGGTTCAGTGTTGCCTGACAGACATCTATCTGAACCAATCCTCACAATAAGTGCAATGCACTGGCAGGCCGCGGCCATACACGATAGGTGGATTGGGGCTGAGAGCATCACACTGAGATCCTCATTGCTGACACTTCAAAGGGGGCCTGAGACCGCAGAGATGCCCAAAGCCAATCCAAGCTAACGTATTGACAGACAGGTGGGTCTGATGGCCAATAAGCAATGAAGCCGGAAGTCTCGTCAGAACCGACATCCCTCCACGTGTCAAACAAAGGGAAATGACGTCGGGTTCAAACGCGCGCCCGACGTCTATCCCTCGTCTTTTTAGGACTACCGCGCGCCGCAACGACAGAGTCTCGATTATAATTACCTTACTCCGATTCATGTTAATAATAGGTTCAGTCCTCTTAGGGACAATGCCCCCTATGAAAGTTATGGTGAGACATATCCTCAGTACGAGAGGGAGGATGATTATTATCACCGATCTCCTTACAAGTACAATCAAAGTAGGCCGGGCCCTAGTCAACCTTTGGATTTTCAGAGAGCCACAGAAAACCATCCGGGACACTCAGAAAGAAAGGAGGGACCAGAGGGGGGAGGAGGGTCCAAAGCCAAAAGAAAAAGAACTTAAGAGGAACAGGCATTTTCAATTTGAGTTCAGCTATATTGACAGAAGCTGAGAAATCAATTTTGGATAGAGGACTCAAATTTGTCCCCCCCAAACCTCTCAATACATTTTCAACATTTTTGATATGCTTAAATTTACGCGCAAACTTAGTATCCAGAGACATTTCCTAACTAAGCCTACCCCCCCCCCCCTTCCACTCATCAGGCCATTTTGTCAGGAACCATTCCTTCCCAGTTGCCTCCCAATAATGGAATCCCTCTCCCTACCGACAGAGTTCCCTCTGACCCTCACGTGGTCCATTCGGGACTGTCGAACCCATCCTTATTTAATCCTCCAGGCACTCTAGCACCATCTATCCGGGTCTTCAAGAGTTTGGTCTTAGAAGACTTAGATAAATTAACAGAACGGAAGAAACGTATGTATGTCAAATCTGACATTAAGATAGGCCTCAAATCACTATGTGAAAATAAGAACCTTATCATCCGTCCCGCGGATAAAGGTGGAGGCATTGTCATTTTAGACAAGGCGGACTATCTTAAAGAAATGAACAGGATTCTTAATGATTCTGACACCTACAACCTTATTCCCAAAGATCCTACACCAACCTTTAAAAGGGCCTTGGTTGAACTGATTGAAGAAGGTTTCTCCCTAGGGATTTTTAACAAAAAAGAAAAATGTTTTCTAGTCCCTCAGGTTCCACGTATTCCCACCATATATTATCTTCCCAAAGTCCACAAGGACCCCATCAATCCCCCGGGCTGACCCATCGTCAGCGGGATTGATTCAGTCACGGTGAGGATCGGGAAATACGTTGATTTTTACCTGCAGCCTTTGGTCCACACTACCCCCTCTTATTTAAAAGATACTAGAGATACAATTAAGTTGTTGGAGCCTGTTCAAATCAAAGAGGCAATGCTTTTAGTTACAGCTGATGTGGCAGCATTATATACATGCATACCACATGATTTAGGTTTTGAGGCCGTTGAGATCCACCTTTCCAGAGATAGAAGACTTCCTTCATTACAACGCAATTTCATCATGCAGTTGTTAAAATTCGCTACCAGGCATAACTATTTCTGGTTTCAGGACCAGTTTTTCCTGCAGAAAAGGGGCGTTGCTATGGGGGCTAAATTTGCCCCCATCCTCGCTAACCTTTTCATGGCCCAGTGGGAGGAGGATGTGGTCTATGCCGCCTGGAGACCCGAATTGGTTCTCTGGGCTAGGTACATAGACGACATCCTCCTCCTTTGGGATGGTGATCGAGCATCCCTTGATGGCTTTATGAATGTCCTCAATGCTAGTAATAGGGGGATATCGTTGAGTTATGAAGCCAGCACAACCAGGGTGCATTTTTTGGATTTAGAAATTTTTGTTGTACAACAACACCTTGAGTTCCGTACTTATTTCAAACCCACCGACCGGAATGGGTACATTCCGGTTGACAGTTATCATCGAGAACAATGGCTTAGGTCAGTGCCCCGTAGCTAATTTTCGAGACTACGGCGTAACTGTACCAGAACTTCGGACTTTTTATCACAGTCCCATGTTCTTAGAAGCAGATTCCTTGATAAGGGTTACGACCCTGACATTCTAGATGGGGAAATCAATAGGGCATTACTCACTGAAAGAAATTCCACTTTGGTAAAGTGTCCTAAAACCAATGCTGAATCCAAAGTAAAGTGGTCCTTTTTTACCACCCATTCCATTCAATCTAAACAGATTAAAGCTATTGTAAAAAGCATTGGGGAATACTCCTGAATGATAGACTGTTAGGCTCTGTTTTACCGGAACAAGCAGCTGTGGTTTTCAGGGGGGCTCAGTCCATCCAGGGGCAAATTGCCCTAAATATAATAGACACCCCCAAGAAGGTGTCCTTTTTTCAGGAGTGCAAGGGTTATTACCCTTGCCGCAAGTGCAAGGTGTGCCTCCATAATATTGGAGGAAGACGCAAGAGTGTTACCTTTCAGTCTACTGTCACGTCCCGTATATACCGATTGAAGTACTTCACCACATGTTCCTCACAGTACATTGTCTATTTGCTGACTTGTCCCTGCCACAGGCAGTATGTGGGTCGCACGATTAGAACTTTTTCTGTTCGTGTTAACGAACACGTGGCTGTGATTAAGAAGGGTAGGGACAAGCATACAGTACCACGCCATTACTTAGAGTGTTACAATAAGGACCCCATGGGAACCCTGTTTCAGGTTATTGATAGGTTTGTCCCGCACTGGAGGGGGGAGTCACGTTTACGAGGCGTTTCACGCCTCGAGATGTACTGGATTTACGAGTTGAGGTCCTACTTCCCATTTGGATTGAACGTGGAGTGGGACCTCAACTCGCTCATCAATCGATCCTGAATATTGCTTAATTTGTCCTATCTTCTTCACTATTCCAATTCTCACCATTAGGTCTTAATTGACGGATATACACTGATTATTATTTAGGGTGTATAGGATTGACTTATTTATATACACCTATATTTATATTAGATTGGTATAGGTGTATGTGCTTTCATGGAGGTCCATTGGGAGTGATTCCCTTTTGGGATTCTCTGTTAGCACTTATACTGCCACTTTTTCTTTTCACACATTTTTACTTCTTTCATTTATAACTTCAGTTGTATACATATCACAGAAGGTCATTTCTGAGATCCCAACATTTTCTCTTCACTTGGTGTTCACATAAGGTTATTTATGTAATTAGAAATTATGTGGGTTTTCCAACATGAACATTGAAATATCTTCATGTCCAGTAAATTGATTTCATGCTTCTGGGAGTCAATCTGCCCTTTTAGGGGACTCCAACTGACAAGCTGGGACTCTCAGGTTCCGTTCAAGTGTAGAGCGGCTTTTTGGAGTCACACGACCCCTTTCGGTACCTAATTTGAGTTCCGGTTCGGATCGGTTGGCTCCAATGTTTAGGTTTAAGTCCGCATGCGCAGGTTAATGCTCCCTATGTACCCTGCATGTTATGAAACTTTCCCCCTTTTGGTCCAGCGGGACCACCGTAGAAACATGGGGTGAGTGCCGGATGTGATTTCATGTTCGGCCGCTTCTGCGCAGGTCTCCCCCTTGTTTGTTCCTACGGTTTTTCCGTACCCAGACCACGTGACGAGGGATAGACGTCGGGCGCGCGGCTGAACCCAACGTCATTTCCCTTTGTTTGACACGTGGAGGGACGGCGGTTCTGACGAGACTTCCGGCTTCATTGCTTATTGGCCGTCAGACCCGCCTGTCTGTCAATACGTTAGCTTGGATTGGCTTTGGGCATCTCTGCGGTCTCAGGCCACCTTTGAAGTGTCAGCAATGAGGATCTCAGTGTGATGCTCTCAGCCCCAATTCACCTATCGTGTACGGCTGCGGCCTGCCAGTGCATTGCACTTATTGTGAGGATTGGTTCAGTTAGATGTCTGTCAGGTAACACTGAACCTTCTGACGGTGCACAGCCAATGGAAATTGGATGAGTACTTTTGAACTATGCTTAGCCAGGTGCGATCAAGTGACCTCATTCAACCAATGAGAAAGTCGGATTGTCATTTGATGTAATTGGTCTGTACTAATCATTTTATTTATAAATATAAGGCAACCTGGAGTGGATGTTTTATGCCCCAGTAGAAGACCTATGGGTCGAAACGCGTCGGTCGCCTCTAGCATCCTCTTTGTTGCCCATTTTGTTTTTATATTTGTGATCACATTTTTATTTGTAATCAGGCTTTTTGGAAATAAAAAAACATCATTTTTTTCATCTACACTATGTGGAGGCTTTTTATTCTTTCTCCACGTACCATCTGAATGAGCATCCAGCTTTCACTACAGTCCTATGGGAGATGTCCTGTTTCCTCTGATCTGTGCCTTGGTTATCCATCGCGAGACCTACCGGGTGGCCCCTGGAGATCCACGGAGAGTCCTGCCTGGAGGATTCTGAGAGTCGTGACATCCTTTCCAATGCCCTGAGTGGCACCCTGCCTATGTGATTCCCTGTCGCTGACAAGGGAGTCCAGTATATCTGGTAAGAGTTTTCTACATACTACCTTTATCAAGATTTATACAGCCGATTGATGTGTTCTCCTTGAGGATGTAACTATCTGCCTATTAGGGATGAGCCGAACACCCCCCGGTTCGGTTCGCACCAGAACCCGCGAACGGACCGAAAGTTCGCACGAACGTTAGAACCCCATTGACGTCTATGGGACTCGAACGTTCGAAATCAAAAGTGCTCATTTTAAAGGCTAATTTGCATGGTATTGTCCGAAAAAGGGTTTGGGGACCCGGGTCCTACCCCAGGGGACATGTATCAATGCAAAAAAAACTTTTAAAAACGGCCGTTTTTTCGGGAGCAGTGATTTTAATGATGCTTAAAGTAAAAAAAAAAAAGTGAAATATTCCTTTAAATATCGTACCTGGGGGGTGTCTATAGTATGCCTGTAAAGTGACGCATGTTTCCCATGTTTAGAACAGTCCCTGCACCAAATGTCATTTTTAAAGGAAAAAATCTCATTTAAAACTGCTTGCGGGTTTAATGTCATGTCGGGTCATGGCAATATGGATGAAAATCAGTGAGACAAACGGCATGGGTACCCCCCCAGTCCATTACCAGGCCCTTTGGGTCCTGTATGGATATTAAGGGGAACCCCGCACCCAAATTAAAATAAGGAAAGGCCCTATATACTCTGAACAGCAGTATACAGGCGGTGCAAACAAGACAGGGACTGTAGGTTTGTTGTTAAGTAGAATCTCTTTGTAATTTTGAACGGGTACATTTTTAACGTGTTTAGCTCCAGCCAAAAAATCTTTTTTAAGCTTTTTGGAAAACATAGGGAAGGGTTATCACCCCTGTGACATTTGTTTTGCTGTCTTTCCTCCTCTTCAGAAGATTTCACCTCACTTTTTTGTCCCAATGAAAAATGTTTTTTGAAAATTTGGGTTTTTTTGTGGAACAAGGATTGGAAAGCATCAGTGGAAAGGAGAAATTGTTTTCCCATATTAACTCTTACAGGAGAGAATTTCCCTTCCTAGGGGTAGATTTCATCTCACTTCCTGTTGTCTCCTTCCGTTTGCAAGTAGGAGTCGTTTGTAAGTTAGATGTTTGAAAGTAGGGTCCTGCCCTATATACTCAGCAGAAATTTGGGCCTTAGGTGTTGCTGTGGCCACAACACTGTAAGCCCTCACAGGGCCCTGCTGTGAAATATTAGATCAAGAATTGTAATTACATGCCCCTGTTGAACAGGAGCTGAAAAATTAGGCCTTAGGCACTGGTGCTGGTGCCACAACACTGCAACCCCTCACAGACACTCTAGTTGGAACGCAGGAACGAGCCCTGCTGCAAAGTATTGCATCAAAAATTGTAATTACACGCCCCTGTTAGACAGGGGCAGAAAAATTGGGCCTTAGGCACTGGTGCTGGTGCCACAACACTGCAACCCCTCACAGACACTCTAGTTGGAACGCAGGAACGAGCCCTGCTGCAGAGTATTACATCAAAAATTGTAATTACACGCCCCTGTTAAACAGGGGCTGAAAAATTGTGCCTTAGGCACTGGTGGTGGCGCCCAGAACCAAAAATGTTCTTACAAGCTATCAGCGTGATGATTGAGGAGGAAGAGGATAATTACTCAGGGATAGTCACTCAGCATCAGCATAGGCAGTCTTTGAAGGGATCTGAGATTTCAAAAAAAATTATTCGGTTACATCAGCATCAGGTGCTTGGTAGCTGGTGGTGATCCAAGACTGATTCATTCTTATGAAGGTCAGCCGATCGACCGAGTCGGTGGACAGACGCACCCTGTGATCGGTTACCACGCCTCAAGCAGCACTGAATGTGCGTTCCGAAAGAACGCTGGATGCAGGACAGGCCAGTAGCTCAATTGCATACTGTGCAAGCTCTGGCCAGTGATCCATCCTCAAGACCCAGTAACCCAGAGGATTTTCGGTGGGAAAGGTGTCCAAGTCTGATCTTGGCCCTAGGTATTCCTGCACCATGTAAAACAGACGCTGGCGATGGTTGCTGGAACCGATCATACCTTGGGGCTGCAGGCCAAAAAATTGTCTGAACGCATCGGTCAGACGGCCACCTTCTCCACCGCTCCTTCTTTGACTGACCGAAGCCTCAGCAACACGTTGTCCAGAAACAGGAGTTTGTAACCTCCCAGTCTCTGGGAACGCGTTGCACAGACCTTTCTGCAAGGCCTCCCGAAGATGTTTCATCCTCTGCTCCCTCTGCGATGGCAAGATAAGGTCCGCAACCTTACCCTTGTAACATGGATCAAGGAGGGTTGCCAGCCAGTATTGGTCCTTCTCCTTGATACCACGAATACGAGGATCCTTACGCAGGCTTTGCAGGATCAGGGAGGCCATGCAGCGTAGGTTTGCTGAGGCATTCGGTCCGGAGTCCTCTGGGTCACTAAGGACAACAACGTCCGCAGCCACCTCCTCCCAGCCACGTACAAGTCCATGTGTTCCTTGGGACTGATCCCTTAAAGACTGCTGATGCTGAGTGCCAGGCTCCACCTCCATACTGACACAATCTTCCTCCTCCTCCTCCTCCTCCTCGTCCTCTTCCTGTGTGATCGGCGGGCACGCAGGAACACTGTCTGGATAAAGGGGGCCTTGAGAGCTAAGGAAGTCCTCCTCTTCCTGCCTCTGTTCTGCCTCAAGTGCCCTGTCCATTATTCCACGCAGCGTGTGCTCCAACAGGTGGACAAGGGGGACAGTGTCACTGATGCATGCACTGTCAGTGCTCACCATCCTCGTGGCCTCCTCGAATGGTGACAGGACAGTGCATGCATCCCTGATCATGGCCCACTGGCGTGGGGAAAAAAAACCAAGGTCCCCTGACCCTGTCCTGGTGCCATAGTCGCACAGGTACTCATTGATGGCCCTCTGCTGCGTGTGCAGCCGCTGCAGCATGGCCAACGTTGAGTTCCACCTGGTGGGCATGTCACAGATTAGGCGGTTCTTGGGCAGGTTAAACTCCTTTTGGAGGTCCGTCAGCCGAGCACTGGCATTATATGACCGGCGGAAATGCACACAGACTTTCCTGGCCTGCCTCAGGACATCCTGTAAGCCCGGGTACCTGCCCAAGAACCGCTGCACCACCAAGTTAAGGACGTGAGCCAAACAGGGCACATGGGTCAGTTGTCCCTGTCGGAGGGCAGAGAGGAGGTTGGTGCCATTGTCGCAAACCACCATTCCTGCCTTAAGTTGGCGTGGCGTCAACCACCTCTGAACCTGCCCCTGCAGAGCTGACAGAACCTCTGCCCCAGTGTGGCTCCTGTCCCCCAAGCACACCAGCTCAAGCACCGCATGGCATCTTTTGGCCTGCGTACTTGCGTAGCCCCTTGAACGCCTACGGAGCACCGCTGGTTCCGAGGAAGAGGCCATGGAGGAAGAAGAAGAGGAGGGGGTGGAGGAGAGAGGTGTGTCACAATCAGCATTTTGGAGGCGTGGTGGCGGAACAACCTCCAACACTACTGCACCTTGTCCTGCATCCTTCCCAGCTGCCAGCAGAGTCACCCAATGCGCCGTGAAACTTAGGTAACGTCCCTGTCCATGCCTGCTGGACCATGAGTCAGCGGTAATATGCACCTTACCGCTGACCGCCCTGTCCAGCGAGGCATGGACATTGCCTTCCACATGCCGGTAGAGAGCCGGAATCGCCTTCCGTGAGAAAAAGTGGCGTTTGGGTACCTGCCACTGAGGAACCGCACATTCCACAAACTCATGGAAGGGGGCAGAGTCTACCAACTGAAAAGGCAGCAGTTGAAGTGCTAGCAATTTTGCCAAGCTAGCATTCAACCGCTGGGCATGTGGATGGCTGGGAGCAAACTTCTTTCGGCGGTGCAGCAGCTGGGGCAGGGAAATTTGCCTGGTACAATCTGACGTCGGTGTACCAAAAGCAGATTGCCCACAAGTACTTGGCTGTGACACACCTAATTCTACACCTTCATTCCTCTCACTGCAGGTCTCAGAGAGGACTGAAGGTCTAGTGGGGTTGGAAATCTCAGCTGATGAGGAGCAAGGAGAGATCCTCTTTGTTCTTTGTTGCGGGTCTTTTAGATATGCTTGCCAACGAACTGCATGGCAGGTCAACATATGTCTGGTCAAGCATGTGGTACCCAAGCGGGAGATGTTTTGGCCACGCGAGATACGCTTGAGACATATGTTGCAAATAGCAGCGGTGCGATCTGATGCACTCGTCTCAAAAAAGGCCCACACCAAAGAACTTTTTGAATAATGCGCAGAGACTGCAGCGCCCTGCACATGTGGAGCTTTGGGGTGTGATGCAGTCAATGTGCTGCCCTTAGGCTGGCCCCTGGAGGGCATCCTGCCTCGTTGGTGATGTGCCGCCTCCTCCTCCTCCTCTCTCCTATCAGGCACCCACGTTGAGTCAGTGACCTCATCATCCCCTCCCTCCTCATCACTGGAGCAAACCTGGCAGTATGCTGCAGCAGGGGGAGCATGACTGCCAGATTGCTGTCCTTCTTGGGCACCCCTTCTGTCCGTGCTCATGTTACTGCCTTCATCGAGCTCAGTATCATCATCAGAGCCTTCCAAACGCTGGGCATCCTCCTGGAGCATTTACCCAACACTGTGGTCAAACAGTTCGAGGGAATCCTCAGGAGGACATGGTGGAGCTAGGGAAGGAGTCACTGATGACATTGAGCTGAGGGAAGAGGCCGCTGCTTTGCCAGACAAAGCACCCTGGGCATGGGTGAGAGAGGATGAGGAGGATGAGGACGGCTTGGTCATCCACTCGACCAAGTCTTCCGCATGTTGCGGCTCAACACGGCCAGCTGCCGAAAAAAAGGCCAAGCGTGTCCCATGGCCACGTGCTGATGAGGATGCACCGTCTCCACGACCAGCACTAGACACAGAGCCTGCTTGCCCTCTCTTATTGGCTTGTGACTGTCTGCCTCTCCTTCTTGGCCTTCCAGACATACTAATGGCCTGTAGCTGCACTAAGCTGGGATAGAACACCTGTAATTTTCTTCAGGTAGCTTTATATACTGTAACCAGACAAGCCTGCCTGTCAGTAGGAAGATAACAGGAACGGATCTAGCTGAACACTGTGAGCAGGACGCACTGCACTAAATGTAAATAGCAGGAACGGATCTAGCTGAACACTGTGAGCAGGACGCACTGCACTAAATGTAAATAGCAGGAACGGATCTAGCTGAACACTGTGAGCAGGACGCACTGACTGCACTAAATGTAAATAGCAGGAACAGATCTAGCTGAACACTGTGAGCAGGACGCACTGCACTAAATGTAAATAGCAGGAACGGATCTAGCTGAACACTGTGAGCAGGACGCACTGACTGCACTAAATGTAAATAGCAGGAACAGATCTAGCTGAACACTGTGAGCAGGACGCACTGACTGCACTAAATGTAAATAGCAGGAACGGATCTAGCTGAACACTGTGAGCAGGACGCACTGCACTAAATGTAAATAGCAGGAACGGATCTAGCTGAACACTGTGAGCAGGACGCACTGACTGCACTAAATGTAAATAGCAGGAACAGATCTAGCTGAACACTGTGAGCAGGACGCACTGACTGCACTAAATGTAAATAGCAGGAACGGATCTAGCTGAACACTGTGAGCAGGACGCACTGCACTAAATGTAAATAGCAGGAACGGATCTAGCTGAACACTGTGAGCAGGACGCACTGCACTAAATGTAAATAGCAGGAACGGATCTAGCTGAACACTGTGAGCAGGACGCACTGACTGCACTAAATGTAAATAGCAGGAACAGATCTAGCTGAACACTGTGAGCAGGACGCACTGCACTAAATGTAAATAGCAGGAACGGATCTAGCTGAACACTGTGAGCAGGACGCACTGACTGCACTAAATGTAAATAGCAGGAACGGATCTAGCTGAACACTGTGAGCAGGACGCACTGCACTAAATGTAAATAGCAGGAACGGATCTAGCTGAACACTGTGAGCAGGACGCACTGCACTAAATGTAAATAGCAGGAACGGATCTAGCTGAACACTGTGAGCAGGACGCACTGACTGCACTAAATGTAAATAGCAGGAACGGATCTAGCTGAACACTGTGAGCAGGACGCACTGCACTAAATGTAAATAGCAGGAACAGATCTAGCTGAACACTGTGAGCAGGACGCACTGCACTAAATGTAAATAGCAGGAACGGATCTAGCTGAACACTGTGAGCAGGACGCACTGACTGCACTAAATGTAAATAGCAGGAACAGATCTAGCTGAACACTGTGAGCAGGACGCACTGCACTAAATGTAAATAGCAGGAACGGATCTAGCTGAACACTGTGAGCAGGACGCACTGACTGCACTAAATGTAAATAGCAGGAACGGATCTAGCTGAACACTGTGAGCAGGACGCACTGCACTAAATGTAAATAGCAGGAACAGATCTAGCCTAATCTATCTAACTCAAATCAAATGACACTGTCTGTCTCTCTCTCTATCAGCACACCGGAACACACTACACAGGGCCGCCGTGCAGGCGGCCTTATATAGTGTGGGGCGTGTACTAAATCCCCTGAGCCATAATTGGCCAAAGCCACCCTGGCTTTGGCCAATTACAGCTCTCTCTACTGACGGCGCTGTGATTGGCCAAGCATGCGGGTCATAGTGCATGCTTGGCCAATCATCAGCCAGCAATGCACTGCAATGCCGCAGTGAATTATGGGCCGTGACGCGCCACACGAATTTGGCGCGAACGGCCCATAACGTTCGCAATTCGACGGACGGTCGAACAGCCGATGTTCGAGTTGAACATGGGTTCGACTCGAACACGAAGCTCATCCCTACTGCCTATGTTTGAACATCAGCTGCTTTCTATACCTATCCATCTTCAACCAGTGGGACATTTTCTAATTATATATTGTTTACTTGATGTACTTCACCTATCCATTTTATGTTGAGAGACTTACGAGTCATTTATTGTACTGATGGTGATACCATTTACGAACACCCTTTGTGGGCTTTCACAGTTGATGTTTATGCGCTACATTTTTTATATGGTATTTTCATTGTTGTTGTCACACTGTATGTAGCTGCTCCTTTTTTCTGCACATTTTTTTGCACATTTTTTTGATAGCGCAGTGTTTATCTACAATATTTGGAATACAATGTTGGACTGTACTTTGGCTGTTGAGGTGTTTGTCACAATGTCAGACTTTTAACTTGTTTTGTGGTAGCTGAACATTCTTTACAGTAGCTGTATTTCTACCACTGATAAATATAATGTATTTGATCATTGGCATCACCCAAGAGATCCTGCCCTTTGAATATTTTGGTGGTGGGGCTTAGGAGTAGGGGTGGGCCGAACGGACCCCTGTTCGATTCACACCAGAACTTTTGAACACTGCGAAAGTTTGGATCCGAATAATGAATCCAAAAAAAAGTCAATGGGACCCAAATGTCAAATATCAAAAGTGCCCATTTTGAAGGTTTATATGCAAGTAATTGGGCATACAATGGTTATAGGGGTCCAGGTCTTGTCCTGGGAGACGTGTATCCATAAAAAAAAGTTTGCGAAAAACGTAATTTTTTAAATGAGCAGTGATTTTTTTTAATTTTTAAAGTGAAAACATAAAAATCAAAAAATGTATTCCAATATAGTGCCTATATAATATATAAGGGTCCCCTTAGTCTAGAATCTGCTGCAGCAATAATTGCATTTGTAAAGCCCAAAAAAATGACATTTTTCCTGAAAGCTTCCTTTATTTTGCCCAGCAACAGCTGGGGAACCAGTGTGTATGATGAGGCCACAATGTAGTGCACTGGGAACAAGATTAGAGATTTTTTGGATACATTCTGGTTTCACTTTGAATTTGGATAGAAGTAACGGGTGCGTAAAAATTGGTCTTTGAGTGTCGGTGGCGCCTTCCCACCGTAACCCTATAGAGGTCATCTTGATGAAAGCAAGAATTAGCCTTGCTGTAAAAAAATTGCAATGATATGCACCTGTCAAACAGGTGCCGAAAAATTACTCTTTGGATGTCCGGGCGTCTTCCCACCATAACCCTATAGAGGTACTCTTGATGAAAGCAAGAATTGGCCTTGCTGTAAAAAATTGCAATGATATGCATCTGTCAAACAGGTGCAGAAAATTTGGTCTTTGGGTGTTAATTGTGCCCATGAATCCTATATCAAAAACATTCTTCCAGGTGAAATAATTGAACACCCTCAAAGCTAGGCAGCCTTGAAGTCCTGCAGAGATTCTACATCCCAAAAAGACTTAATCAGTGACATCGGCATCAGGGGCTTCATAGCTGGTAATCCAGGACCGATTCATTTTCATAAAAGTCAAACAGTCCACGGAGTCTGTGGACAGACGTGTTCTATGATCAGTAACGAAACCTCCTGCAGCGCTGAATGCCCGCTGTGAAAGCAAGCTGGATGCAGGGCAGCCCAACAACTCAATAGCATACTGGGCAAGTTCTGGCCATTGGCCTATTCTCATGACAGAGTAAATCAGTGGATCGTCAGCTGGAAAGCTCTCCATCTCTATTACCCCCGAGGCCATGTAAAGCAGACGCTGCCAATGGGATGTGGAAGCTGATAGCCCTGGGCGGCGAGGACTAAAAAAATTCTGAAATGCCTCACTTAGGCGAATGCCTTCTCCAATGCTCCTCTCTTGACCAACAGAAGACTCAAAACTAAGTTTTCCACGACACTGTAACCTACTGGAGTCAGGAAAAACATTCAATAAAATCCTCTTTAACCACTTGCTTACTGGGCACTTAAACCCCCCTCCAATTCTCAGCTTTCAGCGCTGTCGCGCTTTGAATGACAATTGCATGGTCATACAACACTGTACCCAAATGAAATTTTTATAATTTTTTCCCACAAATAGAGCTTTCTTTTGGTGGTATTTGATCACCTCTGCGTTTTTTATTTTTTGTTAAAAAAATGTAAAAAGAACGAATTAAAAATATATATATATATTTTGTTAAAAAATTTTAAAACAGGTAATTTTTCTCCTTCATTGATGTACGCTCATGAGGCGGCACTGATGGGCACCGATAGATGGCAGTGATGGGTGGCAGTGATGGGCACTGATGGGTGGCAATAATGGGCACTGATCAGTTACACTGATAGGCAGCACTGCTAGGTGGCACTGATTGGCACCACTGGTAGGCATTGTTAGGTGGCACTTGTGGGCATTGATAAATGGCACTCATGGGCATTGATAGGTGGCACTGGTGGGCACTGGCAGGTGGCAATGACCGGTGGCACTGGCAGAAGGTACTGGTGTGCACTCTTCGGGACTGATGTCCCTTGCAGATGAGCTGGCTTTTTTTAAAAATGATTACCAAGCTTTTGTTCATTGGCTGACAGCTGATCACATGGTAAGGGGCCAGGACAGGGCACAGGGGAGGCCGTCATATGATGGCCTCCCAGAAATTCAGATCTGTGCTGTGGCCGTCATTAGGCTATAGTGCGGATGGCAAGTGCCAAAATCCTCCTCCTCATCCTCCTCCCCTCTCTTCTCCTGTGTGTTCTGTGACATAGGAATGATGGTGTCTGGATAAAGTGGGCCTTGAGAGGAAAGGAAGTCTTCCTCTTTCTCCTGCTTCTCTGCCTCCAGTGCTCTGTCTATAATGCCGCACAGAGTCTGCTCCAGCAGAAACACAACAGGGATTGTGTCACTGATGCATGCACTGTCATTGCTCACCATCCTTGGGGCATCCTCAAATGGTGACAATACAGTGCATGCATCCTTAATGATCAGCCATTGGCGTGGGGAAAAAAAGCCGAGGTGGCCTGAGCCTGTCGTCCTGCCATACTGGCACAGGTACAGGTACTGCAGCAGATGGGGCAGAGAAATTTGCTGGCTACAGTCTACAGCTGGTGGTGTGCTGCTGGCAGATGTGCTGCTAGGACCAGGGACACCCTGTGCTATACCGTTATTCCTGTCAGTGGAGGCTGCTGAAAGGTAATGACTTGGTATCGCAGGGGCAGACTGAAGTGGGTAAGGAGGAGGGACAGATTTGTACCCCTTTTGTGTGGCTTTTAGGTGCTCTTGCCAGCGGGCTGAGTGGTTGGACGGTAAATGCCTTGTTAGGCATGTGGTACCCAAATGGTTGGTGTTTTTGCCACGTTTGATGTACTCAAGACACAGTTTGCAGATAACAACCATGCGTTCTGCTGCAGATGTGCTGAAAAAGGCCCAGACAGCTGAGCTTTGGGGAGTGGTCCGGGAGATAACAGCTGCAGAATGTGATGGAATAGGGTGGCTGCTCTCTACTCTTTCTTGACGTTGGCCTCCTTGGGGTTGTGCCGCCTCACCTTCAGTTTCCTCCTCTGCTCTATCTGGCACCCAAGTCGCATCAGTGATCTCATCATTATCATCATCATCATCATCATCTCCATCTCCTCCATCTTCATCATTACCACTGGAAACAGCTTGGCAATACGCTGTGGCTTGGGAAACATGAATGCTAAATTGTTACTGTATTTTAGAACTGTAATGTTTTATTTTTACTATGTTTTATTGTATTTGCTTTACAGGTATGGTATGTCTTACTGTTATACTGTAATGTTACTTTGTTTAATTATTAACCATTATTTGCATAGCAGGTACACCATTCAGCTGCAGCACGGGTTTATTTATTCTGACAGCAACAGCGTTTGCTCCCACAATACGTAAAGCCGTGACTCCAGTGCTGTAGGAGGTGATTTCACCACCGCAGTTAAAAAAAAGAGCATATATGCCGAAGCATAGGGGCAGGGGTGGAGGAGCGATTTGCTCCTAACATTAGGGGCAGTTTGCCCCCATGCTTCGGCATATATTTTTTAGGTACAGATTACGTTAAAAAATCAAGTTGTTTTATTGAGTTAATGTTTTATCGTTTGTGGTGTGAATTATTCCTGCGCTACCGTAATGGAGAGAGAAAAATGAAAATGTATGGACAGCTGAACGCACCAAAAATTGGGGACAAACAGAACCCAAACGAAAAATAGACAGGGGGGGGGGGGGTCTGGGCTAACCAGAAACGCTGCTGTAAGTTATCTACGTAGAGGACTGCTGTAAAAAGTGGTCCAAATCGTTGGGGGAATATAAGTATCAAAAATGTCAACCAAATATCATGCCGATATCCCCATTACGATTTATACATCCATAAGTACAAAATCTAGCAAATGCGTGCAATGAATGAAATAAACAAATGGATAAATCCTGTGCAAATAAATAAATGCATATACCCAATCTAACTAAAATCTGTGTCCTCTTCATGTATATATCGCACTAAAGTAAGCAGTGGCCCCTTACCTAGCGGTGCTAGGTCAACCGCAAAGACGTAACTGCAGGTGGCTGTGGTCTTTACTTGGGGTCCTGGAAAGCGCGGGTTCTGTCCCTGCCTCCACGCCTGGCGGTGCTCGGTAAACCGCAGAAAATTGCAGGTGGCTGTGGTCTTTAATTGGGGTCCTGGACCAGCGCGGGTCCTATCTCCGCCTCCATGCCTCAAATGTGGGTGAACCAATAATAAAGGACAAGGGGGTACTTGATAGTGTAGTATGTTAAAGGATAGAGCTTTATTTGAAAACAGATACAGGTACTCACATTAAAAAGTATCAGACCGGTGCCTATCTCCTACGAGCGGCGAGCTCGTTAGCCTCAGTCAGTATGAAGTGCCCATTCCGTCCCTACGCGTGACGTCACCAATCAAGTGACTTCATCAGGGGATAAAAGAAAAGGCACTTTGCTGTCTTAAATAGTCTAAACCATTGTATCTAATGGGCGGCCATTTTCTTGTAGCCGCGTCCGCCATTAGTCGGAAGACCGTGTGCACGGCCATTTTATCGGTTGGTAAATGGCCACGCACACAGTCTTCATGGTCACGGTCGGCATGATATTTGGTTGACATTTTTGATACTGATATTCCCCCAACGATTTGGACCACTTTTTACAGCAGTCCTCTAAGTAGATAACAGCAGCGTTTCTGGTTAGCGCAGCACCCCCCCGTCAATGTTTTATCGTTACCATTGTTTGCTTTTCAAGTATGCCATTCAGCTGCAGCACTGATTTATTTATCTTGACAGCAACAGCGATTGCTCTCACAATATGAAAATTAGCGACTCCAGCGCTGTCAGAGGTGATTTCACCACCACAGTTAAAAAAATGGTGCATGTTTGCCCATCATTAGAAGTGGGTGGATGAAGGGCGCTATTCTAATGGTGGGCATACCCACTGATCAATCTCTTTTTTTCGTTCAGCCCACAGGCTGCATGAAAAAAATAACATTACAATATATGCCCATCAAGGACCAGCAACGTACTGGTATGTTGCTGGACTTTGAGTGGTTATACCAGAATGATATGTGAAAAAATGCAGCGCATGTGCAAAATAAATAAATAAATGAGGTTGTGAATTGGTGCTGAAAAAATTAACAAGCCAAAGGTGAATTAAACATAATGTCCATGAAAGGGTGTGAATGTCCAACTCCACAGGAGATGAAGGTACTTCAACGGATGGTGGTAATCTGATGATTGTCAGAAGTCACCTTGTATCGTGAACCGACCACTTCGCAGGATGAATCAATAAACAGAAATACAAAAAGGACTCTTACCGGATCCCGTGGACTCCCATGTCAGAGACAGGGAATCGCATGTGCCGTTTGTCAACAATGACGTGGAGTGGAAGGTCTGGGCCATCAAATCCTCTGAATTGCGGTCTGCGTGGATCTCCGAAAACGACCAGATGAGTCCTCACAGGGGATGGCCGACGTGGATTAGGGGAGTCCAGAAAGACCTTTAAGGAGCAGTTGAAGGTACTGGGCCTCATGCAGTGGATGTAAAGACAAAAAAGATATGCCTCCACATAGTGCAGATAAAAGGGGTGTTTTTATTGGTAAAAACAGCCGTATACAAATAAAAATAAGCTATATTCAAGAAACATTGGAAAGTGCTTCTGAACGATAATCTTCTTGGTACAGTTCTTCCTGAATGGGCGGCTGTTATATTTAGGTGAGCACGGTCCATTCAAGGACAGATTGCTCCGAATATAATTGACCCCCCAAAAAAGTATCCTTTTTTCAGGAATGCAAGGGATATTACCCTTGCCGCAGATGCAACGTCTGCCTCCATAACATCGGAGGTAGACAAAAAAGTACCACTTTCAAATCGACGGTCACCTCACAGATTTATCAGATGAAACATTTTACAACCTGTACTACACAATACATTGTCTATCTAGTGACATGTCCCTGTCACAAACAGTATGTCGGTCGTACGATTAGGACTTTTTCTATACGAGTTAATGAACATGTAGCAGGTATTAAAAAAGGCAAAAGTAAACATACGGTACCTCGCCATTACTTGGAATGTCACAACAAAGACCCTACGGGGACTCTATTCCAAGTGATCGACAAATTTGTCCCTCATTGGAGAGGAGAGTCCCGCCTTCGAGGGGTCTCACGCCTTGAGACCTATTGGATATGGGAGTTGAGGTCCTACTTCCCGTTTGGCTTGAACGTGGAGTGGGACCTCAACTCCTTTATTAATCAATCCTGATTGGAGGACAGAGAGAGGGAGGGAGGGGGGAGGAGAGAAGAGAAGAGAGATGAATTTTTTCTTAATTTTTTCTTCTTTTTTCTTTTTTTCTTTTTTCTTTTTTCTTTTTCTTTTTCTTTCTTTTTACATATTTGCTTTACAGTTTTAATTTCAACCTCCACATTATTTACACTTAAGATGGATATATATCCTTGATTTGGCCCTTTAAATCTGACAGACTAGGGTTCATTAGTATGTTTTTTAACATATGGAGATCACATTTGGCATGGATGTGAAGTTCATGTTACCCCCTTATACATTTATGTTCACCTTTATGCATTAAGGATGTTTTTTATCATTGTTTATTTTCCATTTTCGTGTCCCCAATTGAAAAGGTCTTTCCTATTTAAACAACCTTCATGTGCACTTCCGGATTACCAATAACAGCCTTGTTTCCTAATGGTCCGCAACTGACAGGTTTACTAGTTGTTTGGCCCCATCAAGCATCCGTTGGTTGTGACGTGAGGGAGCTGGGACGCTGGGTGCGCTTCTAGCCCTACGTCACACTCCTTCGCCATGTACGTTAGATACGGGCAGCTGAACGGCACTCGATTCTTGCCTTCTGACTGGTCCGTCATGTCACGTGTAGGGGTGATGCCGGACACGCCCGCGGCCGTGACGTCATTTCCCCCGCGCGTTCGACATACAGACGTTAGTGACATGAGTCGGCTCATTGGCCACTCCACCCAGCACTCTCAGTTAATCTCTCTTTGATTGGCTCCTCTGGCTGACAGGGCGGTACATTTTTCTGGACTGTCAGCAGAGGAGTGCTTTCTATTAATAGCAAAATACGAAGCCCTTCAGTATTTATAGAGAGATTTTTAGGTTTTTTACATATAGTTGTCTGGTGATTTCTTTACATTTACCATCTCCATCCAAGTGGCATTTTATTTATTTATAGACATTGGATATGAACATTATGGTGTGTTATATAAGTAAGTCAGGTGACTATACTCACCCAATAAAATGGCTTGTTTTCTCAACTATAGCGATTGGTCCTCTCTTGATATTTTTAGTCATATATATATGGCAACTTGGAGTGGGTGGTCTATGCCCCTGTTGAAGACCCCTAGGTCGAAATGCGTCGGGCTCATACACCACTCTCCATGTTGCCCATTTGTATTTGCTTTTATTTCTCGTGATCACGTTTTTTATTTGTATACGGCTGTTTTTACCAATAAAAACACCCCTTTTATCTGCACTATGTGGAGGCATATCTTTTTTGTCTTTACATCCACTGCATGAGGCCCAGTACCTTCAACTGCTCCTTAAAGGTCTTTCTGGACTCCCCTGATCCACGTCGGCCGTCCCCTGTGAGGACTCATCTGGTCGTTTTCGGAGATCCACGCAGACCGCAACTCAGAGGATTTGATGGTCCAGACCTTCCACTCCACGTCATTGTTGACAAACGGCGCATGCGATTCCCTGTCGCTGACATGGGAGTCCACGGGATCCGGTAAGAGTCCTTTTTGTATTTCTGTTTATCGATTCATCCTGCGAAGTGGTCGGTTCACGATACAAGGTGACTTCTGACAATCATCAGATTACCACCATCCCTTGAAGTACCTTCATCTCCTGTGGAGTTGGACATTCACACCCTTTCATGGACATTATGTTTAATTCACCTTTGGCTTGTTAATTTTTTCAGCACCAATTCACAACCTCATTTATTTATTTCTTTTGCACATGCGCTGCATTTTTTACATATTAGTTCATTGTTTTTGTCAGACTGTATGCAGCAGCTTCCATTTGCTTTACTAGTTAGCGCGGTGTTTTACATTAATTTATACCAGAATGATGCCTGCAGGTTTAGATATCATCTTGGTATCATTCTTTTCAGCCAGCTGTTGGCTATCATGTAAAAGCAATCCTAGTGGCTAATTAGCCTCTAGACTGCTTTTATAAGCAGTGGGAGGGAATGTCCCCCCCACCGTCTTCCATGGTTTTTTCGGGCTCTCCTGTCCCAACAGCCTGTCCCAACAGGGAACCTGAGAATGTAGCCGGTGGTACCGCCAGCAGACCATAGAGCTGATCGGAGACCAGAATGGCTCCAATTAGGAGAGTGGCTTGGAGTCCATGAGAGTGGCTGCTTAATCTCACAGCTCCGGCTCTATATATCCATCCTGCAGGCATCCTGGCTCCAATCTTCTTCAAAAAGGCACCAAAATACTCCTGAGGAAGGTGGGCACCCGATCCAGCCATGATGGCGAATAAATATGGGCCACCCGTGCCCCAATCCGTGGCGGAACAACTGGCCTGGTTCAGCAGGCAAGATGGCACCGATCCCTAAGCCATGCACGAGACCACGCTGCAGTCTGTCTCATCTACAGCACAGACCTCATCTCAGGGGGTGAATGACTCTGTACCTGCTGTCTTTCGCACCCAGGCAGCACACTCAGAACCCCTAGACTCCCCAATCTGCTCAGAAGACTGTATCCCCAACCCCCTCCATTGCTGAACCTACACTGGCAGAAATTATGCTAGCTATACAGGACTGTAAGTCTTCCCTCACTGTCCAAATGGAAACCATCCATATTTATTTCTCACACCTGAAACAAGACGTTCAGACCCTACGGGAAAAGACGGGAGAGGTGGAGGGATGCGTTAGCTCCCTAGAAGACACAGTTCATCCTTTGTCTGCAACTGTTCGCACAGCCACAAACGAATTGGAAGCTCTTAGAGCCAAGTTGGATGATTTGGAGAATCATTCCCGTTGGAACAATCTTCATTTTGTGGGGTTCCCGGAACGATCGGAGGGTTCCAGGCCCGAAGTTTTCTACATAAATGGCTGCCGTGATGAGCTGGGAGTAGAGGAATTCTCCAAAACCTTTGAGATCAAGCGGGCACATCGCACCCCCCCCGTGTCCCCCACAACCTGGGGCCCCCCAAGATCTCTAATTGCCAAATTCCTTCTCCCTCCATCTGGCCAGGGAGAAAGGTCCTGTCAAGTTCAACGGCAATAACATTTCCATTTATCCTGATTTTTCAGCTGGGGTACAGCGTTAGCGCATGTCCTTTGCAGCAGTAAAGGATCGCCTCTGCAAAGAAGGTCTCCCCTATGCAATCCTGTTCCCTGCTAAGCTGCAGATCATATATGAAGGTAAAGCTAATTTTTGCTCTTGTCCTAAGGAAGCTATGTCTGGGCTAGACTCGTGACTTGGGAAACAACCCAGACAACATTGCAACTGAACCCACAAATTTCAGTCCCTGAGTTACCACACACCCTTCCATTGTTCTTCCTTGTCCCTCATGGGCATGGTCCTCTGCTGATATGCCGCTGCGACTGCTTTTCCTTGTTCAGATACTGGACCTGCTTGAGACCTGCCTTCATTTTAAAGCAATTTTTTTGCATTTGTTTCATTTTTCAATCTTTGCACTACTGACAAATGCTACGACCAATCCTACCAGCAATGCCTTTTGAATTATTTACAGATTACTACTGATGTGCCTCATACACCTGTTTTTGTTCGTGCCTTCCATTCAAGTTTCTTATAGATTTTGCAAGATGGACACTTACATTGCATCTGAGAGCCCTCATGGAACTGCTACTTTCCCCATACCAAGGGGTGGCGAGGCCACAGGACTTTTTACTCCCTCTCAACTTTGTTCCTGAGGGGGACTTTTTTGTTTTGGGAACCAATGCTCACTAAGTTTGGGTTGGTAGAGCGGGGAGGGAGGTGGGCGATGGTGGGATGAATGTTTGTATTGCTGGTCTTCTGACAAATTCCGGCTGCGGAGGATGGCTGGCCTCTTGGGTTTTTGGTTATTAAGTTTGCTCTTATGAACAATTCTTTGTTGTTACTGCATCCATACTATAGACAGTATCATAGTCAGCAATGTATGTGGTATACTGCACCATTTAATACCTTTTGCAATGTTTCTGTACTAACTAAAATTACTTATGGCTGACATGTTAAAATTGATTTCATGGAATGTTAGAGGGCTGAACTCACCTCACAAGCGGTTCCTGATATTCTCCTATTTGAAGAAATACAAACCTCATATCATTTGTCTTCAAGAGACCCATCTCACGGGTAATATGCTACGGTCTCTTAAACGTCCCTGGTTGGCCACTTAATATCATGCTATTTACACCAACTACTTTCAAGGGGTTTCGATTCTGCTGGCAAAGTCCCTACCAGCTGAGATTTTTCTTGTGAAATCGGATCCTGTGGGACGGTTTATTATACTCACACTTCGCATAGTCTCCACGTTTTTTATGACCAACTTACCAACTTAGGCATGCTGTGCGAGCACAGTTCGGTACCCTGGACAATCCGCTTAAAACCCCTGACCTGGAAAAAATTCTAAGATCCCCAGACCAGACGAAATTTATTTCTACTTACCATGAAGCTGTGGTGACGGACTCTAACCCTAGATTTAAAATAGCACAACGGAAGTGGGAATCTTTAGATATCTCCATCATGGAAGATGACTGGTCAGAATTCAGTAACACTTTTAAGACTTCTGTTATATCCTCTAGGGATAGGGTGATTCAAATTAAGATTTTTCACCAATCGCACCTCACACCGGCCAAAATGCACAAAATGGGCATATTGTCCTCTGCTGAGTGCTTTCGGGGATGTGGACACATGGTGGATTTCCTTCATTGTTTTTGGAGTTGCCCCATAATACAGGACTTCTGACGGAGCATAGGCTCCTTTCTCTCTTCACGGTTGGGACTTCCCAACATAGTTCACCCCAAGAACTGCCTTCTGGGTATCTTTGGTGATTTGCCTGTCCCTTCCTGGGTCAAACAACTACTTTGTATCCTATATTTCTATGCCAAGAAATCCATTTTATTGACCTGGAGGGGAGCGGCAACCCCAACCAAGGGATATGGTTAAAACTGGTTAATGAAGCTCTTCCGCTTTATAAACTTACTTTTGACATCTGACACCAAGACCAAAAGCATTTCATAAAATCTGGGGCAGGTGGCTGGCTAGCCCCCTGACCCTCTCCCCTCTACTCCCGTGATCAGAGAAAGCCGGAAGCAGCTTGCCCTGTAATATAATTACACTCATTTACAATTTTACTGACTGTGGCTAAAATGCCCGTCTATGGAATTTGACACTGTCAATAATCTAACTTGTTTTCTAGCATAATGCCTACTGGATGTATTAACCAATTATTGTTCTGACCTAACACACAAGCATTCTGTATCTTGGTTCTTTATGTTGGACCTTACTAGGTCCTTTTTGTTTTGTCTTTGTATGTTAAAAAACTGCAATAAACATATCTTTAAAAAAAAAAAAAAGAATGGCTCCAATCATCACTATGGCCTAAGAAACCAGAAGCTACGGGCATTTCACGACTTAGGTTTTGTCGGAAAATTGAGAAAGCATTTTATCACACCGATCTTGGTGTGATCAGATGCTTTGAGGGCAGAGGAGAGCTCTAGGGTCCAATAGACCCCATTTTTTTCAAAAAAGAGTACCTGTCACTACCTACTGCTATCATAGGGGATATTTACATTCCTTGAGATAACAATAAAAATGATTTTAAAAAAATGAAAGGAACAGTTTAAAAATAAAACAAAAAAGCAAAATAAATTAAAAAAAAAGCACCCCTGTCAACGTAAGCTTCGGTCCGGTGTCATATGTAAACAGCAATTGCACCATGCATGTGAGGTATCACCGCAAAAGTCAGATCGAGGGCAGTCATTTTAGCAGTAGACCTCCTCTGTAAATTTTAAGTGGATTTTAAAGGCTTTTAAAAATGTATGTAATTTGTCGCCGCTGCATGTTTGTGCGCAATTTTAAAGCATGTCGTGTTTGGTATCTATGTACTCGGCATAAGATCATCTTTTTTATTTCATCAAACATTTGGGCAATATAGCGTGTTTTAGTGAATTACATTTTTAAAAAGTGTTTTTTGTCCCAAAAAATTGCATTTGAAAAATCGCTGCGCAAATACTGTGTGAAGAAAAAAGTTGCAACACCCACCATTTTAATCTGGAGGGCCTTTGCTTTAAAAAAAAATACATAGTGTTTGGGGGTTCAAAGTAATTGTCTAGCAAAAAAAATATATTTTTTCATGTAAAACAAAAAGTGTCAGAAAGGGTTAGAAGAGTGGGTGATGTGTGACATAAGCTTCTAATGCTGCGCATAAAATGCCAGGACAGTTCAAACCCCCCCCCCCCCCCCCAAATTACCCCTTTTTGGAAAGTAGATAACCCAAGCTATTTGCTGATAGGCATATTGAGTCCATGGAATATTTTGTGTTTTGCCACAAGTTTTGAGAAAATGACAAACTTTTTTTTTTTTTGTGCAAACATGCCATGGGCATATGTGAAATTACACCCCAAAACACATTCTGCTGCTTCTCCTGAGTATGGGGATACCACATGTGTGAGACTTTTTGGGAGCCTAGCCACGCACAGGACCCCAAAAACCAAGCGCCACCTTCAGGCTTTCTAAAGGCGTAAAATTGTGATTTTACTCCTCACTACCTATCACAGTTACTGAGGCCCTGAAATGTCCAGATAGCACCCCTCCCCCCCAAATGACCCCATTTTGGAAAATAGACACCCCAAGGTATTTTCTAAGAGGCATGGTGTGTATTTTGCAGCTCTCATTTATTTTTGAAAATGAAGAAAGAAAAGAAAAATGTTTTTTTTTTTTTCTTTTTTCAAATTTTAAAGCTTTGTGACAAAAAGCGAGATCTGCAAAATACTCAACATGCCTCAGCAAATAGCTTGGGATGTCTACTTTCCATAATGGAGTCATTTGGAGGGGGGGGGGTTGTGCTTTCTGGGCATTTCATGGCCTCTGAAACTGTGATAGGCAGTGAGGAGTGAACTCAAAAATGTACGCCCTTAGAAAGCCTGAAGGCGGTGATTGGTTTTCGAGGTTCTGTACATGGTTAGACTGCCAAAAAGTCCCACACATGTGGTATCCCCATACTGAGGAAAAGTAATAGAATGTATTTTGGGGTATAATTCCACATATAACTACGCCATGTTTGAACAAACTATCATTTAGTGACAATTGTATGTAAAAAAAAAACAAAATTTAATTTTCTTAAAACTTGTGGCAAAATATAAAATATTCCATGGACTCAACAGGCCTCTCAGCAAATAGCTTGAAATGTCTTCTTTCTAAAATGGGGTAATTTGAGGGGGTTTTGTGCTATCTTAGAATTGTATGGCCTTCAAAACTGTGATCGGTAGTGAGGAGTGAAATAAAAAATTTACGCCCTTAGAAATCCTGAAGGCGGTGCTTGGTTTTCGGGGTCCTGTACACTGCTAGGCTCCCAAAAAGTCTCACACATGAGGTATCAGCATACTCAGGAGAAGCAGCAGAATGTATTTTGCGGTGTAATTACACATATAACCATGGCACATGTGAGCAATATATCATTTAGTGACAACTTTGTGTATTTTTTTATTTTTTTTTTGTCATTTTTCAATCACTTGTGACAAAAAAATTAAATTGTACTGCCCTGCCATTTTAGCCCCTTAAGAAATGAGATAGGCAGGCATAAACTAAAAGCTGCATAAATTCTAGAAAATGTACCCTAGTTTGTAGACGCTATAACTTTTGCGCAAACGCATAAACTTATGCTTATTGACATTTTTTTTTACCAAAGACATGTGGCTTAATGCATTTGCATTTTGGCCTAAATGTATGACTAAAATTGAGTTCATTGGATTTTTTTGTATAACAAAAAGTAAAAAATAACATTTTTTCAAAATTTACAGTCTTTTCTCGCTTATATTGCAAAAAATAAAAAGAGGCAATGAAATACCATCAACAGAAAGCTTAATTTGTGGGAAAAATAGGACACAAATTTAGTTTGGGTACAGCATTGCATGCCCGGGCAATTATCAGTAAAAGCAGTACAGTGCCAAATTGTAAAAAGTGCTCTGGTCATTGAGCAGCCAAATCCTCTGGGGCTGAAGTGGTTAAAAGCCCTTTTTTTTCTTTGTAGATGCCAGATTTGCTGTAATAGGTTGTGTACACCTCAGGGTTTTTTTTTCTGAAAGGCATAGAGAGTCTTTCGAAATGTCATTTTTTTTCCCAAAAGTTTTTGGAAAATATCAGAAAAGAAAATGAAAAAGGTAATTTTTACACAAAGTTGCCAATTATTAAGATATCTCTAACACAAAATATAGGCATACTTAAAATGACATCTCAAAACACATTCTGCTACTCCACATGGAGAGGTTTAAAACCCAAGGAGCACCTTCAGGGGTTCTAGGGGCAAAAATGACACATCTATACTCTTGATTACCTTTTTTGGACACTGTGACTGGTGTGGTGATCCGAGACACTGTGACTGACTGCACTATTAAAGTTTGTTCACATGTGTGGGGAGCAGTAAAAAGTCTTTGTTGAGCTGTGGTTTTACCACCCACCAACTGCTACCCCCTTTACCTGCATAAGCAGTGGCAGGGGGTGTACACATGCTGCAACTGTGATGCTTTAATTTACAGCTGTGGCAGGAATTATACCCCCTGTAGTTTTCCGTGGGCGTATCACTCACAGAGCGTTACCAATACAATGCTTCATCACCACCTCACAAATGCACTCTGAAGAATGATCTGAACATTGATCACTCTTCAGAGAGTGCCGCACGTGTGAATGAGGCCTTAGGGTGACACGAGGACTGGCGTGGTGGTGATTTGGGACACTAACGAGCTGTACTGGTTTGGTGACTTTGTACCACTGTGGTGGGGATCAGAGACAGTGGTTGGCTGCACTGACAAAGTGATATCATAGTAGCCAGCCTGTGTAAATGATCACTGCCAAAGCAGTACAATAGTGACACTGTACAACTCAGAGGTGGTGATCATTTTTTTCTTTAACACTCTGAGAGCTTACTACAGTCCTGATGACTGTAGCAAACCCTCAGTTTCCTCTCACAGTTGAATGCTGTGAGAGGAAATGGATCACTTGGGCCCTGGATCTGTGCCATTGGATCTGTGATCCACTGTGTCTGATGGGCACACAATCACAGAACTCACTGCTGCATGCTTTAAAAACCGGATACAAGCAGTTGATGTGGGAGGCCATATACATGCCTTCCCTCCTGCAACAATGTAGCTCCCATCTAGCCATTTATGTACATGAACTAGACAGGAAGCAGTTAAAGGAGTTTTACATTTTTTTTACACAAAAGTTTTTACTGAATATACATAAGTAATGTAATGTTTACAATACGTACAGCATAACAGTTACAATGGGATCCAAAACAATTTAAAACAATAACTTTTGTAAGGAGATGTAAATATTGTATGAACATTCACTATAGTATGAATTCTATTGGTATACGTAGTGCCATTGAGACCAATATCACCAGGTCTAACCGTGGCTATGTTCTATTCATTCATCTTGACCATCGATTTGTCAGAGGATCCCCGATTAATAGTGATAGGGTACCTAGTTCTTCAGGGTTAATGAGATGTGGAAGAAAGGGAAAAGGCTGAAAGAAAGGAAAAAGAGGAAGGGAATAAGGGGGGGGGAGGAGGGAAGGACCGATCCAGCCAGCCACCCCAAGAGAGGGGGGGAACAACTGGGGTAGATTGAATCATTTCAGCCATTTTTATGCAAGGCGGGAAAATAGACCCTATAGCTTTCAGTAGATTTGAAATGTGTCCAGCGAGCCCAGGTAGTTAAGAATTGTTGTATTCGCTCTTGGGAAGTGTGGATCAGCTCCTCCATCTCCTCTATCTTAGATATTCTTGTCAACCATTCCCTGATTGATGGGGTGGTTGTTGATCGCCAATGTACAGGAAAGCAGAGTCTGGTAGCATTGACCATGTAGTGATTTATAAGTGATTAAGTGATTTATAATATGTTCGTTTAGATAAAGACGTATGATGTAAAAGGTACTGTGCAGGCTTGAAGTCCAGGGCATATGTGGTAATCTGTGATATTAAAGAGTGCACTTCTGTCCAGAATGGTTGGAGGAGGTTACACTCCCACCAGATGTGGAGCGTAGAACCTACTTCTGTTTTGCATCTCCAGCAAGTGTTCAGAATTGTTGGGGCGAATTTGTGCAATCGTGCTGGGGTTCTATACCATTTTGTGGCAGTTTTGTAGCCATTCTCTTGTAGTGCTACGTTTAGCGAGCCTTTATGTGCGTATTCATATATATCATCCCAGTTTTCCTCAGTGAGTGATAATTGTAGGTCCCTTTCCCAGGAAGTGCGCAATGCGTCTATCCCCTGACCAGGGCGGGGGGTACTTGGAGTAGTGTATGAATGTAGGAGATGAGGGGTCTTTGCGGTGAACTTCGAGAGTACAGAGCTTCATACTGAGTGAGTTGTCTGCTCCAAGTGGTGGAAGGGTCCTGTGTCAAAAGGAAGTGTCTCAATTGTCTGTATGACCAGAAGGAGAAAGATTTGGTAGTCGACGTGGAGACTAGATTGTCATATGTTCGTATTCGTCCTCTATGGAAAAGTTGGTGAGGTAACATTTCCTCATGAGGCCATTCTTATTGTAGGAATGATTGTAGTTCCCCAGGAGGAAAATCAGGGTTGCCCCTCAGGGGAGTTAACGGGCCTGGGTGTGAGGAGAGGTTGAAGGGGCCTATTGTCTTTTTGAAGGCTGTTAAGGAGGGATATATGAGCGGATGTGCCTTTAAGGTCTGAGGCCAGTGTGAAGTCGAGAGCCAGGGGAGCATATGTAATGGGATGTTTGTAAATGCATTCTCTAAGGGGACCCATGCCTTCTCCAGTTTATGGACCTTCCAGTCTACGATCCTAGTTAACTGGCATGCAAGATAATAATTGTGAAGGTCTGGTAATCCAATACCCCCCTTGATTTTAGAGCATGTGAGGCGTGTGTACTTGAAGCGTGGAGTGTTATTTTTCCATATAAATGCCGAGTAGGCTTTTTTGTATGTCGCGAAAAAGGAAGGGGGAGGTGAATTGGAACTGTCTACATTAAGTAGAGTAGTCGGAGAAGAATGACCATTTTTATGAGTGCTGAACGTCCAAACCAAGAGACGTTCAGGCTGGCCCAGTCTTTCAGATCTTTTTGGATTTTGAATAGGGCTGTTTGGAAATTGTAACTATAAAGGTTGGTCATTTTCTTGGTAATTTGAATGCCTAGGTAAGTGATGGCCTCGATTTTCCATGAGAATGGGAAGGATTCTTGGCAATGAGTTACCTCTCGAGTGGGCAGAGAAATATTCAGGGCATGTGATTTAGAATAATTTATTTTGAGATTTGAGAGCGTTCCGAAGTGATTTATGTCTTTTAGTAGGTTGGGCAAAGAGATGCGAAGAGATTGTAGTAAAAGAAGAATATCGTCAGCAAATGCTACAACTTTAAATTCTCTATTTGCAATGGTGATTCCTTTGATGTCTGGATTGGTTCTCAGCCTGTTTAGGAGGGGTTCTAATGATAGAACAAAGATGATTGGTGACAGTGGGCATCCCTGTCGTGTCCCATTGCTTATAGAGAAGGCGTCCGATAGGTGGCCATTCACTTTTACCCTTGCTGAGGGAGAGCTGTATAAAGCTTTAATATGGGAGCACATGTGGGGCAGGAGTCCCACTCCTTTTAGGACCTCCCACATGTAGTCCCAGGCCACTCTATCGAACGCCTTCTCGGCATCAAGGGAGAGAAAGAAACCCTGAGCTTTAGAAGACATAAGCCAATGTTGCAAGTTTAGTGTACGCGTGCTGTTATCCCGGGCTTCCCTGCCTGGGATAAAGCCTACTTGGTCAGATGAGTTAAGTGTGGGTATGAGAGGAAGTAGTCTGTTCGCTAACATCTTGGCATAAATTTTTATATCCACATCGAGTAGGGAAATTGGCCTATAGTTGGCTACTTGTGTGGGGTCCTTACCATCTTTCGGGATCACTGCTATGTGTGCTTCTAGCATTCTACCCGGTGAGGATTGGGGGTCGGCCAGGATATTGAAGGTCACTAACATTTTTGGTGACAGTACATCTAGAAAGCTTTTGTGGTAGTTAAAGAGGAGTTCCACCCAGGGGGTCGGGTAAAAAAAAAAAAAATTAAAAGTCAGCAGCTACAAATACTGCAGCTGCTGACTTTTAATTGGACACTTACCTGTCCAGGGTCCAGCGATGCGGGGGATCGAAGCCCCACTCATCTCATCCTCCGTTCAGCGGCGCCGGCATTGCAACTGTGGGCGCCGGGCTGTGGCTTCACAGCCTGGCACCCACTGCGCATGCGTGAGCGACGCCGCGCGCCGTGATTGGCCGTTCAGTCACCTGGGACCTGTAATGGGTCCCAGATGATTGACAGCAGCGAGGGAGCAGAGCGGAGCCCTTCCTGTGCCGAGGGGGAAGTGATGTCACCAGCCCAGGCATTGGAAGGGGCAGACTACGAGGGACCCCCTAGCAACAGGCATTTAGAGGTAAGTTAAAAAAAAATATCCAAATTTTGGATTGGGGCAATATTGATTTACAAAATCTCTGATTTGTGTGGATCGATGGCTCAGTGATTTTGGGGTTGGGCCATCTCACGTCAGATTCTAAAGGTTGGAGTAAAAGGATTCAAATTGTTTGGCTATGTCTTCATTTTTAGAATAGGCCGTACCTTGATTATCTCTGATATAATGGATTGTGGATGAAGCCTTAGCTGCCTGTATCGTGCGGGCCAATAGTCTTACGCTTTTATTTCCATGTTCATAGAACACCCTTTGTTTTAGAACATATCGTCTCCTTGTGCGTTTCCCAAGTTCATCTAACAGTGTGGGGCAGGTAAATGGTAGGTCTAGGAGGGTTGCTTGTGAAGCTGACTGTTTGTGGGAGATTTCTAAGCATTTGATTTTATCGATTAGAGCATTAATTTGCTCCTGTTGTCTCCTTTTGGTTTTTGTTGCCAATGATATGAGTTTCCCCCTAATGACGCACTTGTGAGCTTCCCAAAGTGTGATAGGTGTAATGTCTTGGGTGGAGTTCTCTTTGAAATATAGTTGAATGCAGGAGCGAATCTGTTGTATTGTCTCTGGGTCTTTTAACAGTGATGGATTAAGGTGCCAGGATTTTGTTGTACGGGAGGAGTCGGGGAATGTTAGGCTAACCGCTATTGGGTGGTGGTCAGACAGGAACATTGGTTCTATTGAGGCTTGTGAGAGGAGAGTTAGGTCAGTTTGGGTGAAAAAGAAATAGTCAATTCTAGAATATTTTTGATGTGATGGTGAATAGAAAGTATAGTCTTTGTCTGTTGGGAACATGGTGCGCCAGGTATCGTGTAATGCGAGGCTTTGAAGTTGTAATTTTATCTGTCGGAGTGCTCTGTATGAAAAAGTGGATGTGCCTGAGGAGTAGGGATGAGCTTCGTGTTCAAATCGAACGCATGTTCGACTCGAACATTGCCTGTTCGGTCGTTCGCCGAATTACGAACAATATGGGCCGTTCGCACCAAATTTGAGTGGCGCGTCATGGCCCACAATTCACTGCAGCATCGCAGTGCTTTGCTGGCTTATGATTGGCCAAGCATGTACTATGCCCCGCATGCTTGGCCAATCACAGCGCTGTCTGTACAGAGAGCCGTAATTGGCCAAAGCCAGGGTGACTTTGGCCAATTATGGCTCAGGGGGTTTAGTACACGCCCCACACTATATAAGGCCGCCTGCATGGCGGCCCTGTGTAGTGTGTTCTGGCGTTGAGAGAGAGAGATAGATAGATAGACAGAGAGACAGTGTCATTTGATTTAAGTTAGAGTAGGCAGGGGAGCCAGTTAGCTGCACTTACAGTGTATTGTGTATATATGTACATCCTAGGTGTATATATATATATATATATATATATATATATATATATATATATATATATATACATATATATATACACACAATGTATTCAGTTAGCTAGATCCGTTCCTGTTATTCTCTTCCTACTACTGACAGGCAGGCAGGTGTTTTTACAGTATTTACAGCTACCTGAAGAAAATTGCTGGTGTTCTTCTGATCCTATTAGCCCTATTAGCTACAGTATTTACATTTAGTGCAGTGCATCCTCTGCACAGTGTGCACCTAAAGCTACCTGAAGTAAATTAGTGGTGTTCTTCTGATCCTATTAATACAGTACCGCAGCCAGCTGCAGTATTTACAAGTTATTGTAGTGCGTCCTCTGCACAGTGTGCACCTAAAGCTACCTGAAGATAATTAGTGGTGTTCTTCTGATCCTATTAGTACAGTGAAGCAGGGAGCTGCAGTATTTACAAGTTAGTTTAGTGCATCCTCTGCACAGTGTGCACCTAAAGCTACCTGAAGAAAATTGCTGGTGTTCTTCTGATACTATTAGTACAGTACCGCAGGCAGCTGCAGTATTTACAAGTTAGTGTAGTGCGTGCTCTGCACAGTGTGCACCTAAAGCTACCTGAAGAAAATTAGTGGTGTTCTTCTGATCCTATTAGTACAGTACCACAGGCAGCTGTAGTATTTACAAGTTAGTGTAGTGCATCCTCTGCACAGTGTGCATCTAAAGCTACCTGAAGAAAATTAGTGGTGTTCTTCTGATCCTATTAGTACAGTACCGCAGGCAGCTGTAGTATTTACAAGTTAGTGTAGTGCGTCCTCTGCACGGTGTGCACCTAAAGCTACCTGAATAAAATTAGTGGTGTTCTTCTGATCCTATTAATACCAAAGGCAGGCGGCTACAGTATTTACAATTAGTGTAGTGTGTCCTCTGCACAGTGTGCACCTAAAGCTACCTGAATAAAATTGGTGGTGTTCTTCTGATGCACATGCTCCAGGGGGATGCCCAGCATTTTGAAGGCTCCGATGATGGTACCCAGCTAGAGGAAGGCTGTAACGTGAGCCCAGAGAGAGGGGGTGCCCAAGAAGGATAGCAATCTGGCAGTCATGTTCCCCCAGCTGCAGCATACTGCCAGCTTTGCTCCAGTGATGAGGAGGGAGGGGATGATGAGGTCACTGACTCCACGTGGGTGCCTGATAGGAGAGAGGAGGAGGAGGACGAGGAGGAGGCACATTACCAATGAGGCCAGCTTAAGGGCAGCACACCGATTGCATCACACCGCAGGGCACCGCATGTGCAGGGCGCTGCTGTCTCTGTGCGTTATTCCAAAAGTTCTTTGGTGTGGGCCTTTTTGAGACGAGTGCATCAGATCCCACTGCTGATATTTGCAACATATGTCTCAAGCATATCTCACGTGGCCAAAACATCTCCCGCTTGGGCACCACATGCTTGACCACACATATGTTGACCAGCCATGCTGTTCATTGGCAAGCGTACCTAAAAGACCCGCACCAAAGAACAAAGTGAACCTCTCCTTTCTCCTCATCAGCTGGGATCTCCAACCCCACTATACCTTCAGTCCTCTCTGAGAACTGCACTGAGAGGAATGAAGGTGTAGAATTAGGTGTGTCACAGCCAAGTACTTGGGAGCAATCTTCTATTGGTACACCGACGTTAGATTGTACCAGGAAAGAAGTTCGCTCCCAGCCATCCACATGCCCAGCAGTTGAATGCTAGCTTGGATAAATTGCTAGCACTTCAACTGCTACCTTTTTAGTTGGTAGACTCTGCCCCTTTCCGTGAGTTTGTGGAATGTGCGGTTCTTCAGTGGCAGGTTCCCAAACGCCACTTTTTCTCACGGAATGCGATTCCAGGTCTCTACCAGCATGTGGAAGGTAATGTCTTGGCCTCGCTGGACAGGTCGGTCAGGTGCATATTACCTCTGACTCATGGTCCAGCAGGCATGGACTCGTGGTCCAGCATGGACATGGACTTATCTTTCACCGCGCACTGGGTGACTCTTCTGGCAGCTGGGAAGGATGCAGGACAGGGTGCAGTATTGTTGGAGGTTGTTCCGCCACCACACCTCCAAAATACTACTAGTGGTGATTCTGCCACACCTCTCTCCTCCACCCCCTCCTCTTCTTCTTTCTCCATGGCCTCTTCCTGTGCTGATTTGTCTTTGGAACCAGCAGTGCTCCGTAGGCGTTCAAGGGGCTACGCAAGTACGCAGGCCAAAAGATGCCATGCGGTGCTTGAGCTGGTGTGCTTGGGGGACAGGAGCCACACTGGGGCAGATATTCTGTCAGCTCTGCAGGGACAGGTTCAGAGGTGGTTGACGCCATGCCAGCTTAAGGCAGGTATGGTGGTTTGCGACAATGGCACCAACCTCCTCTCCGCCCTCCAACAGGGACAACTGAGCTATGTGCCCTGTTTGGCTCACCTCCTTAACTTGGTGGTGCAGTGGTTCCTGGGCAGGTACCCGAGCTTACAGGATGTCCTGAGGCAGGCCAGGAAAGTCTGTGTGCATTTTCGCCGGTCATATAATGCCAGTACTCGGCTGGCTGACCTCCAAAAGGAATTTAACCTGCCCAAGAACCGCCTAATCTGTGACATGCCCACCAGGTGGAACTCAACGTTGGCCATGCTGCAGCGGCTGCACACGCAGCAGAGGGCCCTCAATGAGTACCTGTGCGACTATGGCACCAGGACAGGGTCAGGGGAGCTTGTTTTTTTTCCCACGCCAGCGGGCCATGATCAGGGATGCATGCACTATCCTGTCACCATTTGAGGAGGCCACGAGGATGGTGAACAGTGACAGTGCATGCATTAGTGACACTGTCCCCCTTGTCCACCTGTTGGAGCACGCGCTGCGTGAAATATTGGACAGGGCACTTGAGGCAGAACAGAGGCAGGAAGAGGAGGACTTCCTTACCTCTCAAGGCCCCCTTTATCCAGACAGTGTTCCTGCGTGCCCACCGATCACACAGGAAGAGGACGAGGAGGAGGATTGTGTCAGCATGGAGGTGGAGCCTGGCACTCAGCATCAGCAGCAGTCTTTAAGGGATCATTTACAGTCCCAAGAAACCCATGGACTTGTACGTGGCGAGGGAGGAGGTGGCTGCGGATCATGTTGTCCTTAGTGACCCAGAGGACTCTGGACCGAATTCCTCAGCAAACCTACGCTGCATGGCCTCCCTGATCCTGCAAAGCCTGCGGAAGGATCCTTGTATTCGTGATATCAAGGAGAGGGATCAATACTGGCTGGCAACCCTCCTTGATCCACTTTACAAGGGTAAGGTTGCAGAACTTATCTTGCCGTCGCAGAGGGAGCAGAGGATGAAACATCTTCGGGAGGCCTTGCAGAAAGGTCTGTGCAACGCGTTCCCAGAGATTGGGAGGTTACAATCTCCTGTCCTGGACAACATATTGCTGAGGCTTCGGTCAGTCAAAGAAGGAGCAGTGGAGAAGGTGGCCATCTGACCAATGCGTTCAGACAATTTTTTAGTCCGCAGCCCCAAGGTATGATCGGTTTCAGCAACCATCACCAGCGTCTGGGTCTTGAGGATGGATCACTGGCCAGAGCTTGCACAGTATGCAATCGAGCTACTGGCCTGTCCTGCATCCAGCGTTCTTTCGGAACGCACATTCAGTGCTGCTGGAGGTTTTGTAACCGATCAAAGGGTGCGCCTGTCCACTGACTCGGTCGATCGACTGACCTTTATAAAAATGAGTCAGTCTTGGATCACCACCAGCTACCAAGCACCTGATGCTGATGTAACCGAATATTTTTTTTTGAAATGTCAGATCCCTTCAAGACTGCCTATGCTGATGCTGAGTGACTATCCTGTTATGCTGAGTGACTATCCCCTTCCTCCTCAATGATCATGCTGATAGCTTGTAAGAATATTTTGTTTCTGGGCGCCACCACCAGTGCCTAAGGCCCAATTTTTCAGCCCCTGTTTAACAGGGGCCTGTAATTACAATTTTTGATGCAATACTTTGCAGCAGGGCTCATTCCTGTGCTCCAACTAGAGTATCTGTGAGGGGTTGCAGTGTTGTGGCACCAGCACCAGTGCCTAAGGCCCAATGTTTCAGCCCCTGTTTAACAGGGGCGTGTCATTACAATTTTTGATGCAATATTTTGCAGGAGGGCACATTCCTGCGCTCCAACTAGAGTATCTGTGAGGGGTTGCAGTGTTGTGGCACCAGTGCCTAAGGCCCAATTTTTCAGCCTCTGTTCAACAGGGACGTGTAATTACAATTCTTGATCTAATATTTCACAGCAGGGCCCATTTCTGTGCCCACCAAGAGTAACTGTGAGGACTTACAGTGTTGTGGTACCAGCACCACGACCACCAAAGGCCCAATTCTTCTGCCCCTGTTCAACAGGTGCATGTAATTACAATTCTTGATCTAATATTTCACAGCAGGGCCCATTCCAGCTCCCACCAAGAGTAACTGTGAGGACTTACAGTGTTGTGGCAACACCACCACCACCACCAAAGGCCCAATTTTTCTGACCCTGTTCAACAGGAGCATGTAATTACAATTCTTGATCTAATATTTCACAGCAGAGCCCGTTCCTGCACCCACCAAGAGTAACTGTGAGGGCTTACAGTGTTGTGGCAACACCAACACCTAAGGCCTCAATTTCTGCAGAGTATATAGGGCAGGCCCCTACTTTCAAACATCCAACTTACAAATGACTCCTACTTGCAAACGGAAGGAGACAACAGGAAGTGAGATGAAATCTACCCCTAGGAAGGGAAATTCTCTCCTGTAAGAGTTAATATGGGAAAAACGGGTCTCCTCTCCACTGATGCTTTATCACCAATCCTTGTTTCACTAAAAACCCCAAATTTTCAAAAAACATTTGTCATTCGGACAGAAAGTGAGGTGAAATCTTCTGAAGAGGTGCACAGACAGCAAAACAAATGTTACAGGGGTGATAACCCTTCCCTATGTTTTCCAAAAAGCTTAAAAATAGATTTTTGGCTGGAGGTACACTTTAAAAATGTACCAGTTCAAAATTACAAACAGATTCTACTTAACAACAAACCTACAGTCCCTGTCTTGTTTGCACCGCCTGTATACTGCTGTTCAGAGTATATAGGGCCTGGGGGCCCCACGCCTTTCCTTTTTTAAATTTGGGTGCGGGGTTCCCCTAATATCCATACAAGACCCAAAGGGCCTGGTAATGGACTGGGGTAGGGGGGGTACCCTACCCATGCTGTTTGTCTCACTGATTTTCATCCATATTGCCGGGACCCGACATTACAATAAAGCCGCAAGCAGTTTTAAATGACTTTTATTCCTTTAAAAATGTCATTTTGCAGGGACTGTTATAAGCACGGGAAACACACGCCACTTTACAGGCATACTATAGACACCCCCAGGTACGATATTTAAAGGAATATTTTACTATATTTTTCACTTTAAGCATCATTAAAATCACTGCTCCCGAAAAAACGGCCGTTTTTAAAACAGCAGGTTCTGGTGCGAACCGAACCGGGGGGTGTTTGACTCATCCCTACTGAGGAGTTATCTATGGTCGGATTGAGCGGGACGTTAAAGTCTCCCCCCAATAGGACCATGCCTTCTTGAAATAGGGACAGGAGGTCACATACGTTCCTAAAAAAAGATACTTGGTTCTCATTAGGACAGTATACATTTGCAAGTGTCATTGGTTTGGCTGCATAGGTGGCTTTGATGAAGATGTATCTGCCTTCTGGGTCTACCAAGGAGTCAGATAATTGAAAGTTAACATGCTTGGAAATTAGAACGGCTACCCCTTTGGTTTTAGAATCAGGGTTTGTGGCATGTAGAACAGTTCTGTATACATGATTTGTTAGCTTAGGTATGGAGTCTGATCTAAAGTGTGTTTCTTGTAGGAAGAGGAAATGTGGTTTGTGCTTAGTTAGTGCTGATAGTATCTGTGTTCTTTTTTCTGGGAGATTTAAGCCTTTTACATTAAGCGAGACACATTTCAAGGTTAATTGTTTATCAATTGTCTGTTCTTTCTGCATGGTGTTTAGGGATAAGAGATGCTACAGATATGGTCGGAAATGGTAGGTAGATCAGTGTCGGCTGGGTGGAGGGGGAAGCGGCCCCCAATAGTATAAAGATTAAACTCTATGGGAATGGGAGGAAGGAAAGGGAAAAATAGGGGTAAGGAAAGGCAAGAAGTAGTGAGAGGAGTAGAGATAGAGGTAGAAGGACTACGGGAGGGTATCAAAAAGAGAGGTGAGCCCATAGAGCTTTGGTGGGTACACAGTTATTGTGTATGTGAGGATACCAGAGGTGGGTGTAGACTTTCTATTCCACCTTATATAGTTTAACCGGGGTGTCAGCTAAAGTCCACAAGGACTGCTGTGGGGGGAGAGTGGTTTTGGAAGGAATCAGGTATCAGTGCATCAAAGAGGACACTAAAAATATGGGAATAACATATGGGATGTAAGAGGTAGGTTTAAAAGTTTAGAAATACCCTTGGATACGATTATTAGCAGGGATGTAATGAATGCTCCCCCTTGACATATATATTTACTGTACAGTAATGCCCCGTACACACGGTCGGATTTTCCGATGGAATATGTCCGATCGGAGCGTGTTGTCGGAAATTCCGACCGTGTGTGGGCTCCATCGGACATTTTCCATCGGATTTTCCGACACACAAAGTTTGAGAGCAGGATATAAAATTTTCCTACAGACACAGTGTTTCAAAAAATCGAAAAATAGACTGGATTGTCACACTAAACAGCGCTAATGTTGAGCTATAATCCAATAAACATGTGGCCAACTACACATGCATGGGGAAATCCTTTATAGGAAAGTCCTTAAAGAAAGAGTCCCTTGAAGAGATAAGTGGTGTAGAGTTCAGGGTGTAATTCAAGAAAGTTCGTCAGATGATCATGAAAAAAGTTTCTTAACGTGCACCTTCCACCGATCACTCAGGATTCCACCCAGTGTAGACACACTCCCCCTAGGGGGTTAAACTCACCAGAATTGGAAAATAATAAAGCATTCAGAATAATCCAAGCCAGCAACTAATGTTGACACCACTCATGAGGAATCACGGATGTTCAGGGCTAATAATAGATCAAAAAACAAGAAGAGAGGCGCACATAGCGTAATCCTGTTTATTGACTGTATCCCTTCCACCACAAAAAAAAACTCCCCTTCAATATATACACGTACATCAAATCACATAATCACCAAGCAATCATAAAAGCAGGTAGTAGGAGCGTGTTTACTTCACCATGAACCGTCAGCGCCGCTATACAGGAAACGTAGATCACTTCCTGGTTGTGCAGTTGGCTCAGGTGGAGCGCACACGTCACTTCCTACGTCGCGTAAGCCACGCACTGACACGTTTCGTCATATCCTGACTTCGACAGAGGGCGTGGCTACTCGACTCACTCATCGGCTTAAATATCCCTCTACATCCCGCCCAGCCAATCACAGCGCGACATAGGAACCGGCGGGTGCACGTCGCCAGTCACTGTCGATACTGACGGCTGTTTACAGGAGGGGGAGAGGGACAAAAAAGGATCTGCACATTTTAAACGATCATTGAATTAAAATAGAAAAGAGAAGCATTAAAAATAAAAATCACAAAAATAAAAGGATTTACATCCCCGCCGCTCACACGGGCTAGTCTATAGGTATGCAAAACACTATACAACATCACTACACAGCCATAGATACTATCCATAAAACATACTGTGAGTTGAATTCTAGCCTGTCACGTTTTACCATTAAGCTGGCATACATAAATCAAATCAATTAATGTGCATAGGTTAAGAACATCGATGCTCTCCATATTTCTATAAATATAAATATTAAATCACATAAAAACATTTATAATCGCAAAAATGCAAATATACATAGTTATAAGCAATGGGATATCACAAAATAAAAAGAAAAAGACACTTAAGGTCACTGGATTTTCACTACTACAAAGTGTCATTGCATAAAATCGAGGTCACATAACTAAATGCTAATCTAGATAGCTCACTTTCACACAGGAGACATAATTAAAAGAGAGCCAAACTTCAAAAATAAAAATAAAAATGAGGATAACAATAGACATACAGGTATCAGTACTCAAAATATTACTGAGAGGCAGGACACAACAAAAGAGTAACAAGAGGCAATAATACAAGGCCAGTCGCAAGGCCAGAGTCGCATGGCAGGAAAAGTGGCCCCAAATTCCCGATAGAATATCAAGGAGTGATCAAATGAGAAGACCCTAATCTCAGATATTAATAATCTAGTTTGAGACCTTTCTAGAAGAGAGACCCAGTGGATCTTCTTGGTGGACACACTATCGCCAAGGGGGTTAAACGTTGATCTTGATATTAACTGCTTTATAAGCGATTATTAATATCTGAGATTAGGGTTTTCTCATTTGATCACTCCTTGATATTCTATCGGGAATTTGGGGCCACTTTTCCTGCCATGCGACTCTGGCCTTGCGACTGGCCTTGTATTATTGCCTCTTGTTACTCTTTTGTTGTGTCCTGCCTCTCAGTAATATTTTGAGTACTGATACCTGTATGTCTATTGTTATCCTCAGTTTTATTTTTATTTTTGAAGTTTGGCTCTCTTTTAATTATGTCTCCTGTGTGAAAGTGAGCTATCTAGATTAGCATTTAGTTATGTGACCTCGATTTTATGCAATGACACTTTGTAGTAATGAAAATCCAGTGACCTTAAGTGTCTTTTTCTTTTTATTTTGTGATATCCCATTGCTTATAACTATGTATATTTGCATTTTTGCGATTATAAATGTTTTTATGTGATTTAATATTTATATTTATAGAAATATGGAGAGCATCGATTAATTGATATAATTAATTGATTTGATTTATGTATGCCAGCTTAATGGTAAAACGTGACAGGCTAGAATTCAACTCACAGTATGTTTTATGGATAGTATCTATGGCTGTGTAGTGATGTTGTATAGTGTTTTGCATACCTATAGACTAGCCCGTGTGAGCGGCGGGGATGTAAATCCTTTTATTTTTGTGATTTTTATTTTTGATGCTTCTCTTTTCTATTTTAATTCAATGATCGTTTAAAATGTGCAGATCCTTTTTTGTCCCTCTCCCCCTCCTGTAAACAGCCGTCAGTATCGACAGTGACTGGCGACGTGCACCCGCCGGTTCCTATGTCACGCTGTGATTGGCTGGGCGGGATGTAGAGGGATATTTAAGCCGATGCCCTCTGTCGAAGTCAGGATATGACGAAACGCGTCAGGGCGTGGCTTACGCGACGTAGGAAGTGACGTGTGCGCTCCACCTGAGCCAACTGCACAACCAGGAAGTGATCTACGTTTCTTGTATAGCGGCGCTGACGGTTCATGGTGAAGTAAACACGCTCCTACTACCTGCTTTTATGATTGCTTTTTGATTATGTGATTTGATGTACGTGTATATATTGAAGGGGAGTTTTTTTTTGTGGTGGAAGGGATACAGTCAATAAACAGGATTACGCTATGTGCGCCTCTCTTCTTGTTTTTTGATCTATTATGAGCCCTGAACATCCGTGATTCCTCATGAGTGGTGTCAACATTAGTTGCTGGCTTGGATTATTCTGAATGCTTTATTATTTTCCAATTCTGGTGAGTTTAACCCCCTAGGGGGAGTGTGTCTACACTGGGTGGAATCCTGAGTGATCGGTGGAAGGTGCACGTTAAGAAACTTTTTTCATGATCATCTGACGAACTTTCTTGAATTACACCCTGAACTCTACACCACTTATCTCTTCAAGGGACTCTTTCTTTAAGGACTTTCCTATAAAGGATTTCCCCATGCATGTGTAGTTGGCCACATGTTTATTGGATTATAGCTCAACATTAGCGCTGTTTAGTGTGACAATCCAGTCTATTTTTAGATTTTTTGAAACACTGTGTCTGTATGCATTTTCTTTTTTTTAAACGGCTGCTTTCTTTGTTTTGTTTTGTTCCCCCTTTGCATCATTGTAGAGTGGGTTTTACTCATAATTATGCACTTATGAAATTTTATTTGCATTTTTATATTTAGCTGCTTTGCGATTAGCATCGTTACCTGGCGCTGAGTGGGGTTTCTGTAGGCCTGGTGAAACGCCTTCTTTTCTATTACTCTATATAAAATTTTCCGACAACAAAATCCGTTGTCGGAAATTCCGATCGTGTGTACACAAATCCGACGGACAAAGTGCCACGCATGCTCAGAATAAATAAAGAGATGAAAGCTATTGGCCACTGCCCCGTTTATAGTCCCGACGTACGTGTTTTACGTCACCGCGTTCAGAACGATCGGATTTTCCGACAACTTTGTGTGACCGTGTGTATGCAAGACAAGTTTGAGCCAACATCCGTCGGAAAAAATCCATGGATTCTGTTGTCGGAATGTCCGAACAAAGTCCGACCGTGTGTACGGGGCATAAGTGTACCAAACCAGATATCGATATTCAAACCTTGTACAAACCTTATAAAAGTAAAAAATAGAGAGACAACAATAATCAATAAACAAAATAAATCACAATCCTGTGTTGTCCCACCAGTGTATAGGAGCAGGCAGGTAACCTTCAATGAGTAATAATGCTCTTATTGGGTCATTGTCTAATGACTATGCTTGTGACCCATGGGCAAGTCTGTTATTGAAGAAAGGTCCCCGTGGGGGCAGAGATGTTAACCCTTGGGATATCAGTCTGTAGTACTCTATCACCACCAATTCCCGATGTTTATCATTTAACAGTGGGGTTCATCATGGGGTACGGGGTGGGTGGTGAGGGTTATTATGTGTGTCCCTACTTAAGGTTAGTTTTGTAATATGTGGGGTAGTTATAAGAGTCTCCATGGTTGGGGGTCATGTTTGTAGATTGTTTAGGTTTGGGGCCCTGGGGAGTGGGAATAGCAGAAGATGCTGCTGAAGGAGGAGGGGATCGTTTGCTGGTAATCCCAGACTAAGGGAGGGAATGTGGGGAGATCAATACATTCCTGTATCAAAGTTTATGACTATCTCTGTGAGTAAAGATAATACTTTCAAAATTGTTTAATTTTTCGTATGCAATTTGTAATACATTCTAAGGTGGTTGATTAATGGATACCATGGCAGAATGAAGGAGCAGCCCCCACCCACACCGAGAGGACTTGTATGCCCGTCATTCATGTTAAGGGGATCATTATTAGTGTCCCAGTGTAGTTGGGGTACCGTTCAGGTTAAACATATGTGAACGATTATCTAGAAAATTTGGATAGTCCTCTTTCCGGTAGGGTCCAGGCCCCTCCCCATCCGCCACTGCAATCAATTCAAGATATCCAGCATGGTTATATATGGTATCATAAGGTTAAAAAAAAAAAAAGAAGGGGGGGTTTCTTCTTTTCTTTTTTTTTCCTTTTCCCTCTTCTCACTTCTTTCCCCTTGGGGGGGGGGGGACCTTTTATCTTTGGACAGTTCCAGAACCTCCATAGAAATTCGTCCATCTCCCAGGTATAGATTGTGGGACAGTTAGGTCATAGGATAGTAACCCCTTGGGGTATTGTGAGTTGCTACCGACCTAATTCCAAGGCATGGTAGATTGGTTCTTTGTATGTGAGAAAAAGGCAGTATTACCGGTGTTGGGGGAGTCTGTTGATTCAGATGTCAGTCTCATGTGGTTACCCATGGGGCCAGAGTCTGTTCGGAACCATCTTCGGTCATGAGGCAAGAGTTCTGGTGGAATCATGGAAACGACAACAAACAAAACAGGAACAGTCATCGATAATAACAAACGTTGGTTGCACTTACAGGCAGAATCAGGTATAAGGGTGTGGATAGATATAGCTGTTGGTTAAGCTTCATGACGGTCTCGTCTAGGAGTCGTGGCTAACCCCCGGCTGCGAGGAGGAAGATCTTGGCAAGAGATATGGTCTCCTGGAGATGTGGGGTCCAATCTGTGGTGTCTGGATCTTTGCCTTTACCCTTTGGGCGAAGGGTAGTGAGAAACTGGCTTCCACGGCTCCGTCGGGAAGTAAAAGGTGTACCAATCAGGAGGTTCAATCTGTGGTACAGTATCTCAAAAAAGTGAGTACACCCCTCACATTTTTGTAAAGATTTTATTATATATTTTCATGTAACAACACTGAAGAAATTACACTTTGCTACAATGTAAAGTAGTGAGTGTACAGCTTGTATAACAATGTAAATTTCCTGTCCCCTCAAAATAACTCAACACACAGCCATTAATGTCTAAAATGCTGGCAACAAAAGTGAGTACATCTTCTAAGTGAAAATGTCCAAATTGGGCCCAAAGTGTCAATATTTTGTGTGACCACCATTATTTTCCAGCACTGCCTTAACCCTCTTGGGCATGGAGTTCACCAGAGCTTTACAGATTGCTTGTATGCAAGACCGGGGATGAGGCCTGTGAGCCATGCTGAAGTAAATGAGAAAATCCGGACAGCCGCACTCCAGTTGTTTATTGTAATAAATTCTTGAGCATACAGCATACAAAGCACTGTGGCAGAAAGTACAGGCAATCATCTAACGCGTTTCGCACTTATCCCAAGCGCTTAGCTCATAGCCTGTGATGCCTCATGTTTCCCTGACTGTTGGCTCTGAAACAGCTCTGGTAAGTTCTTACCAAGCTGTGTTCCAGTGTCTTTCAGGGTACAGGGAGCTGAGGTGCTTCTGCTGGGTTTAACCATGTTTGAGAACTAAGGTAAATCCCTTTTATAAGCTTTTTGTATCCTCGATGTGCAGGAGCTCCCTTCTTATTGTGCCATCTCGGGTCCCGTCCAGGCCACGCCCTAGGAGTTTTACATTTTTAATGACCTTAAAGCATTATTAAAATTGCTGTTCCGTGCCAAACAGATTTAAAAAAAAATGTTGCTTTGGTACATGTTCCTCAAGGCAGTGCCCAGCCCCATGCCATATATTGGCAATCCCTCGTCTATCAGCCTTGAAAATGGCATAACATTCAACTCCCATTGAGGAGTTCAGATTCTTTACACAAATTTTAGTCACATGTTTTAAATTTGCCTTGAATTTAACCCAGGTATGCTCAGCTCATATCTTCCAGTAATTTTTAACTGGAGTAATAAAAGGTTTGCTGTGCTGTGAAAAAGCAGTTAAAAATGTAAACATAAAATTAAATCATATACAAAGTCCCATAAATAATCATAGTCCAATGACGGAGACTCTAGTGAAAGTTCAAAGTCGTAAATAAATTCAAAAATTTCCATGCCCAAGTATAGATCCAACTTGTGTTATGAGCGTGGATATAAATATCAAACCAACAAGTGAATCACTGCAGTGCTCCTCCACCAAATACAGAAAAAGGCTGCTTACCAGAGAGAACTAAGTTAGAAGAGTCATGAACACAGTATGAAAAGACATCCTACAAGGTGAAAGTCCTTAGTTTCTTCCTTCCCTTTAGGTGGAAAACGCTCTCATATGGGATTGTGCACAATTAATCCAGCATATCATGCGTAAAATATAAACATTCCCATAGTGTAATACTGTATAAAAAAATGTATTGTAGATAAAAGACATCAACTACTCACATTAAGATAGTTAAAACGTGCATATATGCAGCATGCAACAATCCTGGGAATCAAACTGACCATCTGGGTGAGTTCAGAGTGGTGGATTTGCAGCTCAGAGTGGGCAATGCATTTACCTGGCAGCAGCATGCATGGGTGAATTTTAGACTCTCAAGGATGCTGAAGTGGGGGTGTAAAGTTAAGGTCAACTATACAACAGTATAGTTATCCTTTAAGATGAGTTGACATTTTTATTGCCTAACATTTTCTTTTACAAAGGGTTTTATTGATAATCATAGCAATTTCACAGTTTAACAGTGTAGATAATGCATCATGAATAAACATAACAAAAAGTTTAGCTTCTTATAAATAAAATAAGTATGCTAGTAAATCATAGAAAAACAAAACAATAAGAATATAACAGAGGCTGAAAACAGTTTTGAAAGGGAGGTTAAAGAAGAGCTAGGGGCAGAGATTAGTTGAGAAGGGAGGAGTAAAGAATAGGGGAAAGGAGAGAAGAGGAAGAAAGGGGGAAGGGTGGGTCCTCGCAGTGTGGAGCAAGAGTGCATTAAATCCGAAGAAGGGTGGTATCAAATCTAGTGGGTTTAGTATATTCGACCCATAGCCTCCATACCTTCAGGAACTTATCATGAGTGTCTGAAAGGACAGCAGTCAGCTTTTCATTAACCATTATATCATCCATGCGATTCTTAACCGCCTCAAAAATTAGTGTCTGTGTCTTCCATGCCCTAGCTATCGTTAGTTTGGTTGCAGTAAAGAGATGCAGAGCCAGCTGGCGCTCCGGGCAAAGCAGCTCCGCAATTGGTTTGCAGAGAAGTGCCTCGAACGGATCCTTTTTGAGGTCAGCATGGAATATGTTTCGGAGGAGGGAGTAAACTCTAATCCATAACCTGCGTACCCTCGGACAGGTCCACCAGATGTGCGACATTGTGCCCTCCTTGGAGCACCCTCGGAAGCAAAAGGGAGATTAGGCTGGGATGAACCGGGCCAGTCTAGCAGGCGTGTAGTACCACCTGTAAAGTATCTTATAGGCATTTTCTAAAAAGATGGCATTCTTTGAGCATTTGGATATTGCTAAAGTCATGACCTGCCAATCCTCCGGATCGAGCTGTTTTCCTAGTTCCCTTTCCCATTGAAGGTGACAGAGCCGTGTCGGTGGTTTTTTAGAGGTAATAATAGAGGAATAGATCAGTGATATTAAACCCGAGGTTTGGGGTCTTGCTCTGCAGAAGTTCTCGAAGGGAGTCAAAATATAAGGGGTCGGTTGAGATTTTATAAGCCCCTGGAGAAAGTGACGAATCTGTAGGTAGCTATAGTGTTCGCGTAACGGGATATCGTGAGAGGAGCGTAGAGCCTCAAATGATATTATCCTGGTGGGGGTGAAAAAAGAGTGAATGTCCGTGAATCCGTTTGTCTTCCACCAGGGGAATTGCTGGGGGTTTTCGCAGCTTGGTTGGAACAATGGGCACTGGAGAAATTGAAGTAGGGGTAGATGAGGGGAAATCAGGCTGGCTGAATACTTTACCGAGTCCCACATGCGAAGGGAATGGGCCAGACATGGCCCTATCACGAGAGGGCAATGTGTGGGAGGGAGCCAGGGCAATGAGGAGATTGGTGTTGGGTGTGAATCCACTAGGTCCATAGTGGCCCATAGCGGCATTTGGTGTTGTGCATGGAGTTGGAATAACGGGGCTATGTTTGCAGCTATATAGTAGGCTTGTAGGTTAGTGACTGAAAGTCCACCATTGATTCTGCGGGCATATAGTATTTGCTTATTGATCCTGGGGCGGGTAGAACCCCAGACAAATTTCAGGATTTTGCGCTGATGTACTCGTAGGATATGCGGCGGGATCGGGACCGGTAGGACTCTAAAGAAGTAGAGTAATTTCGGCAGGTATGTCATACGAATTGCCACGATCCTGCCGAACCAGGATAATGGGAGGTGAGTCCAGGAGGACAACATGTCCGTCAGCTTCTTAAGTATAGGAGGAAAGTTTGCCTTATAGAGTTCCGCATAGGTTGGGGTGAGCCGGATCCCCAGGTAGGGTAATGAGGTCAGCCATTGGAACGTGAAGGTATTTTTTAAGGTTATCAAGTCTGAGGACTGAAGAATAATTGACATGGCTTTTGATTTGGTGGGGTTAACGGACAAACCAGAAAGGGAGGCAAAAGAGTCTAGTAAAGAGAACAGGTTAGGTAGGGTGATTCTAGGGTTTGTTAGGGTTAGGAGAATATCATCTGCGAACAGTGATATCTTATGGGGTGTCCCTGCTATCTCAACACCAGTTATGTCCGGGTGGGATCGGATCGCCTCTGCCAAAGTTTCCATGGCCAAAATAAAATGGAGTGGGGAGAGTGGGCATCCTTGCCGAGTCCCCCTCCTGATGGAAAATGGAACTGATTCGAAACCATAGTATTTGACCCTAGCCTGGGGGGAATCATATAGTGCCATTACCCATTGCAAGAATGACGATCCGAAGCCATAGTGACTGCGTACCTTTGTCAGGTAAGGCCAGGACAAAGTGTCAAAGGCCTTGTTCATGTCAAGAGACAGTAACATAGTTGCTATAGACCGGCTATGGGCTGTGTGCTGAAGTTGTATTATACGTCTAATAGCGTCTCCTGCTTGTCTCCCCGGAACGAACCCCACCTGGTCCTTTTTGACCAGGCGTGGTAGGAAGGAGTTTAAACGATTGGCCAGGATCTTGGTCAGTATTTTAATGTCTACATTAATAAGTGAGATGGGCCTAAAATCAGTCCAAGATGTGTGGTCACGGTCGGGTTTTGGAATCATAACAATATTGGTGGTTAAAAGGTTAGGGGTGAGTTCATGGCCATCTTTTACTGCATTGAATATAGTCGTTAAATGGGGGGGCTAGACGTCTGCTAACTTCCTATAGTAAAGGGCCGTGAAGCCATCCGGGCCTGGACGTTTGCCTACTTTCAGTTCTTTTATACCCTGTAATACGTCCGTTAACTGAATATCTCGATCCATTAAGGATGCGTGTGTGTCGGACAGCTTAGGCAATGTCAGTCCTGTCAGGAAGGATGTCAGGTCTTGAGTAGGAGGCTGAGTGGGGGCCTTGTAGAGGGTGGTGAGGTGGTACCTAAATTCTTCCAGCACTTTCAACGGGTTACCTGTGAGGACATTATGTCTCGTGCGGAGAGTGATAGGGTTGTGTTTCGGGGTAAAGGTGCGCAGCCTATTGGCCAGCATTGAGTTGGGTCTGTAGGCCTCGGTGTACCATTTCTGGCGGGCCCAACGTAATGTACATTCTGCCTCTTCAGTGAGGCATAGGTCGAGTTCTGTACGCGCCCCATCTAATAGTTTACGGTTAGCCGGAGACTGTTTAAAAATTGTGGATAGGGATTCTAGGCGCGCTTCTAAAGATTTACGCATTGCTATACGTTCTCACTTGCGTTTTGCTGCCAGCTGAATTATATGCCCCCTGAGTACCGCTTTGTATGCTTCCCAGAGAGTCACCTCGGAGGAAACTGACCCAGCGTTAAGCCTGAAATATTCCACTGAGGCTTGAGTAATATCGGTGAGGACTTCCTTAAAAGATAAGAGAGAGTCATTCATAGTCCAAGGGGAATATTGGGGTTTGCTGAGCAGTGAGTGGCATATAACCAAAACAGGGTCGTGGTCTGTCCAAGGAGCTGCTAAAATGGAAGCAGACACAACCAGGGGGAGATGTTTCCTCAGAACAAACATATGGTCAATTCTGGAATGGGAATAATGAGGATGGGAGTAGTAGGTGTAGTCCTTGCCAATGGGGTGTAGCTCCCTCCAGATATCTACCAGGTCACGACTTTGTAAAGAATGCGTGAATTGTTTTTCATCGGGTGATGGGGCTTTGTGTTCCGAGGGGTACTTATCCAGAGCAGGGTTCAGCGTAACATTGGAGTCTCCCGCTAAGAGGAGAGTGCCTCTCTGGTGTGACTGCAACAGGGAGCAGATATGGGAGAGGAAGGGTCCCGGGTTATTATTTGGAGCATAATATGTTAGGATGGTGACCTCCGTGTCCTGAATAGTTCCTTGTAGTAAAAGGTACCTACCATCTGGGTCAGCAATCTCTCTACTGCAACTGAAGGGGACCAACTTGTGTATGGCAATCAAAACGCCCTTCTGTTTAGTCGGGCCATTAGCCAGAAAAACATGAGGGTACATGGCATCGAAGTATTTAGGACAAGAAGAAGATGAGAAATGGGTCTCCTGTAGGAATGCTATGTTCACTTTCTGTTGCTTAAGATATTTAAAAACTTTAACCCTTTTCTGGGGGGAGTTCATTCCCTGCACATTCAGGGATAACCAATTAAGTGTCATGGTACATGGGAAGTTAGCCATAAAACTACTTTACTCACCCACCGCGAGGACCTGCAAAGGGGAAAAAGGAAGTAGAGAGGAAGTGAAACAAAGAAAAGAACAAGGTAGAAAGGCATACTGTAGTACATATAATAGCCAGTAAAAAATTGTAGCATATAGTACTGAAAAAGTATGAGTGCAACTGGTTGTGGGTCTAAAGGCCCACAGGGGGGTTGAATGTTAGTCAGGACTAATGTCTGAACCGAGAGCCAACTCATGGGGAGAGCAGTGATCCAACGGAACCGCTCGGCATTGTTATATAGTAAAATTAACTTTAAATCTTTAAGCACAAGACTTGGTGCACCGCTTAGGGCACTAAAGGGGAACACAAACATCCTGAAATATGTGGTTGCCTTTTATTTTAGGTCTCTCTGTCGCCTCGGGCTCCCCTCCACTGTCGAGGGGGCCCGTGGTGAGCGAGAGACCAAAATGTCATTGAGGTAGTCCCACATGGCTACCCAATAGATAGAGAGGGAGAGGCAATCAATCTGAAAAAAAAAATGAAAATAAATAACTAACAAAATAAAGTTTACCTCACAACACTAACAGGGTGAGAAAATATAACAACATATTTTGAAACCCACCCGCCTCCCCGCAGGGACGGGAAACTGCTGTCAGCAGTCCGCAGCATATTGACGGCTGCCTGAGAGCTGAGGGAACCAACATGTTTGCGTCAAACAAAAAAAAAACAAAAAAAAAAAAACCTCGACAGAGCAGGAAAATACAAAGTAGAACCTGTCAAAATTCTATTATCCCGCTGTGTAACAGGGCGTGAGTGCACCCCGCTATGGAGGCGGCAGTAAGCAGTCAGCTAAACACTGCGCGGCCGCCATGTAGGACCCCTGTAAGGGGGGTCAAAGCGACATGCCTTAGTAAGTGCTCAATGTCTCGCCTGGGTGAGGCCGACTTGTCCCGGAGGCACCATCTCGCAGTTGGGGCGCCTCAGGGGGGGCCCAGTCCTGTGAAGTTCTTGCAAGAAATTGAGTGTCAGATCAGGTTCAATTGAATGGAAAAAACTAGCATCTGTGAGGTCAGTTCTGCCTATTACCAATTCAGTAACAACATGCTGGGTATCAGCGGGTGCTAGATATAATGTAAGTCCGAAAGCAACCGGAGGCAGGCTCAGGGTTTCATGGAGTCATTTGTAACTTTTCTGTGAAGAACCGTCAACTTAAGAGGTTATATGCCATCAGCCTTTAGGGCCTGCTATGAACCTTTGGGCCTGCAGGTCTCGCAAGGCCTGTGATCCGGGTTGAGACCTTTGGAGGGGCTGAGGGGTCCAGTGAGGAGGCTGGAAGGATCTGGGCCTGGAGGAAAAAGAGGGTGCATCTCCCTGGGAAGGTGGTATTTCCAGCTGCAGTTCCTGAAAATGACGTTTCAGGTCAGAGGGGGAGGATGCGTGGAACTGGCGACCGAGATGCGAAAATGAGAGCTTAAAAGGGAACCCATCTATATTTGATCCCTTGGGTCTGCAGGATCTGGAGGTAGGGTTCCAGGCCTCTTCTCCTTGCAATGGTTACTGGAGAGAGATCCGCAAAAAGCTGAAGGGGGTCACCCTGAAAAGAGAGGTCTTGCTGTTCCCGTGCCGCTTGGAGGAGCCGCTCCTTGGTGCGGTAAAAATGGAACTTGATGATGACATCTCTTGGGGGGCCCTCTGACGGTTTGGGTGCTAGGGATCTGTGTATACGGTCAAATTCCAGTCTCTCCAGGGGTATCTCAGGTGCCAGCTCCTGAAAAAAGGCTGTTGCCATACCCTGCAAATCAGTGATTTGTTCCGGGATTCCGCGGATACGGAGATTATCCCTGCGGGCCCTATTTTCAGCATCCTCTAGTTTGTCTCGCAGGGACTCCAGCTCTGCAGACAATTTATCCACCTTTTCTTCATGGCCTTCAAGCACAGTGGTTGCCAAGTCCATTCTTTGCTCTAACTGATTAGTGCGGTGGCCTATCTCTTTAGGTCCTTTTACAAGGTCAGAGGAGAGCTTGCGTGAGGCCTGTGTGATTTCATCTCTAACAATGGAGCGAAATTTGTTCAGCAAGGCATCTGAGTTTGCATGCAGGGGACTTACCAGGTCCGTAGGGAACTGGTGCAGGCTATCGGCTGGGGAGGCAGGGTCCGCTGCCGAGTGTTGTGAGGAGTCGTCCGGCTCCGGTGGGTTTGGAGCCATTGCCCTTTTCCCCTTCCCTGTGGCCAGAGCTGATTTGGGTTGTGTGTTACACTTGTGACGGTTCTTTGTTGAGCGGTACATAACCGCCGGATGCTTTATGTGTTCCAGATCTGCGGGAGGCTTTCAGTGTGTGCCGGGTGCGGATTGTGCTATGCTAGCCGAGGTTTGCCATTCCGTTGGCACGGAGCAGGGGAATCAGGCAGCCATTTTCCCTGTTCACGCGCATGCACCCCCCTAGGGCTGTGATTTCAGCTTTTGTTACAGGGTCAAATCAATCTGTCCATCCCTGGGGGTCACAGCCCGGCCGGCCAGAGTTCTCCAGCCTCCAGGGGAGGCTTACCGGTCTCAGGGGAATCAGAATGGTGATTGCCGAGTATAGCAAGATGGCCGCCGGGTGGAGCAAGATGGCCGCTGTTCACAGGGCCGGAGCTGTTCTTTCGCCTGCAGGCTGCCTTGGAGGGGTGTCAGTGTGTGCCCCAGGTGGTGGGTGGTCTCCGGTTGCCGTGGGGAGGAATAGCCATGGATAGGGAGGTCTGGGAAGCCAGGATTAGGCTCCAGCAGCGCGGCCGGGTGCAGCAAGATGGCCGCCGTTCACAGGGCCAGAGCCGTTTGTCTTCCTTCTAACCACCGTGGAGGGGCATCAGTGGGTGCAACGGGTGGCGGGTGGTCTCCGGTTTCTGTGTGGAGAATGAGCCGCTTAAAAGGGAGGTCTGGGGGGCCAGGATTCGGCACCGGGACCGCGGCCGGGTGTAGCAAGATGGCCGCCGCTCCCGGGATTAGGCCGGAGCCGCGGCCTGTCCTCCAGGTGGCCTCCAAGACAGAAGAAAGCCGCGATACAGGCTCGAGCGGCTCGCTGGCTGTCTGTTTAGCCCTGGATGTCTTGTGGGGACAAGGATTGCCTTTCTAGAGGAAGGATGGCAAGGATTCTGCAGGGGGATTACCAGAGCTCTGCACAGCACGTCCTATTCGGATCCCGGTCAGGCCACGCCCCGCCTAACATTTTCAACACTTTTATTGCCTAACATTTACACTTTTCTAAAGGCATTGAGAAGGATCAGTTAAGCTTCAAATGTTCTGCTTCATTTAGTAAAGAAGAAAGGTTCCCTCATAAAAAACAAACTTTGTTAGCTATTTTTGCCAATCTTTTTCACGTTAACTATAGAAAAAAAAAGCTATTTAACATCAAAAAGCCATTACCCTGTGGGTATTTGTCATGCATACTAATGCCCCCGTACACACGGTCGGACTTTGTTCGGACATTCCGACAACAAAATCCTAGGATTTTTTCCGACGGATGTTGGCTCAAACTTGTCTTGCATACACACGGTCACACAAAGTTGTCAGAAAATCCAATCTTTCTAAACGCGGTGAGGTAAAACACGTACGTCGGGACTATAAACGGGGCAGTGGCCAATAGCTTTCATCCCTTTATTTATTCTGAGCATGCGTGGCACTTTGTCCGTCGGATTTGTGTACACACGATCGGAATTTCCGACAATGGATTTTGTTGTCGGAAAATTTTATATCCTGCTCTCAAACTTTGCGGGTCGGAAAATCCGATGGAAAATGTGTGATGGAGCCTACACACGGTCGGAATTTCCAACAACAAGGTCCTATCACACATTTTCCGTCGGAAAATCCGACCGTGTGTACGGGGCATTACTCTCGTTGGGGGTATACCACAAGACTGCTATGTAGACTACAATACTAATGTAAATGACTTCTTTTACAATCAGCTTAGTTTGTGGCTCATCCAAAGCCCCCCTCCCCATCTATGTTTATGATATGGGAATGACCTGCTATATACAACATTTTTCTGTATGAATGATAGCATCTTGAAAAAACAATAAGCATTTGCCTTTCAAAGAAACCGACCATGTCCCTTATAACTGGGCTTTGCTTGCATTCTAGGACCTATCAACTCTTATTTAATTAATTTTCTTCCTCTTATTTCAGCTGCCAGAGAAAAGATATCTGACTTTCACTGCTGGCCTGTTTTATCAAATAAATAGTGAGAAATCAGAGCTTTTCTTATGCATTGCCATACGGATTGGACCCAGCATGACCTAGGCCTTTGAGTGGCTTGTTAATATTTTAGAAGCCATTCCACGGCATCTCATTATCACCCGGTCTTGATGACCTAACTCATCTTGTGTATACACACTTCTCATAAATAATGAATTGGCTCAAGGAGCTCAAAGACAAACTTTTGGCATTTTCTGTAAATTGTAGATGTAGTTTTAAATGTATGAAAAAAATTGTCTGTTTGTAGTCATCAATAAAAGCAGGATCTATTTATATTTTCTTAGCAACAACACCAACAAACTGGAATTATTTATATTTCACGTTTTAAATAGTGACAAATGTAGCAGACCAAGTATACTAGAATTTGGAGTTTCTTATCAATACGTAATAATGATTTTTCATGTTAAGAAATGATACCTTTCTGTGATGCATTCACAAATTTACTGTTGCTACGCTAATAACCATCTGTTTGCTACTCTGATTCACAGTGGGCAATTCATTTTTTAGCATGAGGTATAAATGCAAATGATTGTAGCTTTTTATGTAATTGCAAACTTTTATGGTCATACACATTTATTTTTTTTTATTTTATGGTATATTACACAAATGTCCTTTAGTATAAATTTATATATATAAGCATTTATATAATGTAAACATTTGAAAATTTTCATTGCAATTTATTAGCAGTCATTAGTTTTATCATTATTAAAGTATAGGTATAGCCAAAACTTTTTAGTTTTTAATTTTGTATAAGGTGAGAAAGGTTTAGAACCTCTGCCAAGTTTTTACTGCTGTCTGTGTCCATGATGGGGAGATTCACCCTCTTTGCCAGTCCTGTGACCACTGTCACTGACACAGAACGTTGTGAGAAACTAAAAAAATTCTATACTTGACATTGGAGGCAAGGGTTATTCTTCAAATGCAGACACATGTTCCAGTGACAACTGTCTATGTCTATGAGGGAATTTACTTTGATTTGCATAGTTTTTCTTTCACTTTGTGTTGTTTCCCTGGGTTTAGAAATGAAGGGCAATCTCATAGAGCACACGGAGCAAAAATTGAATGGTATGGGTTTAAATTTTTCCCTCTCTCTACTCTATGCAAAACTTAAAATAGATATTTTAACATTTTAAAAACTTTAATATCTTATTTATAAAGTGCCAGTTCATTTTACACTATAACTGTCTTGAGTTACTGTTCTCTCACCTAGCTCTTGCAAATCTGGAATACCTTTTTCATCTGCAACTATGTCAGTGACCCTATCTGAAACTTCCTTTTGCTGTGCTGTCCCTTCTAATGCCCTGTACACACAATCCGACGGATGTTGGCTCAAACTTGTCTTGCATACACACGGTCGCACAAAGTTGTTGGAATTTCCGAATGTCAAGAACGCGGTGACGTACACCACGTATGACGAGACTATAAAAGAGCAGTTCAATACCAAGCGCATCACCCTTTGGGCTCCTTTTGCTAATCTCGTGTTAGTAAAAGTTTGGTGAGAGACGATTCACGCTTTTTCAGACTCGTGGTTTTCAGGTCGTTTTTCTGCTGTTCAGTTTGTGTTTGTGGGTTTGTATCTGGTCTTCAGTGTGTGCAATGAGTTCCCTTTGGTTTATTCAGTGTATTCTTGTCCACTCGTTACTGATTTTCAGGTCGCTCTTCACAGGCCTTGCTGTTCTTCAGTGCGTTCTGTTACTTCGTTCTGACCAGCCGACCGTTTTGAAGCCATGTTGCGTGTACGTACTCATCATAGAGTTTGTGCTGTGCGGGGGCTTGGTGTTGGGGTTCTTACTTTGACACAAGCCCAGTCCATGAACAGAGTGGGGAGGAGTTCATGGACCAAGAATTGGTTGCTCCAGCATGACCAATTCTGTCACATGCTTTTGCTCTGTGAGATCTGTGAGAATAATCCTGATGATTTCAGGAACTTTCTCAGGATGACGGACCCCGTGTTTCACCATTTGTTGGCTTTGCTGACCCCCTTATATAAGCAGGCAGGATACCTGCATGCGGCAAGCCATCACTCCGAAGCAGAGGCTAGTCGCCACGTTGCGGTACTTGGCAAAGGGGACAAGCCTGCAGGACCTCAAGTTCTCGACAGACATCTCCCCCCAGGCTCTGGGGATCATTATCCCAGAGACCTGTTCTGCCATCATTCAGGTCCTGCAGAAGGACTATATTAAGGTAAGATTTATCCTTTAACATCACTTTTTTTGTATTCAATGTTCGATAATGTTTTGTATTTCTTTCATCATTCCCTAATTACCATGATTGTATTATGCTGTGAATGTCTCCTTTGTCCTTATGCATGCTGGAATTTTAAACATTTTTTTTGTTCTTCATGCATATTTGCCTTCACTTACCTCCCCAGCATGCTCTCCTGGGCCTATATCCACCTCGCCTAGTCACTTAACAATGTATTTTGTCAGCTCCATTGTAGTGCTTTACCCTAAACACCCCCTAAAATGTGTATAAATTTTATTTGTGTCTTTAAATTCTGGCAGAGTGCCAGAGGCTTTTTTTTGGGTCCCAAACTCATTTGGAACCCTCCCTCCCCCAACCTCTAAGTCAAACGGTACCAATCCTCTATCTGCTGACTCTGCCAAACCCATACACACTATACCTACCTCTTTTGTGGTCAGATTTCTGGATGAATTCTCCAAAGTATGTAGTGCAAGGGCCTGCCTGAATACTTTCAAATGGTACTGTTTAAAGTTTTTGTATGCTATTATTATCTTGATAGGTAATTGCAGAATGTCAAAATTGTGCTCCTATTTGGACAGTGTGTATTTATATTTTTGTATTATGACACTTGTTACCTGTCCAGTGGGCTGCCACTAGTGTAAGTAAGGAGGGGCTGGCCAAAGTAACACACATTATGTATGCACTCATCATCTCATTTTTACCATGGGCCATCATAGGGAGTGATGAATCTGATAAGTGGACCTTATATTTTTGTCTTTAAATACTCCCTAAAATAAATGTTATACTGATGTTGGCCAAGAATGTTTGTGTCTAATCTGCTTTCAATGTTTATGTGCAAAATGACTAATTTTTATTTTCTGGTTTGACTCCACAGTTTCCTTCCACGTCACAGGAATGGCAGACTGTGGCGTCCCACTTTGCCCAGCGGTGGGACTTTCCCAACTGCAGAGGGGCAATTGATGGGAAACATGTTCACATAGTCCCACCCCCCCAACTCGGGGTCATACTATTACAACTACAAGGGGTTCAATAGTATTGTGATGTTGGCAGTGGTGTCGGCTACTTACGAGTTCCTGTATGTGGACATGGGGAAGAATGGCTGGATGTCGGATGGTGGAGTCATCGCCCATCTGCAGGCATCTCCAAAATGGCAGCTTGGTCTTGCCACCTCCAGAAGACAATGCGGAAGGACTCCCATTCGTCTTCATTGCGGATGAAGCGTTTGCGCTGGGGGACCATCTTATGCGGCCATTCCCTACGAGGACCCTCACCCCGGACCAGAGGGTTTTTAATTACCAGCTGGCCAGAGCCAGAAGAGTGGTGGAGAATACGTTTGGAATAATGGCCAGCCGGTTCCGCCTGTTTCTTACACCGATACACATGGCGGAATATAAACTCAATCACATCATCCTGTGTTGCTGTGTTCTCCACAACTTTTTAAGGAGAAATTCTTTCAACTATGCTGCCTCAGTTGGGCCTGAGGCAAGAATTCATATTAATGAACCAACCCTGATGGCGCTTGAAACTGGCCGTCCTGGCTTGCCCCCCAGAGTGCCCGCGAGGTCTGTATAAGATACATGGAATATTATGTTGTGGGTATGCTACACACACACCTTGTTTTTGTTGTTAATGTATGTAATGCATTACCGACAAAAATATTAATAATTTTCAGCACCATGACCGAAATTTGGGGAGTCATGAAAATGGCGTCATTGTGTAAAATTAGAAAGCACTGTTGGGTGTTATTTACTAAAGGAAACTACATTTTGCACTACAAGTGCACTTGAGACTGCACTGAAACTGCACTTGTAGTGCAAAGTGGATTTGCCTTTAGTAAATAACCCCCATTGTCACTGAAAACACCGACTTTACTCCAAAAAAATGATTTTGAGCATTGAAAGAAGAAGCCACACATTGTTGATTATAAACCTTTTTAATCAAAGCACAATCACATGTACGTTTATAAAAGGGTTTTTGAACAAACCAACATGTTTGTTGTCTAACATTTTTTTAGGTCACATTAAGTAGAAATCGTCTTTTATGGTAATACAGGCATGTTTAAAACCATAAAAAAAATACACAACTCTGGAACTTACAAAGTTCAACTTTTATAAAGTGAAGGCAATATCAGACATGAGTTGATATTGCGTTCAGCAGATAGGGTGATGTCACCCCTGTAAACGCCAAATTTAGAAGATGCACACAAATTGTCTAATGTCAACATGTGCTAGCTGCCATCAGGGGGGATCAATGGTCGTGTTTTGTGGGTGCAACCCCTTCCTCTCAGCTACTTTATTATTGAGGAAGGGGTTGCACCCACAAAACACGTACATTGATCTCCCGTGATGGCAGATAGCACATGTTGACACACTGTGTGTATTTTCTAAATTTGGCTTTTAACATACGTAAAAAATTTTAGTCATGAAAAACAAAAAACAGAAGAAATTTAGGGATTTCTGGGTGTTTTAGATTCTCCCTAAAACATCAACGATGTCCTTCATTTTGTTTTGAACATCATTGATGTTTTGCTTTATGTTTTCTAAATCTCTATTACACCCCATTATCTCCCCGATGAGGATCTGGGCACTTTCACTGGTGAAATGACATTCCTCTTCCACAACATCCTGATCACCTACAAATAAAACAAAAAAACACACCATGTATTATAAATATGCAGGCATACATCTCTTACCTGGGGGGCGTGGCCTGACCTCGACGGAGAATGGCAGCTTAACTTGTTAGCTCCCGCCGACAGAGAGATTCATCTGCCTGAAAAGGAGGTTTCTAACCCACTACTACCCCCAAACGCTATGGGGACCTCTTCCCGGAGCTCCTCTGCTTCCCACTCCAGGTCTCCCCGTGATTTAACTGGATGGGTGAGTCAGAACATCCCGGAAATGTTCCGCACTCAGGCGAGCAACATGGCGACCTCCCGCGGCCTACTCCACACGGCAAGCCTGCTATCTAACCCAGACTCGCAGATCCCCTCAGAAAATGCCGGGATAGTCCTCTCGCCACAACCGCCTCCAAGCCTCCATGATCTCCACTCAGTAGCAACGGACATCAAGAACACCCTTACGGCAGCCCTTACAGCCGCGATATCAGACCTAAAAATTGACATCCAAGCAATCGCCGGCAGAGTACACGAGGTAGAAAAGGCCATGGCTACACATACCTCTGTACTCCGCCGCTCGTGCCAAGTGATAGACACACACACCCTGCAGCTACGCGATCTTAATCGCCACGTCGAGGACTTGGACAATCGCGGCCGGCGCCACAACTTACGCATACGAGGACTGCCGAAATCTGTTGACGCAGAACACCTTCAAGCAGAAGTAACAGGCTTGTTTAACACCCTGCTGGGGAAACCCGCCACAACATCTATTGGGATGGAACGCATACATCGCGCCCTACGTCCACGGGGGGACGTAGTCTGTTGTGTGATCGATTATCAACTAAAGGAAGAGATCCTACGGAATGCCCGTACTGACGCTCCATTGACACACAATGGCACAGAAATTCCTCTCTTCCAGGACCTTTCAACCATAACACTACAGCGTCGAAGAGAACTGCGCCCTCTACTGGAAATTCTACGTACCAACGGCATCCCGTATCGCTGGAAGTTCCCTTTCGGCCTGTCAGCCTCCAATCAAGGGCGCTCTGCACTCCTCCGAGTGCCGGAAGATCTGCATCACTTCTGTGAGACTTTGGATATTCCCTATACGGAAGTACCCGAATGGTACGTGGAGTACCGGCCTCCCGCCAACAAAGCCTCACCTCGCAACGAGCCCATGGAAACACAAGCTCACCATTTCAGGAGGCAAAGATCACCTTCCGATCCCCAGGAACGCCACCTAACCCCAGACCAGATTCACAGATCCAGCCCGTCGAAAGCTCCGCAGACCAGGAGGGCACGTCGCGACCGTTAAGTAACAGCACGCGTCTCCTCAACCTCAGCTAAGTTACCTATGATACTAATTTTCTCTTTTGTGTTCTGTATGACCTTTTTTTTTTCTCTTTTTTTGGCTGAACCCCACCTGTTCCTCCTCACAGCCTGCCTTCTCTTTCTGCTGCCACACAGTCCTGCTATAAAAGTACTGCTGGTCTCTCTCTCACCCGCTAGGATTGCATGAAGCTTGCCTACTTTCAAACTCACTGCTCTTTCGTTAGATGCACACTTGTATATCGTATGCCACCACTGACTGCCAAGAAACCTCTTCAAACGTTACCCCTCGGACCTTTTAAGTGATGACTGTAACAGACAACTGTCAAGCTGGCTCGTAACCCCTTCTTCCCACCTATGAAACATTTTTGGGTTTGCATATTTCTATCACTACGGTCCAAACCTACTTCTGCCCCCCCCCCTCTTTTTTTTTTTTTTTTTTTAATATACACCTATTCTGCAGCTTGCCTACGCACCCTCTACGATGCTGGTACAATTTATGAGCATGTATGTTACCTTTCCAGCAAAACTCATTTACCTGCAGTGGGGATGATGATCCGGCAATTTAAAACTTAAAATTTTAAAATTTAAAATGATCCAAGTCTTCTGACATAGATATCCCTTCCTGCCTATAGATCCAAACGGCATTAGGACCACCTACCTGAAATGTTGGATCACTCGCTGGTCCATATGCCAACATCACATCATACTTGATCCATTTCAGGTATGATCTCCTCCCTTTCTCGACCATCAACCTATTCCACATGCTCATTCTAGACTCCCATAGTTAAGGAGTATATCAGAGTGAACAAAATGGATCATCATCCCACCACTACTTGAAAAGTACGCTTAGGAAACTCACGAAATATAACGTCTTATTTAAAACCTGTATTTTATAACAACTAATGTCCTCCATGTAGATTTATGCCTCTTAGATATAGTCGCAGTTCCAAGGAGTAACTTAAGTTTCCTACTTCCAGTATTATAATACAAGTAACCAGACATGAACAGGGTTGTTACCACTCACACATAGGGTAAATTTATGATATCCAGTGCCTACCGATCACCATTACATGATCTTTCACTCCGACTCAGGGCCTTTCTATCCTATCTAGTCACAGGTTATTCTTACGAGAACGACACGGACCCTGAGGCTGCCGATATGCCCCTTAGGAAAGGAAAGGAAAGAGGAAGAAGAAGGAAAGAGGAAAAGGAAGGAAAAGGGAAAAACAGGAAGGGAAATAAGAAGAAAGGGAAAGGGAAAGAGAAGGACGGAAAGAGTAATAAAAAAGAGAGAAGGAAGGATAGGGAGGGAAGGAAAGAAAACAAAAAGAGAAAAAGGAAAGGGGAAAATGGAAACGCAACACTTACAATACAAATCCATACTTACAAATTTATAATACATGGACACACCGCATTTAGCCGCCATCAAACTTTCTAGAGAGCACAGTGAACAAACCTATACTCCCAGGCATGTCTTCCACTGATTAATCCTCGGGCAACCTTACACGCTCTCTGACATGGATGGACCCATTGCCCACTCGCAGACACTGAGTTAGTAAACTATCAGGTGCTAGATTCTAAAGCTGCTATGGCATAGATGCCCCAAACCCAACATTCCCAGCTCCCCTGAAGTGTTTTTTTTTTTTAGACTCCTTCACCCCCCCCTTATTGCTATTGTTGAAACTAGCTATACCTCCTCTTTAATATCAGACCCATAGAAGATCCGACATACCATCCAGCTTCAGGTCCTGGCTCTTTTCTCCTTATTCCACACACGCACCGCAGTGACCACAGCAGGCTACGAAGGCACATCACAACTCAATACTGGGGATAAAGCTAAGTTGGTTTAGAGAATGTTTTTAGAATGTTTGTGTACTTAGGTTCTTCTTAATGAGTACCTCATGCCTGATGGGCATATTCTGTTATTCAATGTTTTCCATCTAATACGAGATATTCCCCTGTTAGCTTAACTTCTCAATAGGTTACTTTCTTAACCCATGCTCAGCAATCACACACACTAGGAGAGATCACAGACTAATCTTCTTCCTCTTCCACATAGATACACTACCCATTCTAGAAGTCACTATACTTTTCCATTTTAACAATCTCCTGCACTATTAAACCCCCATCACGTCCATTCGTCCAATCGCCCTAAAAATATCCCGTACAGCAAGAATTAGCCCTCTTTGACCTCCTCCACACATTACCACACTTCTCTCTCTGTTCGGCGGGTAGTAATTACCCGCTCTACCCCCACACTCCCTGTCATCTCTAGTTACACCCCACTCAGTGGTTATCTGCATAAATCGGTACTACTGTCCGACTCCTCCTCCTTCACTACCCACCACTGACTTATTTTGGTTCTTCCGGGATACAGACACACAGTATCCTTGGATTAGCAAGCAGGTTCTTGCTAATCTCCGATATCGACCACCTATAGACAGAAGCCCTTCCCTCTCTCATTGTTACGGATTCACCTCCAGCGAAACATATCATAGATCTCATCCACAGCCCTCTCCCCGCACCCCCCCCCTTTTTATTTTTACCAAATCACCAACACCTTTTCCACAGACAACGCCCTCGCGTCTGCCTCCTAACCCCACTCGTCGTCCCTCGCAATCCCTATTCTCATCCACAACAAGTATCTATACCTGTTCCTTTTCCTCTCTCTGCTACATTAGGATCAGACCCACCTCCACACAATGTCACGACCAACTAACAAACCTAACAAATCTAACACTAAAATTATTTCCCTCAATGCACGGGGACTTAATCTCCCAGAAAAACGCTCTCAAGTTCTCCTCTCCCTACACAGGAACAAGGCCAATATAGTTTTCCTCCAAGAGACGCACTTCAAAACAAACTCCATTCCAAAACTCTCCAATCAACGCTTCCCAATAGCTCTCCATGCAACTAATCATGAAGCAAAAACCAAAGGGATGTCTATCCTCATTGCCAATCAATGCCAATTTCAAATTACGGATACCTGCGTCGACGGAGAAGCACGGTTTATCTTTGTAAAAGGTATTCTATATGGAAAGCGAGTGACCCTTGCCAATATATATGCCCCCAATACCGGCCAAGTAGCGTTCTTTAGAGCCACATTGCAAAAACTCTCCTCATTCCAGGAAGGCCTTCTTATTCTAGGAGGGGATTTTAATGTTTCCCTTAATCCTCTACAGGATACCTCAACAGGCACCTCCACCATGCCATATAAAGCATTGAGGGCAATTAAAACAAAGTTACAGGAATTATCATTACACGACGCATGGCGCACACTTTATCCAGACACGAAAGATTACACCTTCTATTCAACACCCCACAATTGTCACTCGAGACTGGACTATCTTTTCCTTTCTCAAACAGATTTACCATGTCTGACCGCGGCGTCCATTGACCCCATGTATCTCTCGGACCACCACCCCATTTCCATGACCTTACAACTCACGAACGCCCCCCCTAAAAAAAACCCAATCTGGCGCCTAGACCCCTCTCTTCTCACAGATGCCTCCATCGCTTCTAGCATAGACGAACGACTGGTACTATACTTTCAAGAAGACAATTCCCCAGACATATCACCTATGATGAGATGGGAGGCCCACAAAAGTACTATACGTGGTGAACTCATATCAATCTCAGCCACACGCAGAAAAGAAAGAAATGCCCATATCACAAGACTGACAGCACGTATTCTAGAATTAGAACGTACGCACAAAAACTCCCAAGCAGTAGGAACCATCCCAGAACTGATTCAAGCCCGAAAAGAATTGTTGGAGACGCTTAACAAACGAATAAAAATAAATTATATACTCTCCCAAAAAACTGATAACACCAACAGACTACAACTATTTAGAGATTTCCTCAGTAAATACTGTCCTGATCCCCTATCGGCTGAATCGGCCAACGAATTGGAACAACCTATATCGTCCATGGAAATCAATATGGTTCTTAAACAACTGAAACCCGGTAAAAGCCCCGGCCCTGACGGATTGACGACGGGTTATTACAGAACTTTCATTCACACGCTTAAACCTCACTTTTTATCTGCCTATAACTCCCTCTCCTCCGAAAACCCACCACCACGAGACCTACTCACGGCACACATCACAGTAATCCCTAAACCAAACAAAGACGCATCATTAGTGACTAACTACCGCCCGATCTCATTGTTAAATGTAGACCTAAAAATTTACGCCAAAATCCTAGCCAATCGTCTCTTGCCTCTATTACCCAATCTCGTCTCATTGGATCAAGTAGGCTTCATTCCAGGTAGAGAGGCAAGAGACAACACAATCAAAGCCATTAACATTCATAAGTGGCTGACCTCCTCCCAGCAACAGGGTTTCTTTCTATCCCTGAAAGCGGAGAAGGCGTTCGACAGGGTGGCTTGGGACTATATGACTGAAGTGCTCAAAATGATGGGAATACGAGACCGTATGCTTCAATTCATTATGGCCCTGTACTCCACCCCTACCGCAAGGGTCAGGATCAACGGTCACCTGTCGGACGCCTTCTCCATATCCAATGGGACTCGTCAAGGCTGCCCGCTATCCCCCTTAATTTTCGTCCTTTCCCTTGAACCCCTACTCCAACGTTTAAGATCCAACCCGGACATCAAAGGAGTTTCAATAGCAAATACTACACACAAGCTCTCTGCCTTCGCGGACGACATTCTCCTATTTCTAACAGACCCGCACATCCCTTTACCTAACCTACTTAAAGACTTTGACACGTTCAACACCCTTTCAAACCTACAAATCAACTTCGCGAAGTCAGAAGCCCTAAACATTTCACTAAGTAAAGAAACTCTTACGCTATGCCAAACCAATTTCTCATTTAGATGGTCTCAGAACGCCATCACTTATCTAGGAATCAATTTACCATCCCAACTCTCTGACCTATATTCTAAAAACTACCTTCCTGTCCTCCAAAAAATTCAGAAGGACCTGAAGGCGTGGTCAACAGGCATGTTCTCGTGGTTTGGAAGGGCATCAATACTTAAAATGAATATCCTCCCGAGAATACTACACATCTTACAAACCGTCCCCATAAAACTACCACAAGCCTTCTTTGCCTCGTATCGCAGAGCATGTAGTGAGTTCCTGAGGGGCAAAGACCATCCCAGGCTGAGCTTTGACCGTCTAACCCTGCCTAAACTCAAAGGAGGCATTGGTCTACCGGACATTGCTAAATACCACGAGGCCTGTCAATTGACAAGAATAGTAGACTGGTGTGTCCACTCCTCTACGAAAGCTTGGGTTACAATTGAAAACAAATTCTCCCAGATCCCAGTGCGACAACTACCCTGAATCACCCCAAACAATATCCCCTCGTCCTACACACAACACCCCCTAATAGGTTGCACTCTCCAAACCTTTCAGAAGGCATGCAGAAACCACCACATCTCCTCCACCCAAAGTCCGCTGACACCAATTCGACACAACCCGGAATTCCCAACGGGCATGACCGACACGTTTCTTACAGATCTCTGGCCTCACACAGACATACACGCTGCACACTTCTTCTCTGGAGATACCTTCCTACCACTCACCAATTTACATACGCAATCAAACGACCTACCATTTCCGAGGTGGATTTACCTCCAAATCAGACACTTTCTCAACCACCCTCACAAACGTTCCAATTACGCCAGACAACTCACGCCATTTGAACAATTATGCACCAAATCAGAACCACAAAGACACTTAATCTCAATTATCTACTCTCTCCTATTTTCTGACCACAACCCTAAGTCTAATAAAGCTACCCGCAACTGGGAAAGAGACTTATCAATTGAATTGTCGGAAGAAGAATGGGAAACTATCTATACACATATTCATAAGGGTTCAACTAATGTGTCTGCTCAAGAGAATAGCTTTAAAATCTTCTCTAGGTGGTACAAAACTCCGGCAAACCTACAAAAAATTTCCCCCGCCATATCTTCCAAGTGCTGGAGATGCTCTGACGGAGAAGGCTCCCTACTACACATATGGTGGTCATGCCCATCTATCCAACCATTCTGGAAGGAAGTGCATCGCATCACTTCTAACATCACCACCTATCAGATAGAATTCAGCCCTGCACAAATGCTCCTACACCACTCCTCTATCCCAAAACGAAACTACCAGTGTTCCCTGACGCTACACTTACTGAACGCTGCAAAGATGTGCATCCCGACCCTATGGAAATCTCCAAAACCCCCTACCACCGCTACTTGGCTTAAACGTATAGCAAAAATAGCAGAAATGGAGGAACTGATACACCAATCTAAAGATACACCCACAAATTTCAGGACAATCTGATCCTGCTGGCAACACTATCAGACAACAGACGAATATACGCACCTACTCTCAAAAGAGTAGGAAAGGACCCAAAAGGTCTATAACAAAGAATAGGAGGCACAATCCATCACTCACAACCCCCAACTCATACCCCCTTACTCTCCGACCAACAGGATTCACCACCCACATACCACAGATTAAGTCGCTATACAACCCCTGAAACCAGAAAACCACCACCCACTCCAAATCTATTCCTCACCTACTCTTACTCACAAAGTCACTTTCCCCGAGTCTCCATCTTACTCATACTTCCTGATATTCAACTTCACTTCTCGTAGGATTTGCTGGTGGTCCATAGTCAGCAAACTAGCTGTCTCCTGAACCACCAGGCCTATAGAGACAGGTGACAGTCGCCACACTTATACAAACACGCAGCAACACCAATTAAATACCCTCTATCTCTCCACCCCTAGCAGTGAATCCACACACTCAAACTGTAGCCACCATACTATCTACGGGCCCACGCTCCCCACATATATGCTTTTAGCAAAAAACGGGCCACAGGCTTAGAATCGCATAAAGCGGTGAACAGATTCCCTTGAACGTATCGAGGTATCTAGCTACAGACAATACACATACCTATCCAGGAATCCGTACAATGTTTCAAACACTTCGTTAAATAAAGGGCTCATTACCCTTGTTGAATTTTCGATTATTGGTTATATATTAAGGATTTCTTCCTTTCCTTAAACTTGACTCATATAAATCTACAATGCTGTTTGATCATTGTTGAATACTGTACTTCCTACTCTGTATTACCATGTTGATACAAGCTTGTAACACCTTTCTTATTTATCGAGATTGTGTATTTCAACATGTAATTCTACTTGTTTGAACAATAAACTTTTTGCTTTCCGAAAAAAAAAAAAAATACATCTCTTACCTGAAGCTGTAGTCGCAGACACTCACTTGTTGTGGTGGCAATTTCTACATCGTCTCCCTCCTCCTCCTCTGGTTGGGTTTGGGGGATTTCCCCTTCTTCCTGAGGTGGGGGGTCCCTGGTCTCTTCTGATGAGTGGTGTCCTCCGAAAAAATATACAAAAATAGGTATACTTAGCACACAGATATTTGATGGCAGAAATAGGAATATGAAACATTGCTTGGAAGTGGGGTACAATTGTGTGTTTTGACATAGTTCCAAGCTGAAGAATTTTTTTTTGTCCTTTGTAAAGCTGGAATACTTACCTGTTTTGTGCAAGCTTCACAGATGGAGACACCCCTATAGTATACACTGGAGCACCTGTGAGGGCCCCCTAATAAAAAGGGTGTTCTGGTGTCCCACACTATTGATCCAGCGTCCAGATGTGTAAACAGCTGCTGAGTGTCCTCTCCTTACACAGAATCTAGTTTGCATTTCATTCTAGTTACAACCCCATCTAGACAACAAACTTTTTTTAATAGAAGTAGGCCAGAAAAACCATATTGAACTGCATCTGGCCAAAACATCGTATTTTAGTGGCCGAATGAACAATGTTTCCTACGAACGATTAATGTGCCCATGAACATGAAAGTTGCCATTTTAAACTGTACAACAGTAAAGGAAAGCACATGGAGCAGTACGAACGTAATAAAAAGAAAGAATAGGAACACAGGACAACTACTTACTTTTTTGCAGCACTCTCCTGATCCTTCTATACTGAACGTGCTCCCTTAATTTGAGGTCCGACCATCGTTTCCTGAGTCTTTATTTCTTGGATCACCGTACCCCAAAATTTCTGTGCAGACTCTTCACAACTTTAGCCATGATCTTGGCCTTTCTCACATTTGGGTTTGGGTAAGGTCCATACTTCCCATCATAGTCGTCCCTCTTCAAGATGTCCACCATCTCAACAAAGGCCATATTTGAGGCCTTAAATCTCCTCCGGGATCCTGACGTTTCTGGCTCCGGGCTTTCCTTCTCCTCCTCGTTGCTGCTATTATCATGCACCTGCTCTGTCTCCACCATGTGCTCTTCCCCACTGCGCCAAAAGAGAAGGGGTGGGAAATAGACTAGAAAAAACATCAGGGGCGGGCGGAGTTTCACGCATGCGCTGTGCATATAAAGCGTAACACGCGTGTGTCATACGTACGATCTGTAAGCCGAGGAAGGAGTATCGGAAGGTACCATTTTAACTTGGGCCTATACTGCTTATAGATTGAGGCCTATGTTGGGATAAGATTAGGAGAGTTTAGCCTGACATTAGGGGTTGTCTTGTATTGTGTCTTACAGAGAAAATGGATCTAGTCAATGATCATGACTTTATGCCAATATTCATTGATATGTTCAGGGAGCTGCCCTGTCTGTGGCAGGTAAACCACCCCGATTATAAGAATAAAACAAAGAGGAAGGCTGCGCTGGATCAATAGCTGGAATTTGTGAAGCCGTGATCCCCATGGCAGACATTCCCTATTTGAAGGCCCTACTTGGTGGCATGAGGAGCACTTGTCTTAGGGAGCACAAGAAGGTTTCCAGAGATCAGGAGCTGCAGCAGATGACATGTATGGCCCCAGGCTGTGGTACTATGACTGACTGCATTTTCTGGCAGGCCAGACTGAACCCAGGCCAGCACTCTCCACTCTTCCTTCCACACTCCCCCCCCCCCCAGCTGAGGCTTCAGACGGCCAACCTGGGCAGCAACATGTGGAGGAGCCCAGCTTGAGTCAGGTATAGCATTCTTCTAAATATTTCTGTTTGACAAATTAATGATGTTAAATCTATGTTAGTTTTGATAACTAATTTCTGATTTCACAAAGTGTTTTACATATCAATAGACAGTAGTGGCCACAAATGATTGTGACAAGATTGAAAAATGCTGGGCTCAGAATGATAGTTTTTTCTATTTATTAACATTCAATTTGCAACAGTCATGAGATGAAAATTGTGTGTGATTGATGAACCAAAAACTAAAATGATGTCCCTTTTTCATACTCCTCCTCCTCCAGGTCCTCCTCCTCCTCAAGGTCCTCCTCCTCCTCAAGGTCCTCCTCCTCCTCCACCTCCTGCTACACCTCCAACACCAGAGCAACAGCCTAGAAGGAAGCGTCTAAGGAAGACCAGAGAGTGATGGCCCTGGGTTCAGTCTGGTCTGGCAAAAGATGCAGGCTGTGGTATGACCACAGCCTGGGGATCTAGATGTCATCTGCTGCTGTTTCTGATCTCTTGTAGTCCTGGACCAGATTGTGCTCACTATTATAAGGACTCCTCAGGCCACCAATTTTGACTGTAAAATTAGTGATGTGTGCCCTGGGGTACAAAGGCTTCGCAAATTTCACCAGTTTATCCAGCGTTGCCTTCCTCCTTATTTTGTTGTGACCCAGAATAAATGGCTATTTATTTTTCACAAATACTTGCCTATGTGTTTTACTTCAAAAAGGACAGTTTGTTTGTGAGTAGGCAGGTACATTTGCAAAATACAATCTGAAATTAACAAGGGACACCAACACCAACCAATCTCCTTGAGATACTAAAATACAATATAATAATGGTGTTGTGGTAACTTGACACACAAAACCCACAAAAATAATTATGGAGATCACCAAAAAAAAAAAAACAATAATAAATTAACAAAAACAGGAGATCTTGATTAAAAAAACAAACAACAAATTATCAAAAATATAAAAATGATAAAACCCCCAAAAAATTCGGTAGATCTGACGAATAGAAATATTATATTCATGAAATCACGAGAAATAATAAAGAAAGAAGTTTGTGAGAACTCTGTGTGAATATAAGCAGCAAAACAACTTCATTCTTATAGCATTATAAAGAAGAAGAGAGTGCGCTGCATTAAACAATTTAAAACATTGCAGCGTGACAAAAGTGCTATATCCATTATGAATGCTAGTTTTACCAGACCCAGCAGTTCTGTCTCAGAATTTATTCTGAGCATGCGTGGTACTTTGTGCATTGGAATTGTCCACACACGGTCGGAATTTACACAAACGGATTTTGTTGTTGGAAAATGTTATAGCCTGCTCTCAAACTTTGTGTGTCAGAAATCCCAATGGAAAAAGTCCGATGGAGCCCACACACGGTCGGAATTTCCGACAACAAGCTCCGAGCGCACATATACCTTAGGAAAGTCCAACCGTGTGTACAGGGCATTAACAGTTTTCAACCTCAAATGTTTTATTGACATGATTTAAGCCAATACTACAGGTCAGGAAACTCTCATGTGCACCTGGGGCAAAATATCCTAAATGACATATAAGGAAGTGCTTAGCATCAGACAGACATCTTCCCCAGTTCCCCAGCTCCAGTGTTTATATTGGGTTATGTTTCAGTTTCCAATTTCCTGCCTCCAACTGTATATGTATGTATGCTGCCAACCCCACCTCAAGCATGTTCACAACTGCCCCAGATAGCAAACAAAGTTTGAAAATGACTTGCTAAGCTATTGCTACTATTGCTAGACTTGCCTGGCTTCACAAGTTCACAAGTGCAGTAAGTCCCCATTGCATGACTCCAGATCAACTTTCTTTGCAAACATTCTGCAAGTCAATCAAAGGCACATGACAGGTGGCCTGGTAAACAGCAAACTCCATTGAATTCTTGTGTTCCTAGGTAGCCCTGTATCATCCAATTGTGACACAGAGAGTCCACTTCCAAGACTTGTGTGTAACATTGATAATGAGTAGAGTTGGACTGAACAACCCCCCCCCCCCCCCCCCGGTTCAGTTCATGCCAGAACTCTCGAACATCACAAAAGTTCAGACCTGAACCGCGAACCCTATTAAAGTATATGGGACTTGAACTTGGAAAATCAAAAGTGCCCATTTTGAAGACTTATATGCAAGTTATTGGCCATAAAGAGAGTATGGGGGCTGGGTACTGCCCTAGGGGACATGTATCTATGTATCTATGTAATTTTTTTTATTGTTTTTACAGGAGCAGTGATTTTAATGATCCTTAATGTGAAACAATAAAAAAAATCCTTTAAATATAGTGCTTGGAGATCCCCTTAGTCGGCCTGCAAAGTGGTGCATCTGTACCGTGTATAGAACCTGCTGCAGCAAAGCTGACATTTATAAATTTAAATTGCCAACAATACAATACAATTGCCTGCAATACAATACAAGTGCCAGCAATACAAATGTTTTAAAAAAAACATGTCGAGGCATGGAATCGAGGGGTGAAACCCCTTGGCAAAAAAAAAACAGTGCAGGGTCCTCTCCAAAATTCATACCAGAACCATACCGACCGGTGCATGCTGGGTCAGTGATGTCATTGGGGGGACACCAGGTTACCCCGCCTGTTACCTATTTAATAACTGTCGAACACCAATGAGTCACTGAGTAGGGGTACAATACTCATCCATATGGGGGGGGCAGAATTAGGGGCTCCTTGTTAAAGGGGGCTTCCAGATTCTGCTAAGCCCCCTGCCAGCAGACCCCCACAACAACTGCGCAGGGTTGTTGGGAAAAGGCCCTTGTCCCCATCAACATCAGGTAAAGGTCTGGTATATATTTTGGAAGGACCCTATACCATTTTGTTTAATTTTGGCGTGGGATTCTCCTTAAAGTCCCAAAGTGCCTGGTATGTATTGGGGTCGACCCCCACGCCACTTTTTTTCAGCGAGCAGTGCATTGTGGGGCGCTCGGCTCGGTACCTTTGCTCGGCTTGAACTGTTGGCCTAACTTAAATAATGGGTTCACAGGTGTGAATACATTTAAAATGTTTTAATCCATAATGCATAAATATAGCAGCTTTTTGCAGCATTGTTCTCTTCCAAAGTAATTCTTAAATGCAGTATATCTAAAGCCCAAAATGTTTTCTCTACAAATGTTATTCCTTTTATGAGGCAAAGTAATAATCTTCTTTCAGGCAGGGCTGTCTAGAGGAGGCATGAGACAAGGGGGGTTATTTACGAAAGGCAAATCCACTTTGCACTACAGGTGCACTTGGAAGTGCAGTCGCTGTAGATCCGAGGAGGACATGCAAGGAAAATAAAAAACAGCATTTTAGCTTGCACATGATTGGATGATAAAATCAGCAGAGCTTCCCCTCATTTCAGATCTTCCCCTCAGATTTAAAGTGACTGCACTTCCAAGTGCACTTGTAGTTCAAAGTGGATTTGCCTTTTGTAAATAACCCCCAAGGTTCCTATTTGGTTTCATGCTCCCTCAGTTGCTTCCTTCTGCATTGACCATAAAAGAAGAGGAAGCAGAATCTATATTTGTCTGCTTCCTCAATGTGTAACAACTACAGTGGATATAAAAAGTCTACACACCCCTGTTAAAATGTCAGGTTTCTGTAATGTAAAAAAATGAGACAAAGATAAATAATTTCAGAACTTTTTCCATCTTTAATGTGACCTATAAACTGTACTACTCATTGAAAAACAAACTGAAATCGTTTAGGGAGGGGAAGTAAAAATAAAAAAATAAAACAATGGAGACAAAGTGTGATAAAAAGGCAACAGGGGCACAAGTGTTGGACTTACATTCCTAAGATGATGCCAACATACACATTCCTCTATCACTCAAATTCAATGGAAGCCACTGTCATTACACAGGTTTCCTTAAAGCGGTTGTATACCTATATTTGTAACTTTTACCTACAGGTAAGCCTATAATAAGGCTTACCTGTAGGTAAAAAAAATATCTCCTAAACCTGTAAGGTTTAGGAGATATTCCCCTCGCAATGAGCTGCTAACTGCAGCGGCGCATGCGCACAGGGGACTCTCGGCTGACAGCCCGGCAAACTCCGGAGCTTGCCGGGCAGAAGTCTCCCGCGCGCATGCGCGGGAGTGACGACATCGCGGCTCCGGCCACTCACAGCGCCGGAGCCGCGATACCCGGAAGACACGCCGAGGGGAGATGTCGGCTCCCTCGGCGTGGACCAGGTGAGATGCCGGCGCCTCGTTCTAAGGTAAGTATCTCATAATGAGCTAGTATGCGGTGCATACTAGCTCATTATGCCTTTTCCCTTGCAGGTGTAAAAAAAAAAAAAAAAAATGACAGCGGGTATACAGCCGCTTTAACCAATGTCCCATATATTTCCAGGTGCAACCTGCTGCATTTGCTTCTGAGAAAAGGAAGGTAATGTTTGTTATCAATCTCCTCACTGAGGAAACTCCAATTTGAGCCTCCCCTTATATAGAACAAGACAGCACAATTGTGAATCTTTTCAAGTCTTTTGTGAAATGAATTAGGTGTTCGATGATCCCAATTGCTGCTCTACTACCAAAGCAAAGTTGCAAAATCTGTTGCAGGGTACAAGCTCTGTTGCTAAATACACAGCTGAAATCTAACGTTGGATCTCAGATATCATTTGGAACTCAGCAGCACAAAAGAACCAGTTCCACAAAGGGCTCTCTGAATAGGTAAAGGATGAGCTCACCTGAGTAGGGACTAATAATGATCTCAAGGCTTTCATCCAATTATGTATCCAAATTGATCAGGGACTTACAGAAATGAGAAAATAGTCAGGGACAGGCAGAGGTTGGCAACAGGCTGGCAGGGGGGTACACGATCAGAAGGCAGAGCTGTAGTCGTAAGTCCAAGCCAAGGTCAGTATAGGTAAGAGAGGCAGACAAGCAGGCAGGGAGGATCCAAGAGAATGGTCAGAGGAAGCCCGGTTTTCAGGAACAAGGTCAATCAGGCAAAGCAGCAAACAGGAACTCAGGGACAAGCTGAAGACAATCCAGCACTGACACTAGGCAGACTCTTTGTTTAAATAGGGTGCCGTGCACCAGGATTCGTTGATGCGTGTGCGTGTCGTATGGGTGCGCCATTGTGCATGCCTGATCCAGACCTCACTCGTCTCTGTCTAAGACTCTGCGCACACTCATTGGCGTTAGAGGAACTGAGATTGGCAGCTGGCACACAGGAACGAGCATTTGTTGTGGTGTTTCTCTGACAACAACACTGTCCACTACACAACACTGTCCCCTACACTGTCCATTACACAACATTGTCCATTACACTACACTGTCCACTACACTGTCCACCACACAACACTGTCCACTACACAACACTGTCCACTACACTGTCCATTGCACAACACTATCCACTACACATCACTGTCCACTACACTGCACTCTACACTACACTGTCCACTACAGTACACTACACAACATTTTCCACTACACTACACTACACAACACTGCCCACTACACAACACTGTCCACTACACAACACTGTCCACTACACAACACTGTCCACTATACTACACAGTACTGTCCACTACACTACACTGCACTCTACACTACACTGCACAACACTGTCCACTACATTACACAACACTGTCCACTACACTACACTACACTGCACTCTACACTATACTGTTCACTACACTGACCACTACACTGCACTAACCACTACACAACACTGCCCATTACACTGTCCACTACATAACACTGTCCACTACACTACATTGCACTCTACACTACACTACACTGTCCACTGTCCACTTTACACTACACTTCACACTACACTACACTACACTGACCACTACACTACACTCATACTGACACCAGACCTTTCTTTTATTTATACTGACTCTAACTGCTTGTCTTATCTCTCTAATCTCTCTGGCTGGTTGCTCCCTCTCCCCAGACCGTATCCACCCCTCACCTGCAGCTTGTAGCTTCCATCAGTCCGGAGAAGAGGGGGAGCCTGGAGGAGGTGAAGACAGCAATGGTGTACACAACGAGGTGGAGGAAGGACTCCAGGAGCAACCGCAGATAGGCCAGCCCTGTTGCAATCATGGATAGGCCAGCCCCGCCGCGATCATGGATAGGACAGCCCCACCGCGACCGCCGCACATGACACGATTCACCAAATCACAGGGCGCCAGCAGCAGTTGAGTTCAGGGACACAGGATGGATCCAGCAGTAACACACACTGCCTGGTGTGGGATTTCGCCCCCCTAAATGTTGCTCCTGGGGCCGCGGCCCCCTCCTCACCCCCCATGCTATGCTACTGGGTACTTGTAGCAGTCTTGAGTGAGGATTGCATACTTCATTTGTAGGGATCAAAAGGTTTTTATGGCTGGGTGTATTAATATATCCTCTACTGTTGCTAGGCCTCTAGATGGCTAAGCTGTAATATTGAGATTAGGTATAATCTTAGATAGACTAAGAAAAGGGAGTGGAAGATTTGTGCAAGTTGTGTCCACGAATTGTAAGTCTGATAGTTGTTGCCATGTTGCCAGCACAGCTCCAATAGTAGGTGAGAGTGAGGTATACAGGTATGTAGTGAAGCGGCTAGCTAGTAGGAAGTTGTATAGGTTGTCGCCTGATATTTGAGAGCACTCTAGTTCCTCCCATAATGTAGTAGTGGTAGAGGCAGAACAGAAAGAGAGCAGCGCCATCTAAGTGCAGCAATATAATAACATTTATTCAAAGGATAACTCACAGGACGAGCTGTTATCAGGAGAAAGGAAAACCCCACTGGTTCAGGTGGCTCCATATATTTGTGTATGTGTTGAAGTATAGATTTGCACTATACTGATTATAGGTATGATAATAATTGTTTGGTTGCACTACACATTTTCTTGGTCTTAAAATCACTTTTTTTTTTTAGCCCTTCAAAATAGTGATACAAATTAAATGACTTTAAGGGGTAATTTGTACTTGTCAGTTGCGGTGCATTAAAGGAATACAGTTTGTTTCTGCAACAAGTGTTAGCACATTGCATTGGCCTTAATTTTTATTGGCAACTCAATGCACTAAGGCAGAAGGACAGCTGTGGATTGAAAGTCAATATTGCAGCAAAAGCATATTTTTTAGTTTATCCTTTAAAAAGCTATGAATTTGTATCTAGTTATTTTTGGCTGGAGTTTTAATTGAAGAGTGTGGCTACTCTTAATTTGATATGGTGGCATGATGGTATGTGGTAGTACTACATGACTTCTGTGGTCCCTCTGTAGAAGTCCTGGTAGGATGTAATCCATAACGTGGAGCCTTTAACCTCATCACAACAGCATGCTGATATAGGACTCGGCCTCTGATCTCTGCAGAGTGCTGGATTTTAGGATCAATATGATTGTGGGATAAGTTTATCCACAGCCACTATATATGTTTTAAGCTTGACTTTAAAGCAGAGCTCCATCCAAAAGGGAAAGTTCTGTTTGTTTTGCACACTACCCCCCCCCCCCCCCCCATCTACTGCCACATTTGGAACTTTTTTTTGGGGGGGGGCAGGTACCTGTATTTGAAAAGTCATGTCATCGTGGTGATCTGAGCTGGAAGTTTGGCCCATCTCTGCTTCCCCCAGTAGTCTTCTGGGACATATCACAGGCCCCAGAAGACTACAGGACCATTAACAAGGTACAGCGTGGCTCGCGCATGCGCAGTAGGAAACTGGTTGTGAAGCCCCAAAGCTTATTTTCCTGGTTCCCTTTCTTGCTATGCCTGGGCCTCCACCTGAATCAGGTTAAAGAATTAGTTAAGTGAGGACATCGCTGGATCCCTGGAGTGTCCTTATAATAAAAGTTAGAAGCTACAGTATTTGTAGCTGCTGACCTTTATTTTTTTTAGGGGGGAAGCCTGGAGATCCTATTTAATTACTCATGTTACTATTTTACTTTTTAAATAAAAGTATGCAGGTGAATACTACAGTATATAGATATTAAGCTTCTTTTAGACCTCCAGTGACCCATATGATCGCCGGATGGTTTAACCCTTGGCATTCCTTTGTACTGTACCAAGTTGGATGGTTTCAGTTACACACATCTTAATATAGACATACAATAATCTAGAGGTCTATATATAAAGTGAGCAGCTGGAATGTCACTGGTGGAAGGGCACAGCACAAGTGGAGTTTTGATGCACAAAAGAGGAGCACATTCAAAACAATACTTGGATATCATTTGGACGTCTTCATTTTAAATGTATTATATCATCATTGAACACATTGACTGTTTTGTTTCACTTTGGTGATTTGCCCAGTTTTATGTTTGATTATTTGTGCAATTTGATATATTTTATCACTTCCATGAATATAGGGGAAGTTACATATTATCACAATGCATTTATATGATCATTATGATCATACTCACTAACCACAGTAGCCCTCTGTACATGTATCTTTACAAATGTGCAACAGGTAGTAAGAATTTGCCCAGTTGATTGGTTTACATCCAGTAAGGCATATGCAGTCATACCATGTGCATGATCTCTTTGTTGTATTACAGTTAAATAGAGGTTTTTTTTGTATATATAGGGCATTGTCTTTCTATGTAATGTATGGATATTATTTATATAAACAAACTTTAGTAGATGTCATATGTCACCATTGGTTTAGATGTATATGCATGCTATGACACAGCACCTTGTGACTAAAGAAAGTCGACTGGTCATATATCAAAGGCTCACTGCTTGATTATGGTACTTTTGATCTTGAAAATACACTCCAGCTGTGTGTTAGCAAGCTAACTACAAAAAATGAACTGACATTTTTTTGCAATTAGAATATACCTGTTTGAACTGGAATTTTAGAAACCCTATTAAATTGGCTTCTCTTGGGACTGCAGGGGAATTGAATAATATTTTATTTGATGTCTTCTCTCATTGATGGCCATTGATACAGAATCAGATGACACACATAAATCTATGCCTACAGCATTAATAGGCATGGCACTGTATATGTATATATGGATCTGGCAATATAACAACCTAAAGTACACTATTTTAAAATACATGAACATTGAAAAGTGTGCAAGGTAATTTTCCTATGACACTTGTCTAAAAAAAACAATTCTTTCTACAAGGATTTGGATTAAGGCAAATGCTTAGAGCGCAGATCTCTGTACAATGTTTCTTTAGTTGATTGCATAACTTTTATTTATAAACAGTAGATTATATGTATGCGATGGTGGACAATAAATGATCTTATAATAGGAAAAAATATTAATTTGGTTTAACATAGATAGTTGGTTTTGTATATAAGCCAAAAATTATACCAGCGCTACAAACGCTTAAGTGCTATGTGCATAATATAAATAGAATAAATAATTAACAGTGATATAATATTTACAGTATTTATCAACCCAACAGATCCCAAAACAGACCTATGCAAATATACATGCAAACTACAATGAATTCTTAAAAAATAAATGTGACAATAATCAAAGTGATCAAAGCCACAAACCAATAACCAATGTGTCATCCCATAAATGTTTAAAAATACAACGAACGTACAACAAATCAATACAGTCCTCTTTACACAGAAGAACTTCTCCCAAAATGTGTCATAAAGTTTCAATGCCCCTAAAAACAGTGCTTGACATCCCAAAATGCTCACCAGATATGTTGCATACTGCAACAGGTCATAAATTGCTAGAATAATAAATTGTTTCACTGCTTGGCACCTTTCTCCTCCCCTGGCAATTATGACTCAGTTATAAGGCTCCATCCTCCATTCATCCCATGTATCATACGTTACACACAAACAATCTCCACAGAGTAAAATTGTAAAAAAAAAAAATATTGAATATTCCCCTTACATTGAAACCACTGAATAATATTTCTATGTCCAAACACTCACCACTGTTCACAACATCTCGACACGTCTGACGCCACATCTGCCCATTTCATCACAAGGACTTCCTCAGGAGACAGAGTATCATGTAGCCTTTGGGGCTCCTCGACTTGTGTTTGAAGGTGAATAGTAGGGTCAGTCAGTGCCTGCATAGTGAATCACTCTGGTCCATCCCGGAAGCACTGCACAAAAGCACAGGCACAGCTCAGCATTCCTGGACTTAAGCACAGCAGGGACTGGGTGGTGTACGGCGTTGGTTTACCAAGGTGAAATAACACTTTAGATCTATTAATGGGAACTATTTGCCGCCTTGCAATGCATCAAGAGTGAATTGATCTGGAACGGTTTCCAGATTCAGGGTTCTGTAGTAGACACATATACATACTCTGCAATTTTCTTTTCATACTACCACACTTGGGAATTTTATGGGGCTTTTAGACTTAA